>CM032774.1:0-600000 GCA_019155195.1 Avicennia marina
AACCCTAAACCCCAAACCCTAGCAGCACGAACAATCCTGCCGCTGCAAACGGTGAAAGGCCTGTCAAAACTAAGGGGAAAAAAATTCAGCTTGTCCTCCAACATGATCAACCACTCCAGACAGCTGCTGATGCTGCTAACTTTGAGCATTTTTTCACAGTCGATGAGGGGGGTAGTAAAATTGGCACTGATCAAGTGGTTAAGGGAACCAGCAAAGTTCGTGATGCTCCTGGCCCTGTTTTTTCACAGCAACTAAAATCTGGGAACACTGCTATTGATGAAACTGAGCCTCCATCACAGAACACAAAGGCTGAAGCTGGTCCCTCCAACAAATTTCTGAGACTGATCTGCCGACTAATTTTGTTCCAGCAAAAAATAAGGGAGCCCAAGCACATGCTGCCCATTCCCCTGTCAAACAAATGGAATGTTCAGAAACAGAGACGAACCTGATTTTCAAGGGTGGTTTGACTAGAAAAAGGGTCAACATTGCTTTAAGTGAAACTGACCTTGACACTGAAACTGAAAAGAGCTCACAAGGCAACCTGTCAAGCTTTTGCCAGGAAAATATTCTGCATTCTGATGAGGAAGTATATTCACAGAATAATCTCCCCCTCGATGAAGCTGAAACCACTGGTAACACACCTCCAGAGACCCCAGCAGCCCAGTCTTTCAATCTTGAATTAGAAATAGATAAAGTCAACTCTGCCAGAAAGATTTTCCAAACTGAAGGACCGGCTGGTTTTGAAAAGGCATGCAGCCTGTTTAAGAATCAAAAGCAGCTACACTCTACTCAGCAAGAAGATCTTGAAGATGCATTCATCACGGCTAAACACAAAAGGAACAAATCTGTGGATGAGGAGACAGCTGACTTACAAGAGGTTCCCTCTCCTAAAAGCAAGAAGAAATCCTCGAAACCTTCGAGAAGGTCCACCAGAGCATCATCTCAACCATCCAACCAATTCTAATATGAAGATCATCATTTGGAATATTAGAGGTGTGGGCAGTTCTAGTAAACAGAAAATTTTGCATAATCTGTGTAAAGAACACAAACCAGACATCCTGGTGATTCTTGAACCATTTATTCATCTGGATGAGTCTTTCATGCGGAGAAGATTTGGCTTCTCATCTGTCATCCCCAACCTTAATAATAAAATCTGGCTATTCGCTCGAGAGGGGGTCGATATCCTTGTTTTAAAGGATCATTCTCAATTCATTCATGTTAAGGCTCACTCTCTTGACCAAGGGAAGGAATTTTTGGGTACCTTTATTTATGCCAACTGCTCTAGAGCCGAGAGACGTTTGCTTTGGGAAGAACTTTTCGCCTTGTCTGATACTACTATCCCTTGGCTGGTCGGGGAAGACTTTAATGTTACTCTCTCCTCTTCTGAAGTTATTGGCGGCACCTCTCAAAGGACAGGGCCAAGTGAAGATTTTTGCAATTTGATCATGGACTGTGGTTTAATTAATGCAGGTTTCGTTGGGGAACCATATACTTGGACGAACAAAAGAGTTTGGAAACGTTTGGACAGAGTTCTCCATTCTCGCCACTGGATTGATCTTTTTTCATGCACACAAGTTCTCCATCTTCCCAAGAGAAGCTCTGACCACCACCCTTTATTAGTGTCGGCTTTTTGTCCCTACAACAGGTGCAAACCCTCATTCAGGTTTCTTAATATGTGGACAAGACATCATACCTTTTTACAAACAGTGGAGGATTCTTGGAGGCAACCAGTTCAAGGATTTGGAATGATTAAATTCCAACAGAAACTTTATCGTATCAAAAACACTTTGAAGGACTGGAACAAGAACTGTTTTGGGAACATTTTCCAGCACGTGGAAAGGGCCAAAACAGCTGCCTCTGAAGCTGAATTAAACTTTGATAGAGATCCCTCAGAAGCAAATTCTTTTGTGCTGAACAGAAGCAACGCAAATCTCATTCGCATACTCACTATGGAGTCAGATTTTTGGAAACAAAAAAGTGCCTGTAAATGGCTGGAAGCAGGGGAAAGAAACACGAGTTTCTTTCATTCTCTTGTTAAAAAAAAGAGGAGCAGATCTCACATCAGCAGAGTGGTGATTGATGGTCATATTTTGACTACAGAGGATGAAATTAAAGCTTCAGCTGCTGATTTTTTTCAAAAACTGCTCACAGGCACCTCACCACACAGTTCAGTCCCACAGTTGAATGGATTTTTAAGCCTCCTTCCCAAACTCCCGGCTGAAATCATTCAGTCCATTAAATCTGTCCCTAATATAGAGGAAATTAAAGACACATTGTTTTCCATTTGCCCAGATAGCACAGCTGGTCCGGATGGCTTTTCAGCCTTGTTCTTCCAGTTTTGCTGGAATTTTGTTGCTGCTGATTTACTTGAGGCTGTCGTGGATTTCTTTTCTGGTACCCCAATGCCCAGAAGTTTCACAGCCACCTCTATTACTCTGATTCCTAAAGTTGAGGGACCGCAATCCTGGAGTGAGTTTCGGCCGATATCTCTTTGCAATGTGATTAATAAGCTTATGTCAAAGCTTCTTTATAAGAGAATTGCTGCAGCCCTTCCACATATTATTTCTCCCTCCCAGAGTGGTTTTATCCCAGGTCGGCTCATTGGTGATAACATCCTCCTTGCGCAAGAAATGGTGCATTGTTTGGAAAACAGGGACAAGTTCGATAACCTTATTATGAAACTTGATTTGGCTAAAGCTTATGATAAGATCTGTTGGGATTTTCTCTTTAAAGTCTTGGAACACATGGATTTTCCTGCCCACACTATCCTCCTCATTCGCCATTGTGTGGAAAATTGTTGGTTTTCAGTTCTTGTTAATGGCAGCCCTGCAGGATTTTTCAAGTCCACCAAAGGATTGAGACAAGGAGATCCCCTCTCTCCAGCCCTCTTCATTCTTGCAGCAGAAACACTTTCTAGAGGATTGGATTTTCTCTTCAAGAACAATCCCCATATGTTTTTTGACACAAAAGGAGGCTGCTCCTTTTCTCACCTTGCCTTTGCTGATGATTTCATTATCTTCTCCAAGGCCAGAAAACCTGCCATCAACAAACTTATGACTCTTCTTGACAATTTTCAAACTGTTTCAGGGCTGCAGATCAACCACAGCAAGAGCTTCTTTGTTGTCGGCAAGAAAACCTCATCTCTTCAAATTCAGAGGCTGAAATTATTGACAGGATTCAGCTGGAAACACCTCCCCATTTGCTACCTTGGCACCCCTTTATTTAAAGGGAATAAGAAAAAAATCTTCTTTGATAATCTTGTGAAGAAAATCCGTGATCGAATTGGTGGTTGGGAACATCTTCTCCTCTCCCATGGCGGTAGACTTCAACTCATTAAGAGTGTTCTTTCTTCCATACCTCTTCATTTACTGCAAGTTCTCAATCCTCCAGCATCAACTATTTATCAAATTGAAATGATGTTTGCTAAATTCTTTTGGGGTTCGTCCACATCTCACAGGAAAATTCATTGGACTAAATGGAAGAATATTTGCCTTCCATGTGAAGAAGGAGGGCTGGGAATTAGAGGACTTCAGGATGTTATTTCGGCCTTCTCTCTCAAGTTATGGTGGCGATTCCGGGAGCAATCATCACTTTGGAGTCTGTTCCTTTTGCAGAAATATTGTGGAGCCTCTTTCCCAGGTTTGGTGAAAGTTACAGCTCAGGCGTCTCCATCCTGGAAAAGGCTCTGCAAGATCAGAACAGTGGCCCAAAATAATATTTTCTGGAGTCTTGGTGATGGAAAAATCTCATTTTGGTATGATTGCTGGTTACAAGAGGGTACACTTCATGATCTTTCCGACATACAAGGCTCCCAGTTTGAACCTGTCAACTTTTTTTGGAATGATGAGGGCTGGAATCTCAGCAAATTGTTAAACATTTTACCAGCTCAAACTGCTCACTTGGTGGCTTCTACTCCCATTATTGTTGGCGGTACCGATCGAGCATTTTGGAAGGTTTCTAATGATGGTAAGTTCACCCTCAAATCTGCCTGGAATTTGCATAGACAAGCTTGTCAAAAACAACTCATCTTCCAGAAAATTTGGTCTCCATTGCTCCTTCCAACCATTTCGATCTTCTTGTGGCGCTTCTTACATGATTGGATCCCTACAGATGCAAGACTTCAAAGGAAAGGATTTCTTCTTGCCTCACAATGTCAGTGCTGCAATGATAATGAATCAATTTCTCACACTTTCTTCTTTAGTACCAAAGCTTGGGCCATTTGGAGTTACTTTGCACACTTCTTTAAGGTCTCTCTCCCTCAAACCTCTGATGCTAAGCTGTTTCTCCAAACTTGGGACATTCCAGGTTCTTTTGTCCACATCCGAAATATTATCTCTTATCTCATCTTGTGGTTTATTTGGTGTGCTCGTAATGATGCTAAATATCGAGGCATTCGCATGAAAGCTAACTCTATCATTCAAAAAGTTCACTCATATCTCCATTCTTTGACTGTTGGCAAGCTATGGAAGTTACCACATTGGAGAGGGGATCGCAATGTTGCATCCCAATTTGGTGTTCCCCTACCTCTACCTCACAAACGTAGGCCTATAATCGTCACTTGGATGGCACCTTCTCCAGGTTGGCTTAAACTCAACACAGATGGGGCTTCAAAAGGCAATCCAGGAGTTAGTGGAGCAGGAGGCCTTCTCAGAAATCATCAAGGGAAGGTTATTTTCGCCTTTGCAAAACACATTCCCTTCAGCAATAACACATTGGCCGAGCTTACTGCACTTCACCTTGGTCTTGAACTCTGTTTGCAAAGAAACATTTTGAAGGTTTGGGTTGAAATTGATGCGTCATGCCTCATTACCATGATCTCTCATCATCAAGCTGGCTGTTGGAAATTTCAACACATGCTGAATCGTATCAGGAATTCTTTGAGTAGGATGGAGATTCACATTTCACACATCTACAGAGAAGCTAACAAAGCAGCTGACTTCCTCGCCACATTTGCTTGCCACCACCACGGTATCACCATGCTTTCAGCCGACCAAATCCAGGGAGAACTCTTTGGAATTCTTAGATTAGACACTCTTAAAATTCCTTATGTCAGATTTCGCTAGTCCTGGCTTTTGGCCTACCTTTGCTGTTGGAGTTACTCTCCTTTGTTTATACTTCTTCACCTCGTTGTAAATGGCTGCGTTATTTATGAAGATGGGATGAGGACTCCAAAAAGCTCCTCCCACCTCTTGGTGGTTTAATTTTTTTTTTAAAAAAAAAAACCCTAAACCCTAAACCCTTAACCCTAACCCTAAACCCTAACCCTAAACCCCAAACCCTAACCCTAAACCCCAAACCCCAAACCCCAAACCCTAAACCCTAAACCCTAAACCCTAAACTCCACCTACTAAAATTAACCTTAAATCAGTACATGAAGGTGACCCAATCATCTTCTTTTCAGAAGCCGAAACTCACCTCCTTGCCAAACCCTTCGAACTTGCTCTTGTTGGGAAATTCTCTAATGGATATCCCTCTTGGACAAATTTCCATAAACACTTCCAAGCATTAAAACTCATAGGGAATTTCCAAATCCAACCTTTGAATTCTAAATACTTACTCATCAACCTTTCTAACAATGACGATTTTTCAAGACTTTGGATGAGAGGAACTTGGTTCTTTCAAGGCTTCCCCATGAGAATCTTCAAATGGTCTCCAGATTTTAACCTCAGAACAGAATCCCCTTTTGTGCTAGTTTGGATCCAACTCCCTTGTTTGTCAGTTCATTTGTTTAACAAGAATGCTCTTTACTCCATTGCTAGTTTGATTGGCAAGCCCCTTCGAGTTAATGATCCCACAGCTGCCAAATCCAAATTTCGTGCTGCAAGGATTTGCTCTGAAATTGATGTGTCAGCACCTCTCTTGTCTTCAGTCAAGCTAGGAATTGGAAAGGAAATCCTAGTTCAAAAGATCCTTTATGAGAATCTCCCAAAATATTGCTCTTTTTGCAAACACTTGGGCCACAACGCAGAGGGCTGCACTAATAAAGGAAAAGCCCCAATGATTTACCAAGCTAAGAACAACATATGCAATACTACTGCCAATAACAATAGGGACCAAATTTCAGGTACAAACCTTCCCCTCAATAGATATGGCTTACTTGCTAAAGTTCCTTAGAATTATGCCATAGATGTTGGGATTGAATGTCATACTTGTGATGCTGTGAATGTGGATAATATTGTTGGTGATCTTGCTGAAAGTTGCGCTGACTCTGAGGGGATTGGTTGTTATTTGAACAATGCTGTGAATGAGGCTATTGCTGATATTGGTGCTAATGAAAATTCTGATATGGGTCAAGCTATACACACTGCTAATTTGGATGAAGAATGTGTGGAGGGGAATGAAGAAAATACACTTAAGGTTGTGAATGAAGAGAATCTTAAGGGTCGCATTGTTAAACATACTGCTTTTAATGTTTGTAATGAGACAGCATGCGTCACTGGTGATGAAAATGATTGTTTGGATGCAAAAAGTGATCACATTGCTGCAGGTAATAATCAGCAAAATGCAGAGGATTTTTCTAGATTGTTGGGGATTGGAGGCCAACCGGATAAAGAGGTGGATGAGGATGGAAATATTGTTTGTTTTTGCTGGAAAAACTGCTACCAAACAGACTGAAAATGCTGTTGGAAACACTGGTTTTTTTGCTGATAAAATAGCTGTCAAACAGAATGAACATGCTGCTGAAAATATTGTTTGTTTTGCTGGCAAAACTGCTGCCAAACAGACTGAAAATGCTACTTGAAAATCTGCTTTTTTGGCTGGTTTAATTGTTACTGCTGCTGATCCCAACCTAGGCAAAATTGTTCCTGATTCAAACAATGGGGAGGAAGGAAATCTATTACACATTGGTAACAATAAACATTTGTCTAATCAAAGCTTGGGGACTGAAAAGGTGGAAAAGAAGGATGTGGAAGGGACAGAAGTAACTTTTTTCAGCCCACATCAAATGACCCTACACCAGATTTGCACCAGAACCCAACAACTACACTGATCCATTTTTCAGAAATTTGCAATCTAAACCTCATCCCAGGAGAGCTGAGTGCTGGACTTATTCCAAGTGTTGACTCATCATCTCCAAATTCCCCGAATCAGTCACATTTCTTATCGAATAGCTCTTCACCTTCTAACCGTGATAATATCACTCTTGCAAAATTTCAAGAAACTTCACACAAAGCAAAGCACAGGACTAGTAAGTCTATCCCCCCAAAAGTGATGTCTAAGAGGATTCACACACCTTCTTCTACACTCCCCAATGGTAGAAGGATTACAAGATCTATGTCAGACTTGGTTTCACTCTCTCAGTCATTTTGAATATCATAGTTTGGAATGCCAGAGGTGTTGGCAATAGCAAAACACAAAAACCTACTCATCGTATTGTTAAAAAAATATGGGATACAAATACTCATCATCATTGAGCCTATGGTGGAGCTTGATGACAGATATTTTTATAGAAGATTGGGATTTTCTAAAGTGGTGGCCAATTCTTCCAATAAAATCTGGATTTTCTCAACTCATGGAATTGACACTAACGTTGTTGTGGATCATAACCAGCTCCTCCATCTCTAGATTAGCTCCTATTTACTCAAGAATCCTTTTTTCTTACTGGGGTTTATGCAAAATGTTGTTATATACAGATAAGAGCCCTTTGGAGTAGGCTTCTTGATATTGCCTCTACTATCGGAAATGACCCCTGGCTCATTAGAGGAGATTTCAACACTGTTCTCCATAATTCTGAAAGAAAAGGGTTTAGAAGACCTAAACTGATTGCCATTGAGGAGTTTTCCCACATGACTGTAGATTGTGGATTGGTGGATGCTGGCTTTGAGAGATCTACATACACCTGGACAAACAAAAGAACTTGGGAGCACTTGGATAGGGTCTTTTTCAACAACGCACGGATGGACTTCTCTATTACTACAAGAGTTTTACACCTGCCCAGTGTTTCATCAGACCACGCTCCGCTCCTTATTCAAATTTCATTCCAGGAGAATAAACCTAAGCCTACCTTCAGATTCCAAAACATGTGGATTAAACATCATCTTTTCCTTGAAACAGTGAGACAAAATTGGATGACTTCAACGAATTACACCGGCCTCACAAACTTTCAACACAAACTATTTAGGTTGAAGAAGCACCTCAAGTGGTGGAACAAAAACATCTTTAAGAATGTTTTTGATGCTATCAAGCAAGTTGAGCAGGAAGTCACAATTTGTGAAAAACATTTTGATCATGTCCCTTCAGATGAAAATCTTTCAGCCATGAACAAAAGCACAGCTTTGCTCACTAAAGCCCTCACTTTTGAAAAAGAATTCTGGAAACAAAAAGCAACTTGTAGGCAAATTGAAAATGGAGAAAGGAACATCAAATTCTTTCATTCTGTGGTCAAGAAGAATAGGTACATTTCTAAAATCCACTTCATATCACACGAAGGACAAATCTTAACTCAACAGGAGGATTTGAAACAATCTGCTTCACAATTTTTTCAAACACTCCTCTCTAATGATACCTTCCAACTCAATGAAGATGTTCTAGATTGCATTCCACCCCTCATTTCCACTGCTGAGCATGATCTTCTTTATAGCCTTCCCTCAATGGAAGAAACAAAGAAAGGGGTCTTTGAACTTTGTGCAGAAAATGTTGCTGCTCTTGATGGGTTTTCTAGCCTTTTTTTCCAATTTTGTTGGGACACATTTGTGAGGATCTTCAAGCAGCAGTGTTGGAATTTTTCAAGGGTGCACCACTTCCTAAAAGCTTCACTGCAACTACTATTGTGTTGATTCCTAAGGTTGGTAGCCCTTTGTCTTGGAATGTTTTCAGACCAATTAGCCTTTGTAATATGGTGAACAAAATCATGCCTAAGCTCCTCAACAACAAATTGGCTCCTTTTCTCACTCGAATTATCTCTCCTTCACAAAGTGGTTTCGTGAAAGGCTGGCTTATTAGTGATAACATCCTCTTGGCTCAAGAACTTATTCATTATTTAAACCTTCCGAAGAAGCACTCCAATGTGGTGATGAAATTGAACATGACTAAAGCTTATGACAGGATTCAATGGAGTTTCTTATACAACATCCTCAAGAAGTTTAGGTTCCCAGAACACTTTATTCTCCTTGTTTCACACTGCATTAAAAACTCTTATCGAGGGGTCTTGAGAGGGTCTTCAACTCGGATCAGAGAATGT
Organism: Avicennia marina; assembly: GCA_019155195.1. NCBI lineage: Eukaryota > Viridiplantae > Streptophyta > Magnoliopsida > Lamiales > Acanthaceae > Avicennia > Avicennia marina. The sequence continues at coordinate 9,182 of CM032774.1, forward strand.
TTTACCATTATAAAGGATGATGCAAAGTTTCGCATCTCTCTTATGTCAATGATATTATTATCTTCACCAACAACCGACAGAACAACATCAACAAACTTCTTGGATTCCTCCATTATTACGAAAACACCTTAGGCCAACGTATCAATATCTTTAAGAGCTCATTGGTTGTCAGCAAAAAGTGCTCTAGATTGACCTCCCAAAGGCTTACTTGGGTCACAGGTTTCTCCCTTAAGGCTCTACCTATCACTTACCTTGGAGCCCCGCTCTTCACAGGCAATAGAAAAGCTTCCCTTTTCTGTAATTTGATAGACAAGATCAAAGTAAAAATTCAGGGATGGGAAAAGTCTACCCTCTCTCATGGTGGAAGGTTGGCTCATCAAAAGCACCCTATCCACAATGCCTCTCAACCTGATCCAGGTCTTGTAGCCTCCTCTAAACATACTTCAAAAGATTGACCAAATCATGGCCAAAATTTTATGGGGTTCCTCTAATGGTCAAAAGAAGTGACATTGGTGTACTTTGGACAAAATCTGCTTTCCTTTGGAAGAAGGTGGACTGGGCAAACGCAAGTTTGTTGACATTGTCAAAGCCTTTACGTGCAAGCTTCGGTGGAGATTTAGGGAAAATAAATCTCTATGGGCTTCCTTCATATACGCAAAATACTGTGGTAGGCTTCCTAGCAACTTGAAAGTTCGTATTTATGACAGCCCCATTTGGAAAATGATCCATAAAATGAAAGATATCACTCAAGGACAGATGTACTAGGTTTTGGGGAAGGGAGAATGCTCTTTTTAGCATGATCATTGGTGTGGGCATAAGCCCCTAGCTCAATCCATTGGCGAGGGTCACGGTTCCGAAAAGGTCAATTATTATGATGTAATGGAAAGTGGGACATTCAAAAAATTCAACAAGTTCTACCGACAAATCTTGCAGAGCAAGTGATACATGTGCACATTTCTAATGCTAATGAAGATCTCATTAAGTGGAAACTCTCTTCCAATGGCCATTTTAACTTTAAATTAGCCTGGAACCTTATTAGAGAGCCAGCAGTGACTTGACACCTCTTTCGTGATTTGTAGTCTCAATTCCTCACCCCTACCATGTCTATATTCCTTTGGCGCCTTTTCCATAATTAGATTCTTGTGGATACTCGACTTCAAAGTTTTGAAATCTCTCTTACCTCTAAATGCCATTATTGCCAAGATATTGAATCCACTCTTCATCTTTTCATTCAAGGCGAGCAAGTGAATCACGTTTGGGGTTTGTTTTCTAGTCTCTTTCATATCTCCCTCCCTAATACTGCTAATTTAAACACATTTTTTAGCTTTTGGAAATTCTCTTCTTGCTTCTCTCATAAACTTCACATTAGAACCCTTATTCCGTTACTTACTTTGTGGTTCATATGACTAAAAGGAATGACTCGAAACATAGAAGCAAAAACTTTTCATGGCACAAAATTGTTTGGAAAAGTTTCAACCATTTGCAAGTTCTCTTCAAAAGTAAAAAATTTGACAAGGCTAATTGGCGAGGAGACATGGAAGTTGCTCGAGCCTTTGGTTTCCACTTTCCACCAAACCTTCCCACTCTCCCATTCCCAATTTTTTGGAAAAAGCTAAATCCAGGATAGTTCAAGCTTAACACAGATGGTGCAGCTAAAATTTCTACAGGTACAACAGGTGCTAATGGAGTGATTCATGACTCTGAAGGCAATGTCGTTTTGGCCTTCCATGACTACATTAAAGACGCTACCAACACATTTGCTGAGATGAGGGTGATGCTGAAGGGTCTAAAGTTAGTTTTGGATAGAGGCTTTTCCCCACTCTGGGCAGAGCTTAACTCTCAAGCCGTCATCAACATTATTTTGTCTTCATCATAAAGGCATTAGACTCTTCACAACATGGCCTCCAAAATCATTACCATTACACGCCAGCTTCATGTACAGATTACTTAAATTTACAGGGAAGGAAACACCGTTGTAGATTTCTTTGCAAATCAAGCTTGTTCCACTTGTTCTTTACCCTAACCAGCTTCACAAACAGGTCCTTGGATTGATTACACTCAACAAACTTGGCCTTCCTAACTTTAGGTTTAGACGATTCTGACTACACTGCTTTCTTTTGGGTTTTGTGATACTTTTGTAAAGGGAGTAGTACTCCTTCTTTTATTTTCGCACTTGAGTTTCCATTTGTAATTTCACCAGGTTCTCTATATACAGGTTGGGGGTCTTGCCTTAGCCCCTCACCCATAGTGTTGTTTTTTGTTTAAAAAAAAAACCCTAAACCTAAACCCCAAACCCAAACCCTAAACCCTTAAACCTTAAAACCCTAAATGCTAAACCCTAAACCCTACGGGGTCCCAAACTGCCCAAAATTCCACATTTGCTTACAAATCATTCTCTAAGTCATTGAAATCTACTGCTGGCCCACTACAAAATGTTCCACTCCAAGCCAAAACTCCGATTCTCTCCAACTCTGATAAATCCTTTATTTCTAGCCCTCCACCTATTGAAATTGGCTGTAAATCAATGCATGAAGGTGACCTAATCATCTTCTTTTTAGAAGCCGAAACTCACCTCCTTGCCAAACCCTTTGAATTTGCTCTTGTTGGGAAATTCTCTCATGGCTATCCATCTTGAATAGAAATCCATAAACATTTCCAAGCTTTAAAACTCAAAGGGAATTTCCAAATCCAACCTTTGAACTCAAAACATTTACTCATCAACCTTTCTAATGATGAGGATTTTTCAAGACTTTGGATGAGAGGAACTTGGTTTTTTCAAGGCTTTCCCATGAGAACCTTCAAATGGTCTCCAGATTTCGACCTTGGCACGAAATCCCCTTTTGTACCAGTATGGATCCAACTCCCTTGCTTGCCAGTTCACTTGTTTGATAAGAATGCCATTTACTCCATTGCTAGCTAGATTGGCAAGCCCCTTCGAATTGATGATCCCATAGCTGCTAAATCCATATTTCGTACTGCAAGGATTTGCATTGAAATTGATTTGTTAGCACCTCTCTTGTCTTCAGTTAAGCTAAGAATTGGAAAGGAAATCATAGTTCAAAAAATCATCTACGAGAATCTCCCAAAATATTGCTCCTTTTGCAAGCACTTGGGGCATAACTCAAAGGACTGTTATGTGAATGGAAGTATTCCAAAACCAGCCAGAAAGCAAGCATCTCATCCTGAGAGGATCATTAGACAAAGGCCTGAACACATTCTTAAAAAGACTCAAGCCGGCAATATTGTGGAAAAGAACATTGATAAAGGAAAAGCCCTAATGATTTACCAAGTTAAGAACAACACATGTAACACTACTTACCACTAACAAGAGGGACAAAATTCCAAGTACAAACCTTCCCCCTAATAGATATGGTTTATTTGCTGAAGTTCCTCATAATTATGCCATGGATGTTGGGTTTGAATGTCAAACTTGTGATGATGTGAATGTGGATAATTCTATTGGTGATCTTGCTAAAAGTTGTGCTGACCCCAATATGGCTGGAAAAACTGCTGTCAAACGGACTGTTAAAGCTGCTGGAAAATCTGTTTTCTTGGGTGATTTTTCTGCTACTGCTGCTAATCCCAATCGAAGCAAAAATGTGCCTAAAACAAATAATGGGGAGGAAGGAAATCTTTTACACATTGGTAATAATAAACATTTGACGAATCAAAGCTCAGGGACTGAATGGGTGGGAAATGAGGATGTGGAAGGGATAGAAACAGCTCTTTTCAAGCCACATCAAAGTGAACCTACGCCAGATTTACACCAAAACCCACCAACCGCACTAATCCATTTTCCAGCAATTTGCAACCTGAACCTCATCCCAGGAGAGCTGAGTGCTGGACTTATTCCAAGTGTTGAGAATTCATCATCTCTAAATTCACTGAATCAATCACATTTCTTTTCAAACAGCTCCTTAACTCCTAACCTTGATAACATCACTCTTGCAGAACTTTAGGAAACTTCACATAAAGCTAAGCACAGGACTAGTATGTCTATCCCCCCCAAAAGTGAGATCTAAGAGGTGTCACACACCTTCTTCTACATTCCCAATGGTAGAAGGATTACAAGATCCATGTCAGACTCTTTTTCACTCTCTTAGTCATTTTGAATATTGTAGTTTGGGATGCTAGACGTGTTGGCAATAGCAAAACACAAAAACATACTCATCACATAGTTAAAAATATAGGATACAAGTACTCATCATCATTGAGCCAATGGTGGAGATTGACGAAAGATATTTTTGTAGAAGATTGACATTCTCTAAAGTGGTGGCCAATTCCTTAAATAAAATCTAGATTTTCTCAACTCATGGAATTGATACTGACGTTGTTGTGGATCATAACCAGCTCCTCCATCTCCAGATTAGCTCCCATTTACTCAATAATCCTTTTTATCTTATTGGGGTTTATGCAAAATGTTGTTATATACAGATAAGAGCCCTTTGGAGTAAGCTTCTTGATATTGCCTCTACTACTGGAAATGAACCCTGGCTCATTGGTGGAGATTTCAACATTGTCCTCCACAATTCTGAAAGAAAAAGGTTTGGAAGACCTAAACTGATTGCCATTAAGGAGTTTTCCCACATGACTGTAGATTGTGGATTAGTGGATGCTGGCTTTGAGGGATCCACATACACTTGGACAAACAAAAGAACTTTGGAGCGCTTGGATAGGGTCCTTTTCGACAGCGTATGGATGGACTTCTCTATTACTACAAGAGTCTTACACCTGCCCAGTGTTTCATCAGACCACGCTCTGCTCCTTATTCAGATTTCATTTCAGGAGAATAATCCTAGGCCTTCCTTCAGATTCCAAAACATGTGGACCAAACACTATCTTTTCCTTGAAACAGTGAGATAAAATTAGATGACTCCAACAGATTACACCAGCCTCAAACTTTCAACACAAACTATTCAGGTTGAAGAAGCATCTCAAGTGGTGGAACAAAAACATTTTTGAGAGTATTTTTGATGCTGTTAAGCAAGCTGAGTAGGAAGTCACAGTTTGTGAAAAATGTTTTGATCAAGACCCTTCAGAGGAAAATCTTTTGGCCATGAACAAAAGCACAGCTTTGCTCACTAAAGCCCTCACTTTTGAAGAAGAATCCTAGAAACAAAAAGCAGCTTGTCGGTGGATTGAAAATGGAGAGAGGAACACAAAATTCTTCCACTCTGTGGTCAAGAAGAAAAGGTACATTTCTAAAATCCGCTTCATATCACATAAAAGACAAATCTTAACTCAACAAGAGGATTTGAAACAATCTGCTTCACATTTCTTTCATACACTCCTCTCTAATGACACTTCCCAACTCTATGAGGATGACTTGGATTGCATTCCACCCCTCATTTCCACAGTTGAGCATGACTTTCTCTGCAGCCTTCCTTCAATGGAAGAAACAAAGAAAATGGTCTTTGAACTTTGTGCAGAAAGTATTGCTGGTCCTGATAGGTTTTCTAGCCTTTTTTTCCATTCTTATTGGGACATCATTTGTAAGGATCTTCAAGCAGCAGTTTTGGAATTTTTCAAGGGTGCACCGCTCCCTAGAAGCTTCATTGCAACTACTATTGTGTTGATTCCCAAGGTTGGCAACCCTTTGTCTTGGAACGATGTCAGACCTATTAGCCTTAGTAATGTGGTGAACAAAATCATGTCAAAGCTCCTCAACAACAAATTGGCTCCTTTTCTCCCACGCATTATCTCTCCTTCTCACAGTGGTTTCGTGGATGGTTGGCTTATTAGTGATAACATCCTTCTGGCTCAAGAGCTTATTCATGATTTAAACCTTCCGAAGAAGCACTGCAATGTGGTGATGAAATTGGACATGACTAAAGTTTATGACAGAATTCAATGGAGTTTCTTATATAAAGTCCTCAAGAAGTTTGGGTTCCCAGATCATTTTATTCTCCTTGTTTCACACTGCATTGAAAACTGTTTCTTCTTTGTGCTCGTTAATGGTGAAATTACTGGTTTCTTCCACTCTACTCGAGGTTTGAGATAAGGTGATCCTTTATCCCCCTCTTTATTCATTCTTACTGTAGAACTCTTGTCGAGGGGTTTAGAGAGGGTTTTCAACTCAGATCAGAGAATGTTTTACCACTGCAAAGGACGATGCAAAGTTTCACATCTCTCTTATGCTGATAATATTATTATCTTCAACAACAGCTGACAGAGCAGAATCAAGAAACTTCTTAGATTCCTTCATCATTACGAGAAAACCTCAGGCCAGCGTATCAATATCTCCAAGAGCTCATGGTTATCAGCAAAAAGTGCTCTAGATTGACCTCTCAAAGGCTTACACGGGTCACAGTTTCTCCCTTAAGGCTTTACCTATCACTTACCTCAAAGCCCCGCTCTTCACATGTAACAGAAAAGCTTCCCTTTTTTGTGATTTGATTGACAAGATTAAAGCAAAAATTTAGGGATGGGAAAAGTCTACCCTCTCTCATGGTGGAAGGTTGGCACTCATTAAAAGCACACTATCCTCAATGCTTCTCTACCTAATCCAAGTCTTGCAACCTCCTTTGAACATACTTCAAAAGATTGACCAAATCATGGCCAAATTTTTATGGGGCTCCACTGATGGATAAAAGAAGCGTCATTGGTGTACTTGGGACAAAATCTGCTTTCCTTTGGAAGAAGGTGGACTGGGCATCCACAAATCTGTTAACATTGTCAAAGCCTTTGCATGCAAGCAATGGTGGAGATTTAAGGAAAATAAATCTCTATGGGCTTCCTTCTTATACGCGAAATACTGTGGTGAGCTTCTTGGTAACTTAAAGGTTCGTATTTATGACAGCCCCATTTGGAAAAGGATCCACAAAATGAAAGATATCACTTAAGAACAGATGTACTGAGTTTTGGGAAATGGAGAGTGCTCTTTTTGGCATGATCATTGGTGTGAGCATCAGCCTCTTATGCAATCCATTGATGGGATTCACGGCTCTGAAAAGGTTAATTATTATTGGAGTAATGGAAGGTGGGATATTCAAAGAATTCACCAAGTTCTACCGGCAAATCTTGCTGAGCAAGTGATACATATGCCCATTTCAAATGCTAATGCAGATCTCATTAAGTGGAAACTCTCTTCTAATGACATATTTAACTTCAAATCAGCTTGGAACCTTATTAGAGAGCCAGAGTGACTTGACACCTTTTTTTAATTTGTGGTCTCAATTTTTCACCCCTACCATGTTTTTTTTTCCTTTGGCATCTTTTCCATAACTGAATCCCTATGGATACTTGACTTCAAAGTTTTGGAATCTCTCTTGCCTCTAAATGTCAGTGTTGTTAAGATATTGAATCCTCTCTTCATCTTTTCATACAGGGCGAGCAAGTGAATCACATTTGGGGTTTGTTTTCCAGCCTCTTTCATATCTCCCTTCCCAATACTACTAATTTAAACACATTTTTTAGCTTTTGGAAATTCTCTTCTTGTTTCTCTCATAAACTTCACATCAAAACCCTCATCCCTTAGCATACTTTGTGGTTCATATGGACTAAAAGGAACGACTCGAAACATAGGAGCAAAAAGTTTTCTTGGCACAAAGTTGTTTGGAAAATTTTTAACCATTTGCAAGTTCCTTTCAAAAGCAAAAAATTTGACAGGGCTAATTGGCGAGGAGACACGGAAGTTGCTCGAGCATTTAGTTTCCACTTTCCACCGAGTCTCCCACTCCCAATCTTTTAGAGAAAGCTAAATACAAGATGTTTCAAGCTCAACACAGATGGCGTAGCTAAAATTTCTACAAGTGCAGCAGGTGCTGGTGGAATGATTCCCGACTCTGAAGGCAATGTCGTTTTGGTCTTCCATGACTACATTGGAGATGCTTCCAATACATTTGCTGAGTTGTGGGCTTTGTCGAAGGGTCTAGAGTTAGCTCTGGATAGAGGCTTATCCCCACTCTAGGTGGAGCTTGAATCTTAAGCCATCGTCAACATCATTTCATCTTCATCACAGGGACACTGGATACTCCACAACATGACCTCCAAAATTATTACCATTACACGCTAGCTTCAAGTACAGATTCCTCACATTTATAAGAAAGGAAACACCGTTGTAGATTTCTTTGCAAATTAAGCTTGTTCCACTTTTTCTTCAATTATTCTTTACCCTCATTAGCTTTACAAACAGGTCCTTAGATTGATTAGACTTGACAAACTTGGCCTTCTCAACTTCAAGTTTAGATGATTCTGACTATACTATTTTCTTTCAGGTTGTTTGATATTTATGTAAAGGAAGTAGTACTCCTTTTCTTTTCACACTAGATGTTATATTTGTATTTTTTTCCAGGTTATCTATATACAGGTTGTGAGTCTTGCCTTAACCCCTTATCCATGGCGGTGTTTTTTAGTTTTTTAAAAAAACCTTAAACCCTGAATCCTCAACCTGAACCCAGAACCCTAAACCCTAAAATATACATATTCAAACATTTTTGCTAGGTTTTGTTTTTACTGTTTTTCAATTGTGGATGGATAGAGAGATCTTTTTGATATTGAACGCTTTTAGAATAAAGTTTTCTTGATGTAGAACATGATTTTGGCATTTAACAACAGAAGCAACCCTTTCATGTTGTTTTATGAAATGGGGGACTTGAAACCTTTCAACTTTTGGAAAAGGAAAGCCCTTTCATGTTGCTTTACTGCTTGTTTCTAGGTTATTATTAATATCTCTCTTTCATTGTGGTCTCATTGCTAAAGCTACATGAACTAATGATGGCTCAAAAGCTTGCAATCCAATGTAGACTCAATGGCTCACAAATTTTGATATGCTCTTTGTTGATAATCTTGTTGGAATAGAAAGGATATCTTAACAATGATGGCCATACCAATTTCCAGAAGCTCAAGAACTTAATAGGCTACATCCATGTTTGTAGCTCTAAAGGATGATTTTGCCAAGTCAACAAAAATTATGACTGATGGGTACTAAAGGTGTCATGATAATCACATGGATTTGTCTACGTTGAACATGGCTTTGTTGGAATATGGATATGCTCTTTATGATTATTTTTATGGAATAGGTATGGCAACATATATTTATAAATGATGTTGTGCACTGTGCTTGGGAATAGGATGTTGGTTGATTTATATTTGCCCCTGAAGATTGGAGCAATAAAGCACATTCCACAAGTGCTCACCCAAAAGAAGTTACCACTCTAATTTAAACATATAACATTTTTGTTTTGTGATGACAATTTTTTGCAGGATATTAAAATCATGAAATTTTTCATATTTTCAAAAAGTGAGACAAAGTTTAAAAAACAAAACATGGGACAGTTGCACATTATGGACTGAATGTACATCATGCGATGAATGCACACTATAAATTGACAACATGCTATGGAATAAGTGTGTACTATAACATGGATGCACTCCATGAGATGAATGCATGCTATAAGCAAAATGCACGCCGTGTATAGAATACATAAGAACATAAGACCAATAACATGCTATTATTATATATTGACGAACATTTTTGTATCCTCATACAATATAATTATTTTGTCACATTTTATACACTATTTTCATTGTGACATTATGCAGGCAAGAGTGCTCATGGTTAAAGGAATTAAACTCTGGATCAATTTTTTAATCTAGATTTTTGGGGAGTCAATTATGCCACCATTACCCAAATTAAATGACCCCATTATTGTCCTGATTAAGCCCATTATCTTTTCGCATTAAATGTCCATTGATTATGGGAGAGTGGGGAACGATTATTTAAAACAAGATGTGGAGTGAGATCTTTTTTTTCTTCTCTCTCTTTGTAAGCTTTTTTTTTGGTATTTTGTAATCATTCTACTATGAATAAAACATATACAAATTTCTTGTGGACGTAGTCCAAATTGGCCGAACCATTTGTTAAATTCTTATATTTTTGATTTTTTTTATTGATTATTTTAGATTTGAGGTTGTGGTTTAAAATAATTTGGCACCTTATATTTTGAGTAGCATCAGTATTGACATCTGTATAGCCGGTTTATAACGAAGGAACAAATTTGAAAATACAGTAAGTTTGATGTCTTATATTTATTCATTGTAGCAAAATAAATAAGCCCACTAAGTACCCTAGAAACTCGGCCAATTTGGAGGCCTAGCTCGAGGCAAGCCCGAAAAAGCCTTCTCTCAGAAATATGGGCTCTTGTCCAGGCAATTCCCTCACGATGAATCGACGTGCCCAAAATGGCTCTCTCTCTCTCTCTCTATTCTCTTTATTCCTTCTTTGAATGATCCCGTTCTAAAGGGAAATTGCCATGGGGGCGAGGCGGAAGCTGCAGGGAGAGATTGATCGACTCCTCAAGAGGGTTCAAGAGGGCGTTGAGTAAACTTAGTAAGTCCTGATTGGTTGGGCTATTCTTCCTGCAGGCCTTTCTTCTTGGTTTAGAGTTGGGATTAGTTCACATAATCGTGATTTTTTTTTTGAAATTTTTTTTGACCAGTCCGGATTGACTATTACTAGGAATACTCGTGCATCGGCGCAATCCGATTGCCAGCCGGTGTTGTCACTGCAGTGACATTCCTTCACAAAAAGCCCTGCTCACAAAATTTGAAAGAAAGAAATCCGCCTCGATGTCGTTGGGAGTGAGGTCATGGAGAACGGCGTTTCTGACTCTAAGGGACGAAATATTGGCGTCGCCTCCGCGAGTCACCGTCCTCTGCCTTCTCAACCAACTCGTCCTTTCCCAATCCCACTCTCTCATAGCTGCCGCTCCTGACTTGCCTCCTGACGAGGTATCCTTCACCTTCATAGTTTCATCGTGATGGGATGCGATCAGATCTCAATTTTTTCCTTCTGTCGATATGTGATGTATTTTCCCTTTCAGGTCACTTCCGACTTGATGTTATTGATGGAGTTAGCTCGGGACATTTCGCACTCTGAAGTAACAGAGGACGTTACTCAATCCTTCACTAAATTATCTCACCTGGTAAGTTGGTGTTTATTGTAGTAGTTTTATTTTAATATTCTCTTGCTTTTTTCAGTTTAGTCGTAAAAAGATATCTTTTCATACCCTTTCTGATTTTCACCAACTCTATGAACTTACTTCTGGTTTTGAAGGAGATAACATGGAAATAAAAGAAAAAAAGGGAACAATTTACCAATACACATAAAATGTAAAATTTAACGGAACATGAAAAAATCAATAAAAATATTATGAGAAATTTCAACCTTAAACTCGTCATCTTTGCTAGCATTAAAAGCTCAGAACTTCTTTACGTCTAAAATTCCAAGTATTGCAGAAGTGCGATCCACTAACAAATCTCTACACCATCAAATTTATATTCATTAATAAAAATAATATTACTTCAAATAGATACTTCTCTTCCTCATCTCCCTTTCTGTCTGATAATTGTGTTGTCATTGGTGCAAGCTGCAGCGAAGGGTTTGCATGAAGGATGCACGTTCTAGAATCTGAACTTTTTACTCCTGGATCCCTTGTACTGCTACACAAATTTGACAAGTGGGTTTTTATTATGCTGGACCTATGAAAGCAAGAAATATTGGAAGCAATTTTGGTTAATTAATGATTGAGAGTTTGATACTCGTAAATGGGATTAGAAAGTGGGGGAGTTAATGTTGAGAATTGGGTAGTTAATTGAGGTTAGAAATCAGGCAAGTTGACGTAAAGTTGAGAGGGAATTTAAAAAAACAAATTTGAATTTAATTAAATTTACTATATAATCCTCTTATTATTTATTTTACATTCAAAATGTAAGGACAATGAAGGTATTTTAGTTTGTACTAGCCAAAATATAAAGTCTAGGGTTGGAGTCCGAATGAACCGAATAGACATTGAGAGTTTCTTCCTCTTATATTTCTAGTTTCCCCTTGCTTTCCAAATTAAGAAACCTGGCTCACCATGTAGGACTTAAGGAAATTAATACAACCAATTTCAGTTTGCCTGATGGGCGTTCTTACTATTGAGTTTTGAGACTGAATCCCAGATGTATACATGATATCCCTTAAGATGATTATTAGATTGTCATTTGGCTACATGCATTACCTATCTTCATACCGGACAACTTAGAAAAAGAGTTTACGCCTGTTAGTTGCGTCCAAATTTACCTAGGGGAAATTGTGGATGTGGACTTAAGGAAGATCTTGACTAATTGCTTCTGCTGTATATCCTGTGCTGGGTGTGCTGGGACAAGCCTTGTGATTAGGAAAAAAAATTACCTTGAATTAGCCATAAAGTAGTCCATTTAAAATAATGTTCAACTAAATGATTTGTATCTAAGTTACCAGTTAATTCTTAACCATCTTGCCTAGTGTAATTGTTAGATTTAGGTCCATCAAATATGTTGTGGTTGTCAAATTAATTTGTGTAGTACTCAATTGAAAATAAATTGCTTTTTGCGAAGAAGTTAGAGATAGATTGAATCGGGGACAACAGGTTGGAGATTCTTCATTCCTTGTGCAATGAAGAGACAAGTATTAATTATGGATAATGCTATTGGGAGGGGAATCTTGGGTTGAGGATCTCATGTACAACTTCCATTGATGCAAACAGTGACGTTAGTCATTATAAAATTTAACTGGGATTTTTCTGCTGCGGCTTATATTTAACGGTGATTGCCAGAGTTTGAGAGTAACTTTAGTTATATGGCAGTAAATAACTTTTAAAAAGATGTTTATGGTTTTGCAGGAATTTAACTTAAGTGTATCTGAACCTTTGCTGTTGCTACCAAAGTTTTGATGCACAGTGACCATGTTTTACTGTCTTCACTGATTTGCAGCTGTGTATGGAGTTTGATTCCTGGTGAATGACACAATGGAGAAAGAATGAATCATATTTAATCAGTTTTTCCAATATTCAAGTGTTGGGTGTCTCATGATATTATATTATATTCTTTAAGAATCATAACATGTCAATCCTGTAGAAGACATTGCATACGTGCAGTCCCTATCTTATGGTGATTATGATCACTGTTCACTTACATTATCATCTTAAAACTTTTCTTATATGTGATGCATCTCTGTTTCCAGTTAATATATTTTCTTGTTTGTTGCAGATCCATGGCATCAGTCATTGTTCTTTTCCGGAAATGAATTCGGCGTCGTGGGCTCTTTTGCTTGAATCTTTTGAAAGGATAGTACATATTCTCCTTGGCGAAGCCAAAAAAGAGAGCTTATTAATTGGAAACTCTGTAATTAAAGCTGCAAAACAATGTTTGGAAAGTCTACGGTGTGATAATCTTTTTTTTCTCATCTTTCTCCCATCTACCCCCATCCTATGTGGTGTCTTTATGTTTACATGATGCAAGCAATATGATTGTCCAAAACACGAAAGCTAATTGGGAAAGTATTCTATCACATGAAATGATTGCTTGTTGAACTCCCTATGTTTATACTTTAGACTCTTGCTTTTGCTCTAGCACTCTTACTTTCTCTTCCTTTCTTTCTCCATTTCTTGGTAGAGTATTTGTATTTGTCTGTGTTTTTATAGATACATTACGACACATCACCGAATTTTATGCATCTTTTTTTATTTGTTTTTTTAGGTGTCTTTTGGGTTTATATCTGGAAACGGATTTGCTGTTCGAAAAGGATAAACTACTAAATTTTGTTCTTCAAGTGGTTGTGTGGTTTCAAGGGGAGTCAATGCTCTCTTCTTATTCAGGTGACAAACCTACTTTGTCTGGAGGTGTTTGGGGAGTTCTGACAGTTGCATTTGGCTTGATTGGTGAAGTGTACTCAAAAGTTGGTTCTTCTTTATCCATTGACATTTGGCAATCAACAGTTGAGGTATGCACACCCTGTGATATAAATAGATGCAGGCTTAAAATAGCTAATTTAGAAAATTTTTTTTAGGCCATCAGGAAGGTTCTGGACACGTGTGCTTCTAGGAGCCTTATATTGGAGGATAATGTTATTGCCATGTAATTTTCTGTTCCATTCTATTCAAAAATTTGTTTGAAGAAATAGTTTTCAAGAAATCACATAGTGTAATCATCTTGGGCAGGTTTTATGCTGAGCTTCTCCATTGTCTGCACTTGGTTCTAGCAGAGCCTCGTGGATATCTGGCTGACCATGTAAGAAACCACCTCTTGTGGGTTGGCTGACCATGCAGAAACATTATTAAACGTTTCGGCATTTTGATGAATTGATTGCAGTTTATATATTTTTAGGTGGCTGGCTTTGTAGCAGCATTGAGGATTTTTTTCTGTTATGGTCTTGTGAATAAGTCCCATATTACAAATCAAGCCATTAATCAAAAGAAGGAAGTTGGTCCAACAAACCAAAAGCCACCCTTTGAAGTGTCAGATAGATCAAGAAGTGGCCTTTACATGCCCCCACACTTGCGAAAAAAAGTTGTGGGAAATCAACAGCGAAAAGATGAGCAGTGCGTGGTTTCTCCTAGACAGGAATTTATAACATCTGATTCAGAGTGCAGTGATAATGATGGATCATTGATAGATAATTGCACTACCCTATTTGCAAAGGCTAGGTTGGCTGCAATTTTTTGTATTCAGGTCTGTTCCTCTTCCTCTTTTTATGCTTTCTCTATCTATTTTGTATCCGTATTATTTGTTCTTGATTGTCCATAATAAGTTCTCTGCTCTTGATGCACCACTGTCTGCAGCATTCTTGTGGAAGATAAATTGTTATTACTACCGTGTAAATGATTTTCAACCACTTGTATATATAGGAGGAAGAAGGAAGTACAACAAAACCTATATATATAATTTATCTATATCTACATAAAAAATATACAATTCCACAAAATCACATGAAAATTGTTGTCGACTATTTCAAGAATTTTTTACCTGTTGCCTGCCTCAATGCTATCCATGTTTTATTTTTGTTAGTTGTTCATTGGAATGGAATTATGTACTACTAGATGTGAAAAGGGCAATTTTATATGGTGATTTACATGAGAAGGTATTTATGAAGCAACCTTTAGGGTATGTTGGTCAGGTGGAGAAGCGGTATATGGTTTGTATATTTTATTCAAGATAGAATGATTACAAATATAGAGAAAAACTTCCCACTGAGGGATAGAATGGAGAAGAATATGATCAGGATGTCTGATGTCCGTTCAGTGCAAATCTCGTAGGGCACTTTATAAAACTCCTAAAAGAAATGGTTCCTTAAATTCTTCATTATTGTTGCCAAGAATTCTACCCCCCTCCATTCCATTTATTCTCTATATAATAAGGTGTATTTAGATAAATAATAATAGTGATTAATGTATATAATTAGGGGAGATAATGGCGCCCAATTTAGGGATATATCAGTGATAATGAGGCAGCTTGCCCATTCATGTTGCTAGCAATTCATTATTTCATGAGAAGACCAAAAGTTAATTGTTGGTTCGTTTATGAAGCTATAATGAGTTTGAAGATTGCTACACCATTCACTCACTCCTTGAAGCTAGCAGTAGATGTGTTTCCTAAGGCATGAGGCATGAAGCGATCTGCTAAATTATATAACAAGTTTTATATATGCTCCAACTTGAGGGGGAGTGATGGAATAATTGGTGGTATTTCATACTCCTTGTATAGATGTTAGAACATTTGGTGTGATTGAATATTTCTTGTATAAGATATAGGTAAATTTGGTATTTATTTCATTATACTTCTTCCTCCTATATATATTTGGGGGATTGAAGATCATTTACACACAATAATAACAAGATTCTTTTCCATAATTCTTAGTAAATTAGAGGTTATAGTATTCTTAAATGTTTTTTGGATATGTGTTCCTGAAGTTTGAGCAGTGTTTGGCGTCTTTTTTGAATTCAATTTTTGCATTTCATCCTTTCGAAAAAAGAAAATGTCCTTGGTTTGTGTTGTTTCCAACTGAAATGGCCTTTCTATTTGCACTCCAATTTTCACACATTATTAACTCAATTATTACATTATATTTATCTACAACTTTCTTTCTATATATATCCACTATATACTTTCTGGCATGTTTATGCATATATTGCTTTCAATCATTAGCTTTGTAACATTGACATAAATACTTTTTGTTATATGTTGATGTGACATCACTAATAATAAAAAATTTCACACATTACACTCAAGATGACAGAGAGATAACATCTTTATCTATGTAATAATACTTATTTGTTTCATTGAGCAATTAAATTTCATTTCCTGCCTTAACTCTTGAGCTTTGCTGGAAGGATCTTTGCCGAGCTGATCCCAAATTGTTTACATCTCAATGGACAATGCTTTTACCTTCCACTGATGTCCTACAACACAGGTGCATCCTTACTCTTCTTTTTCTCTTTTTCTCTTTTTAGTAAAATGATGTTGTTCACAAATCATTGATAGCAGGCATATGCTTATGCTATTCCTATTGTATTTTTTTTCATTTATTAATTTTGTCTTTTATTTATTTATTTAATTTCTTTTTATTTCCAGGAAACATGAGACTACTCTGATGAGCTGCTTGCTTTATGATCCTCATTTAAAGGTTTTGTTTATATTGGTTACATTTGGTATCAAGTTAATAATTTTATGCTTCTTTTTTTTTTTCCATATATCTTTCCTAAACAATTTTGATATGGACATCCTCTCTCTTTTTGGTCATCAATGAGTCGGTTTAAGGAGTGTCAGAAATAGTGCTGAGTAAGTTCCCTTTTTTATTTATCTTTAAATTCTGGATACCTATGGTGTTCCTCAGGTGCGAATTGCAGCTGGCTCCACTATTATGGCAATGTTGGATGGGCCTGCTTCTGTTTCTCTTCAGGTAGCAGAATTTAGGGGACATTCTAAGTGTGGGTCATTTACGGCACTTTCTAGCTCTCTTGGGCATATCTTAATGCAGCTACATTCAGGTATTTGAATGAAAAAAGGGCTTTATGTTTGTTTGCATCTTTCATTTTTGTCCTGGAAAGATTTCCCAGCTTTCACTGTTTTGTTGAACTATAATTTCTGATAACAGTATATCTGGTTTAATTTCACTTTTATCAAATAGGTACTTTATACTTACTAAAACAAGAAACCAACAGGAGGTTGCTGGCCTTGTCATTCAAAATTTTAGTGCTTTTGATATCATCTACACCGTAAGTGCTTTTTTAAGCTGCAAGATTTCGGAGACAATTTCATTTTCCTCAATCTAGTTCTCATCTTTTTGGCATTGTCATGTCAATCCAAAATCGACCATAGGAATCATTTGGGGTGGTTTGATATAACTAAGAATTATAGAATTTGCGTCTGCAGTCTAATGAGTTCTTTGCCTTTTTCAATTGCTATCATTTTCTTTTGAGTAAATTTATTTCATCCTCCATCCCATTTTGGGGCCCACTCATGTGGTAATTTTAACTACCACAAACTAGTATGCCTACGTTGTTGCTTGTATAGCTCTTAGTTCTAGCCCTTTCTAAGAGATAATTTGAGAAGGAAAATTTTGTTACTTTTATCCTGTCTTCTGCTGTTCAGTTTATGGGAGGGGCTGAAATTTCAAAATATGAACTTGACAATTATAAATACTCCTTTTACATTGAAAAATTTGCACACATAACCCTGTGATGATTTATCATGTTAAAAATTAGTTGTTTAAATGCATCTGACTGCTTGGTTCCTACTGTAGATATTCAAGAATGTCTGCGGAGCTACTCTCAATGGTTATCTCATCAGTTCAATCAACAATTGATGAGGGCATTTCATTTCACAGTGATCGAAATAGCTTGCTGGTTAGTATTAAGATTTCACAATCATCATCAGGGGTCAGGCTCCTTTGTCCTCTTGCTTCTATAGATACTCACTTCTAAATTTCAATGTTGTCATGTCATATGCTTGAAGTTAAACTGGAGAATTTCTGGACCATGTGGATTCATTGTTATAGGGTCAGGAATGTTGAGAAAATAATTCCCTTACACTAAGGAGTCTTTGAGTTCAATTCTTTTAGGATTGATTTATATACAGAAGTTCTTCAAGCCCTTAAATTCTAATAATTTATTAGTTTCACGAAATTGCAAGATTACCTAATTCATACGTTGGCACCATCAATGGAATTCTGACTAGTAGTTGTTTGCCTCATCATCCAAAAATTATAAAGCGTGATTTTTTTTCCCATGCAAACTCTTGAGAGCCACATTTACCATTGATGACTCTGTTTTCTCCTCTGGCATGTCGATGCTTGTCTCATCATTCAGAAATTATAAAGTGTGTTTTTTCCTCCCATGCAACTCCTGAGAGCCACATTTACCATTGGCAACTCTCTATTATCCTATGCGAGCTATTGCTATGTGATATGGTTGATGATCTTGGATTGTTGCAAGCAAATAAATTCTTCATTCTATTGCTACTTGAGCCACCAATTTTATCTTTTTAACACCTTGTTATGCAATAAATTTTGCAACGTTATTCTAGTTTCTATATTTAGAATTTTTATATACCCTCAGATTACCCTTTCCTTCTGATCCTTTTGAAGATTCTAGTTTGCGCAATGGTTGCTATAAAGATGTTTTTATATTGCTTCGCATGCTTGTTCAAGCTTTTTGGTCTTTTATTATAAATTCATCTGTTACAAATGCAAACAGATTTAAAAATAAAATCTATACTGTAGTACTGATTAACATTTGCAGGCAGCTGCAATTAACTGCTTGACCGTAGCTCTTTCTGTCTCTCCCCCCTCAGCACGTGTCAACATTATGCTGCTGGGTGAATTATCTACGGGTTTGTAGTTTTCATCCTTGTGGAACATGTTCTTTTTGCTGAAAACTGAATGGGGAATGCGTTTTCCTTGTTCCTTTTATTTCATGATCTTAATTTATGTAGAGGATTTTGGAGGACTTAAATCTAGAAATGGCATTTTGACACTTGGTTTGTTGGTATTCTTGATGCATTTAGGTGGGCAGTAGTGCCACAATTGCAGTAGTGACTTTTTCCATTGCAGCATTTCTCTTCTCGTATCCTCATTCTTGTTACAGAAATCTTCTATAGTGTATTGCTATTTATATTGGGATAATTACCCCCACAACAGGATTTGCCATATTACTATTTTTGTCCATCCATTTTGAGCAATTACGTGTGCATCTCCTGTTAGATCTTGTTGACAAGAAAAGTAAACATGTTAGAAATGGGAAGAATTAAATTGTGTTTTTCATTGAATGATTCCAACACTGAATTGTAAAGTGAAGTTGAGGATAAAGTACAATGTCTGAGATATCCTAGAATTCTTAAAAGGCTGATTTAGAATCCTAACAAAGTTAATCTAGAATTAAGGTAGTAGAAATCTGCCAAACTAAAAATGCTAAAACCTATTCCAACAATATCATGATAGTAGATACGTGCTAGATATAAAAACATATTTCAGATAGAGGGCTAACACTTCTGACACACTCTCAAGTTGAATGTGTGGATTTTTAATTGAATTGTTTGGACTTAGATAAGTCTCACGCATCATTTTCCCTTCATCAAATGATCCAAACACTCAATTATACAGTAGAGTTGGTAAATAAAGAGAGAGAGATATTCTATCATTTCAATAAAGCTAATATAGAATAAAATTAATATAAATCTATCAAATTAAAAACACTAAAATATATACTAACAATATTAAGATAGAAGATACTTGCTAAACATATGAACCCATTCTGGAGAGTTTAAATCTAACTCTTACCAATCATGTTTGTGAAATGCCCATATTACTGTTCTGGAAAGCACTCAAAATTGAAATGAGCCCAAAAAAAAGGGAAAAAAATGATTTGTGTGCTAAAGTTTTGCAACACATATCCCGGTGATAAATACAAATGTACAAATGAGCTAACCTGTTGATATATATGCACAAATCCATGCACCCATACATCCATACACCCTTACATATACACACAAACCCATATATTCATGTATATATAAGACTTAAATGGTAAACCAAACCAAATTATTGCTTTAACAAAATTCTTTCGAAGTTTAAAATATTTTATTATTTATTCAATTATCAAAATTATTTAAAATCGTATAGCTATTTAATTATGTAATTAGTCATGTATGATAGTAATTAATGCAAATGGCTATGTTGTTTTTTGGATAGTAAGTATCAAAAAACACACACTCAATTATTACACTTTTTAAATTTTATTTCTTTTTTTCTTTTAATTTTACACAATTCTTGAGACAAAAATACCTAAAAATACATACTAAAATTTGAAAATAAGCAAAACCATTATGTTTTGTTAGTGCTCTACAAACCCTTTATGGGGAGCATCCATGTAATTCTTCAAAACAGTGATTAATAATGTGACCATATCTCGAGAGATTTGTTGGGTTATCCCATTTATACAAACTGATGAAGGCAGGATTACTAGCAACCCCTTAAAATGGACTTTGATATCCAAAAAACACATTCAACCAAATTTTCATATGAAAAAAAGAAAGATTATTAGGCTTCTTATTTTAATATTAATTCATAAGTTGCATATAATTTTTCTTTTTGGATTTTTGATTGATAAATGTGACAAGGATTTTAAATTTAATGTGTTAGATAAAACTATTTATTTAATACTAGAAGTTGGAATTTTAAAACTTAACAATATGATGTTAATTAATTTTTATATAAAATCTTTCTAATATTTTAGATTATACCAAAAATGTGGAAATTCAAATGTTGAATTAAGATTGTAAGTGGTACAACTTATCAATGTGAGAAACCCATATAATTCTTTATATTAAAGGTGCAATTCATCAATTTATTAACTCAACAAGCCTAGGGCAAGTGCTATTCCTCAATGATTTTTGTGTACAAGTTGATAATATCGTTTTTTGAAATAAAAATGTGATGGAAACCATTTTTTTCAGTTAAATATTTTAATGCTTTTTGAAATATAAAAGTGTTCTAAAGAATTTTTGTGTAATTTCCTTATATATCTTCATTAATTGTCTTCTTCTTTCATGTATCACTTTTCTCTATTAAATATTCCAAAATTGTGTTTCAGGTCTGTTAATTTATTTGTTTGATAATTTGATTTACAGGATCTCTTGAAGGTTTGCAGAGGTCTGGTGTACTATATAACTTATTTCGATATTCTGAACAATTATCAAGCCCATCAATAAGTTTAGAAGCATTTCAGGTAGCGATTGTTTTGTTTGATAACAAATTTATGGTTTTGTATTGGGTTCAATGTAACGTGTTGTTTTTATTATCTGTTCTTTGTATAGTCAATTTTTATGAAAATAGACTCTATGTGCAGTTAGCCTGCCACTTAAAAATGATAAGATGGTTATCCATATGCCTCTGGGTCTTAATATTTGTATTTTTTAGCCTTATGAATTAACCATGCCATAACATGTTGTGCACAGGGGAGAAAAGGCCTTTTAGAATTAGTTTATTTCCAATTGCAGCCCAAACACAGTACTATTGAAATTGAATGTGGACTTATTCATGGTAGAAATATGCCTCCTGTGCCAATTGTGGGGTTGTTTAGTCATGCTATGAAATCCTATTGACATTGACACTACCATGGAACCCTTACTAGCTCTCCTCAATCATTGAACATCATATGAAATATCCAATGCTTAGGTGTAGTTTGAGGAAATTATGATTTTCTTGAATTGAATTGGAAACTTGTTTTGGGCTTTAGCTGAAGTATTGAGTGCATCCTAGAAGGCTCAGCTCAAGCTGTTTCAACACATTTTGAAACTAGGAAGATGCAATTAAAAACAGTCTGCTGTCTGCTATATGAGAGTGAACATTATTTATCCATGAATTATGGGTGTATTTTACTAATGCGGTATTATCTACCATATGGTGTGATTATGACTTAGTTGGAGGTGGAAATTTATGCATATAGTACTACTAAAATCAAAACCACTGAATAAGATTGGACAGTTCACTTGAAAAAGAATGTATGCTTTCTGCTCTGCAATACTGTGGTTTCAATTACAAATGTTTAACTACTTGCAGGTAGTTTATATTATCTTGAACTTGACTACGGTCTATGAATCTGGAAACACAAGGCTGTGTTTATGATTTGAACATGATTTGCATACACCATTTATGGCAATCATTGCTAATGTTTGCACAGAAGAGGAGCTTGCTTCCACCTTTCTTTCATCTGGATCCTTTTTTGATAATAGTTTCTCCTTTTCCCAGCTTCTTCTACATTATAAGCTTAAATTGGACCTTAAACAACACACAAGAAAAAAATAAAAAAAGAAGAAAACATAGACAACAAACAAAGATCCCTTGGACTATCTATTGTTTTTTGATACAGAAATTTCTTGAATTTCATGTTTATGTTTTGATTAGTTTGCTGCAGGCTCTTAAAGCTTTGGCGCACAATTATCCAAATGTAATATGTTTATGTTGGGAACAAATTTCCTCTGTTGTGTATGGGGTTTTTAGCTCATTTTCTGGTGTTAATGTGAGATTGTGGAGAGGTAATACTGAACACGCTGTCACGCCAATCAAGGAGAGAGTCATGACAGCTGCAGTTAAGGTGAATTTCCTTCCTTTCTACATAGACCTTTTTTCCTTTATATTGTCTTCTAATTCCTAATAAACTAGTTTGTGTCATTTCAATGATTTTGTCAACGTAATGGGTAGTTTTCATATGTCCACCAAGTATGTGATTTAATATTTTTCTCCATTTCATGAGCATGCTATAAATCTGGAGCACTGCTGTGAGACCGACAACGTTATATGAAATAGAATGTAGGCTGCATAAATTGAGTGTGGTGGAGATGAGAATGTTAAGATGGACTATCGTTAGAAAACTGGATAAAGTCAGAACTTGACAGGTTCTTGAGTTGGCTACATAGTAACAACCTTATGATAATTGAGTTGGAACTTGACAGATTCTTGAGTTGGCTAAATAGTGACAACCTGCTGATATTAAATCTGTTCTGATAATATGAATTATGTAACATTCAAAAAGGTTAGCCAGACCTCCATTATCAGAAATGAGCATAGATGATGCTAAATCAAGTGGCAGATGTTGACCTGATAACTTTCATATTTCCTGTTTTAAGTATGAAGCTGATTGATGGAATGGGCTTTGAGAATGAGGTTTCAGGGAGAGCTTTGTTGATTATAATTTGTGCGTCATTATGAAAAATAGCTGCATGATGAAAATATAGGCTATGTTTTGCTAACTTTTTGGAGTGTTTTTGAGGTTTTTTTTCCCCTTGATGGTGCTATTTTTGAGGTTATAATTTTGTGGCGGGTATATTTGGTATTATGTTATTTTTTGTGCCTTTTTAGTGCTTTAATGTTTGGTGTAGTTATTTTGTTCAATTATTGAGGAATGAATATAATGTCAATGTCAAATTGATGTCTTTTTGGTTTTGAATCTGTGTACATAATATTTTTTGGTGACAAATCGATCAATCAAATGCTAAAATTAAGTGGATTGATTGAAAATTTGGCTTGATTGTTCGATAACTAGGTTGATCATGCATAGTGGTTTGATAATGTTTGAGTGAAAACTTGATCAATTCGGCATTCATTGAATAGATGGAACCAGGAGTATTATACAACAATTTTTTAGGGGGGAGATTTTTTAAACTTTTAAATGTTTGGCTGCAATGTCTTTTAAGCCTAAGAAAATCCATTTCAAACATTGAGGTCATAAAAAATTAGCATTATGTTTACATTTTTTCCACCTCCAAAACACACACTCATTACACTTTTAAATTTTTCTCTTTTTCTCTCTTACTTTTACACATTTTTTTTAAAAAAAAACTACACCTAAAAATGCACATTCAAAACTAAGACAAACATAGCCTTTGGCTGCTAATTAAAGTTTCTCAGACATGGTGATACTCTGTTGTGATCATGTGAACAACAAGAATGAGAAAGCTGGCAAAACAGATAATGCACTTTGTTTCTCTGGTTTTCTCATACTTCCTAAATTCTATGGAGGTTAGAAATTTGATGGCAATTATTTGTGATCATTCAAAAACATCTTTTTTTCTTTTTTACTTTTTTGAAAGATTTTTAATACAGATTTTTGGCTTAATAGGATTGTGATGTTTAAGCTGTCAACCGGTATAAATAGCTTAGAGGATGGTATTAAGCTGTTTTCTTTCTTCTGGACTGAAAACTAAGGATGTTTTGCTGTTTGAGATGTATTAGATTTTGGTCTTTGTTAGAGATGTATATTTTGTTGTCCATTTCTCTCTTGTATGTGTCAACATCTCAATTTCTCCATATCTGTAATTCCTTCTATGATGCTTTAATAAAAGGAAAGAATGAAAAAGTACATATCAACATACCAACATGGTTTCAGGGAAGTTTTTTAATATGATGACGCAGCAGATTGGCTCTCTGAAGCACCTGTTGCTCCATTCATGTAGTCGCTATTCTTTTGTGTGTGATTGTTTGTGAACAAGAACTTTACTCTCTGGAAATATGGGAAATTTGCAGCCTTCGCATCAAAAATCATCATATTGTCATGTTTTCAGCTGTGGAACAAAGGTGGCACTAGGATTATTGAGACATTTAAGCTACAATCTAATTTTAGGTTGAATATTTCTGGCTCACGCCTTTCTAGTTTGAGTATTATCACAAACTCACTTAAAAATGGCTTGTGCACGAAAATGATTGTAATATAGCCATTCATCTTGTTGGCATATTAGATGTTCTAGTAATTTGTAAGAATTATTTATGTTGTATCAATTTTCTATATTTGTTTATCAGGATGTTTGGTTTATGAGGTTCTATTCAGCAACACCCTAATTTTACCTCTACACGAAAGTCCGCTTGTATCAATCTTAAAGTTCATAAAAATGTAGCCCATTGCTCTCAACATGGTATGGTAACAGAGCAGGTGTTTCCTACTTTGATTTGCTTAGGTTCGAAGTTTGTTTCTCTTCATATGAGAGGGTTTGCTTTAAAATTAAAAAACTAATTTAGTTTATTTCTTTTCGACCACAATCTTGATTTTGGCTGTGATTCTCGTCTACTTATGTTTTCTTTGGCTACCTTATTAAGCTCTTGAATTAAAAAAGTGGGTTTCTCTCGCCTTCTTAGGCTTTAGGATTATTTTGTTGGGCTAATCTACCTAATCACTGCTATGGACTTGTGTCTCTGGCCCACTATCTATTGTTGGTTGATTATTTTGGCTATCACAAATTGGTGATATTTCCTACTACTATTGCTTGATTCAAGCATGACTTCTTTTTGTCGTGGACATTCGTGATTTCTGGTATAGCCTGCTGTACAGGCATAATTTCTAGTATTGCTTACCTTACAAACATGATTTTTGGTGTTGCCGAGGCTTCTGGTGTTACCTACCAAGAGACTAATTTTTTGGCTCTCTATTGTCTATTGGTTATTGCTACTTGTTTTACTATTTATGGTTGTCTCTTTCAATTTTACTATCTGTGGTTGTCCCAACTTATAGTAGGTGATCTGTACAATGATGCCAGATTTAATTATAGACCTATATTAAAGAGTTGTCCCAATTGTAGTATGTGATCACTACAATGATACCAAATGTAATTATAGACCTATATAATAGGAAATGAAAGATACTAGTCCTACTAACCAGGAAACAAATATGTAAAATGTCAAACTAAAAATACTCAAATTTTCTAAAAAGTTCCTTTCATTGTTATTAGCCAAATAGGTTCTCAACTAGTGTACCAGGTGGAGTGGCTTATGTACCCAAGTTTTTTAGCATTCATCCGATGAAGCATCTGCTTTGTGGTTAACTGGAAGCCTGGTGTTGGGGAAAATATGTGCAAAGTGGCTTGATCTGTGTTTTTTTTAACTTGGTGCTACATTTGGTAAAGAGGATGGATTGCAACTCTGCTCTAGTTTAGTCAAAGTTGTGTCCAAAGCATCTTCGTGGATTTAATTTGAACGATCAAATTATTCTTTTGACAAAATCTATTTATGCAGGCTCTGGATGAATGTCTTCGGGCTATTTCTGGTTTTAAAGGAACCGAAGACCTTTCAAATGATAAATTTCTTGACAGCCCATTTACTTCTGATTATGTCAAAACGAAGGCTATCTCATCAGCTCCATCATACTGCTTAGCGAGCCCTGCATCAACTGAATATGAATCTAAAAGATGTCTGTCAGCAAGTGAGCAGTGGTTTGAAGCTACTGTCAAGCATATGCCTATTATTATTAAACATTCCTCTGCTATGGTTAGTTGAAATGGGATTCCTTTTTCCACTTGTTTTCTCTAGGAGGCATGGTTCAGTAAATATAATTTGTTATGACAACAATGGCTTATCATTGAAACTTTGTATAAATTTGTGTGCTATTCTTACTATAAATTAGATGATATAATTATATAATTTAACATATGAAATACTTGTTCTAAAAACCAGTTATGTTTTTTGCTCATTATTTGAGGAAATAATATTATGGTTGTTTGTTAAAACCTAACATTCTTAAGGTGCGAAAATAAAATTATACATTGAATGCCAGAAAATAGAATTCATTTGAATAAAGGTTTTCAATCTGACAAAAATAAAAACTAAAATAAATTTCTTATCCGTTCAAAAGCCATTTTTATTAATATGTAATCTGGTATGCCAAGATGGCGAAATATCTAGAAGTAATTAAGCTGTAATAGCATTGTTGGAAAAAGTTAGCATTTAGACTTGTTGGAATCAATCCTTGCTTAAAGATGTGGGCTGTGGTTGTAGCGGCATTGTTGAAACAGTTAGCACTTTGCAGTTGGACTTTGTTGGAACCAATCCTTGCTTAAAGGTGGTTGTTGTTGTTGAGTCCTTTTCTCGACATTGTGGAGCAATGTGTGGTCATTTCATGTGGTTGATTGTTTATTTAATTCGTGATTCTCTGAATACATATCATGTCCCTTTTAAGAAAGGAGACTTAAATTGTTTCTTAAGTTTTCTAAGTGTATTTGTGTTGAATTGCACCTTGAGCTATACACAACTCCTTGTTATTCATCACATCTTCCATGCCCAGAAATGCGAAAATATTCACTTTTGTTTTTCTTTGAAAGGTAAGGGCTGCATCAGTAACCTGTTTTGCAGGACTGACTTCCTCTGTTTTCTTTTCCCTGCCCAAGGACAAACAAGAATTCATTATAAATTCTTCAGTAAGTTTTGCAGTAGCCTCAGAGCTCTGATCTTTTTTCATGAAAACACACTGTCCATGTTGGTATAAAAGTTCCTATTACATTTTGGGAAGTCAAGAAATAATGCTTTGTTTTCTAAATTCCATTTTACTTTCCAAATTTATGCCTCTTTTAGGTAATATTTATGCACTGCTTTTGAGGTAAACTATTAAAAAACTAAAAGTTCAGGTGGACAACTCTAATCTAAAACTTCATATGAAGTCAAACTAGCCCTTTTATGGATCAATTACATGGCTATATGTGTAATATAATGTCAATCTTTTTTTCTTAATGTTGCATGAATTTTTTTGTAGATTGATGTTGCTCTAAATGATGAGGTTCCTTCAGTTAGGTCAGCTGCTTGTCGAGCCATTGGTGTTATTGCCTGTTTCCCACAAATATACCATAGGTAATAACTGCTGCCAAGCTGTAAACTAATATGGTAATGGTAATTAGTGAAAGTCCTCATTGTTTTTTCTTTTGGTCCGTAGCAGCACACAGGTCCTGGAGAAATTTATCCATGCCATCGAGTATAATGCTCTTGATTCACTGGTTTCAGTATGTTTTTGTCTGCTCCTTCTTCCTCTGTTTTATGAGTTGTTTTCAATCATGATTAGCATATAAAGCACTTAGATACCAAATTCTCATGGGGTTAATGCAGGGCTGGTGAAAATTTCTCACTCATAAAATATACGTTAGTATGTCATCCAAAATCTTTCCTCAAGAGCCAAAGAATTAAGGATTTAAGATGATGAAGTTCCAATCCAATAAGAATTCTAATTCGAATAATTTATTAAAATTATCTCAACTCAACACGCAGAATGATTATGGAACTAAGATAATAAAAATAGGCAAAATCTCAACCTAACAATAAATCTTAAATGGTAGTCATGGAACTTTGATATAATCTAAACCCACATGCAATAATTAATTGTAGAATCATGATATATGAAAGATGGCCGCAATCAAGTTGCCAACTTGAATAATATCACGAACACTCAAAGAATTCTCACTTTGAATTGTTCAATTTGAGACACAAGAATTTGAGAATAAATAGTCAAATTTTGTTAAAATAACACTAATTTTGTTCCATAAAAGGGCTGAAATTCATATTCTAGAAAAGCTCCTTTTGTAAGTAAATGTTTGGCACTCAAATAGGCAATTAATTCCTCTTATGACTTTTTCTAACCTAGACACATTTTTTAAATAATAAAAGTGTGCCAAATATGAATTGTTACAAGCATAAGACCTAGCTTTTAAGAAATCTATCAAAAAGAAACAAGAATCACTTTAAACTAGTATAGTAGAAATATCAGCGTATGCTGATTTTGTGGTCACATTGATCTAGATCAATCCAAAAATAATAATTTGCCCTTCTTCATTTCCAAGCCTTAATTCTTCACTTGCTATGCATCCCACTTAAACCATATTGATCCAAAATGACTGCTGGCGCCAAATTGATCAAACCATCTTTCATGCTCATCCTAGCATTCTTTATTTTGATCTGTCTGATTTCATCTCTTGAATAATTGCATGGTACTTGTTGAGTTTAATTAAGTGGACTGTTGTGTTCTAACAATTGACGAATATCACAGTGACTATATGAGAGCCTTCCTTAATTACCAGAAAAATTCAAAAGAAGTCGAGTAATGAAAATCGCTGCTTGCTTTGCAGAACAATCTTCCTCCCTTTTGAGCAGAAACTTGTGATTAATTATTTTTGTTAAGGGTTTCCCGAAACTCCAAAGCAGAACAGAACTTCATATCTTCCTCCCCTAGTTGGTTTCAGGGTCCACAACCATTGAGGTATTCCACGTATAGATTGATGAAAAATCTACAATTTGTTCATTGATGAATCTAATTCTAAGTTGATTTACTTGGGAAATTTCATTAATTTAGGATGTGATACATTTTCCTCTCTTCTACCCAAAATGGACTTCATTGTTGATATATGTTTTTTAATAAAAGAATGTTAACTTGAGTCCTTTTATCTCCAAAACATCACTCCTTTATTAATAACACAAAAATCAAAATGAGCTAAAGCTAGCACAACAAAAACAACTTATATGAAATAGTGGCTAAGATTATTGTTTAATTAAGCTTTGCGCTAGACACTTACTAATCATGACTACCCTTTGATATAGAATTGAAATCATCTCAACTCCAATGATACTTAAACTGATTTTACATCGCATAATTTTGAGTTAAATGTAATGATAAGCATTGGTAAGTATAATGGAATAATATGTGATTTTTCGTTTTCCTCTTACTCCCCTAAGCCCCAAATTCAATGCTTTTGTTTTCTTTTATGGATGTCGGCAACGTCCTATTTTATAATCTTTTTGATGCCAATGGCAAAGATAGCTAAAATATTAAACTTTTTATTCTTCTTAATCTTAGATGAATGCGTTCAATGACAACTTTCAGGTTCGAGTCACAGCTTCATGGGCCCTGGCAAACATATGTGATTCTATCAGCCACTGCATGGATGTTCGAAGAGGTTCTATTTGTAGGCTAGTGTTGAAAATTTTTTTTTTCTGTGTAAAACATTGATTCTTTTCCTCAAATCATACTTTTTGATTGTGGCAGACTCTTGGAAAAGCTCTGAATTGGTACCGTTGCTATTTGACTGTGCCTTACGGCTGGCAAGGGATAATGACAAGGTAAAGATGCAATGTGCATTAACTTTGCTGGCCAAGCTGAACCTGTTAGTACTTTTAACAATTACTATGGCCTTGAATAAGCTTGAAAGATTGGGAAATTCCTCATTTTCTCTGTCTACTTTATTAGCATCTAGATGTATGTGATAGCTGTTAATTTTATCTGATTGTTTGTGCTCTTGTCTTAGGGTACGGAGACCATAAAAAGTGTTTAAGTGCAATGGCCTTTTTAAGACAATTTGGCCTCTATAAAAAGAAATCATTGCTTTTATTCTAGGATTGAAATATGTCCAAGGGAAATCCCATTTCAGAAGTATTTGGTCAAAATTCTACAAGTGAAGGAAAAATAGTAATATGTTCTTTTCCACTCTATTGTTCTTCTCCATGAACACACATTGGGCAACCTGGAGTTAACCTTTAGTGTGGCACATGCCCTCTTGAGTTACCAACCTCTTGTAGCATCTCTACTTCCTAAGGCATAGGCAAAGCTCAGTGGGAAAGAGCATCAAAATTACGCAATTGCACTAAATTATGAAGACAGAACTATAGATCTCAAAAAAATGACATACTATCCTCCTCGAAAAAACTTCCTACCAGTTGTCTTGGGAAAAGTAAGTTTGTGAGAGATTTTCTCCAGACTGCAGTTCTGAAGGGAGAATACTCTTTCTGCTTTCTTAGAAGCAGAAAACTTGATTAACTGAGAAATAGATTAATTATACCCTGACTGCTTTATTGTTTATATTCCTGTATCTTGTCAATGAGGCCATTTAGCATGATGTCTTTCTGCTGACTATATAGCTATTAATCTATACTGCATTTGCATGGATGATTAGATTTACTTGGTAGATCATTTGTGATAAGTCTCTCTAATACACAAGCAAGATTGGATTGACTTTCATGGTTTATATTCCAAGCTTGTCTGCATTCTTTTCATGGCAACTGAAAACAGTGTAAATTTTTATGGTTTGTCTGGTCTTGAAACGTTTGCCTGTCTGAAACTATTTATTTAAATTTTTTCTTTTCAGAGCTGTAGAATGTTACGTATGTTGTTTCAGATATTTCATGAATCCTTGGATACTATCTCTCCATCTGTATGTGCCTCTTCGCCTCTAATTTTATCTCCTAAATTTTATTGTTGCTCTGGAGCCTTTGATAATGGGCTTGTTTCTGGAGGTCTCAAAAATCGGTGCTTGTCAAAACTCTAAATTTTGGAGTTCTGTACATTGCAAATTTTGTATCGTTTATATCCCCTTTATTCCTGTCCATAAAAACAAGTGTTAAAGTGACCAACATGGTACTGAATTCGGAAAAGTCTGACTAACATGGTTGGTTATCATTAAACAACCTGGAAAAACTTATCACGGGAGCTTTCATAGAACTGTTTTTTTTGACCTAAAGTTAAATTATTCATATGTTCTGTGATTCAAAAATCACTACTGTTAGTTATTATATTGATTAATTTTGCTGAAAACCTTGACATAGTTTAGTTCCTGAAAATGGAGTCTTGTTTTATGCTCTATTTTATAACTTAGCTGTGGTTTACATGTGGAACAGGTCAAAGCAAATGCTGTTAGAGCTCTTGGAAATCTTTCAAGGTTTATCCAATTCACAAGTCAACCAATTGCACATGGTGATCGAGTGGATTGTATGCATTTCAAAATAGAACACAATGGAGCAAAATTATCCAAAAGTGATACAAAAGAAAGTTCAGATTCTTTGCATTTAGCATCTCCTGGGAATTTGGTATGGCTTGAACAGATGGTGCAGGCTCTTATTTCTTGTGTGACAACTGGAAACGTCAAGGTATGGTGAAATTCGAAGTTTTGTCTCATATTTATTGGTTAAAACATTATCAGTTGCATAAATTACTTAAAACTGAACATTTTCTACAGGTTCAGTGGAATGTATGTCACGCATTGAGCAATTTATTTTTAAACAGAACTTTGAAACTGCAAGACATGGATTGGTGAGGATAGTAGCTTTTATCTATCTCTGTTCTCTTCTCTTGGAAAGAATGAAAACACTTCATTTGGGTACTGTGAGTAAATGCTTGGAGTTCTGCTTGAGAAATAAAGAAATTAAATTTGTGTTTTCCATGCCAAGTCAGCTTGTTTGGCATTGAGGCCCTGGTACTTTCTATAGTTTTGAAGTTTTGAAATATAAATTGAATTGTGCTATGGGTGTGATGATATTTTATGCCTTCGATTCCACTTAATTCCAAATAACTTCTGATTAACTTTGTCACTATGTATGGGATGGTTTCTAATTCATTGTCCACGAATGGAAACTAAGTGTTTCATGTCCCAAATCGAAAATGGGAATGTCCCATTTACTAATGGGAGTTCTTGGGTGAATTGCATCCCAATGCTACCTCCACCCAAAGAGAATATGACAATTTAAAATCTTTTCTTTCGTCATTTTTATCATGTAAAAAATATATTTTTGATACATTTATAAGTGGCATTTAGAATCGCAGCCTTAAAGGACTTCTTTACATGTAACACCCATATTGATACATGGATCCTCAATGAACATGTACAATTTAGTTTGTATTGTAACCTTTCTTGACTTTTTTTTTTCAGTTTCGCCATTGTTCTTGTACTACTTACTACTGGAACAGCATTATGAATCATGTGCTCCACTATGCTTGACATCAGCCCTTTGTAGCACTACTCCCATACATCCTGACTTTGATATCTATTTGGGTTTTAAGGAACAAACATGACACATTTGTCTCTGATAGTGAGACATGAACCAAATGCCTATGTTTGCCATCCTGCTTAGCACAAGTACCACATGTTGTTTCATCTTTTCTTGGAATTTTTGCCTATAAATTGTTTGTGATAGCTGTGAGACTAGAGGAATGAGTTTGTCGATTAACTTCCATGTATATGGTCATTGTGGGAGTGAAACTTGTGATTTTCTTTTATGGAATCAAATGTAAGGCTAGTGATTGGGAAGTGGCAATCCAAAATTTGAGGGAACAAACATGGCCCATAAATCTAACTTGAGAATGGTTCACCAAATTTAGAATAAGATGGAATGTGTGGGTAGTCCCAAGTGGGAGATGGAATAAAGGAATTCAATTTTTACTAGATACAAATGCTGAGTCCTTACCTGTCTTTCTTCTGGCACAGACAGGTGCAAGAAGTTCTCATTACTTCATTAATCTTTCCAGTCAATAATTGTGATGAAACTAATTATTAATTGAACCATCTAAGATTGTGCAAAATTCAATATTAGAGGAATCTTGCCTATCTTGTCTAGATTAAGTTGCGTCTTAGTTTCCAGTCCTCATATTATCTGTGTATTATGCCCTTTTATGGAATTCTGTAGCTATGCTATTTCCTTATTGCACAACACCTCGTTGTTCATCAACTTTGGCTTTTCAAAAGCATTAATCCAAAACAGGCACACTTTGGGGTGTGCATGAATTGAGCTGACTTGACTGTACCGAGCAGCTTGGTGACCAAGCTTGATTTAAGCTCAAGCATGGCTTCACTGAGCCCGATACTCGTCTAGCTACTCGAGCTTGAATATATAAATATATATATTTATTTTATAATGTGTGGTCAAGCAAGCATTTGGCCTGGCAGTTGAACTTTTATTAGGAATAGTGGAGGATATGGGTTGTACTAGTTTTGAAATTTTATTTCTTATTTCTTTCATATAATTAGAACTTAAAATATGAACTAGTTTAGCATTTGGTTCAAGTGGCAGGAGTATCCTCCTATTAATAGTTCATAAGTTCAAACCTAAAGTGCTAAAATCTTTTGCTTTTAGTTGGTGGCACTTGAGCTCGAGCTACTGGTTTCCTTAAGAGTCAAGTTTCATTACTACTTGAGTTCGACGTGACTTGAACTCATCCCTAATTGTGTGTGACGCTGAGAAAAAACCGCCATTCTATTGAGCTCATTTCCCATGATTGACTGACCAAAATTCATATAGCTAATATTTTGCATTAAATGTAATGTAGAGAAAAAAATTGAGTCAATTTGTGTCGTCGTTAATGTGAATAAATTTGTTTGAAATTTCTGCACCTTGTAGCATGCAACAAATGGTTCAGGCTAGTTTTGGTTTTTCTTTTTTTTCTTTTTTGCTATAAATCTGATTGACAATAAAAACTATATTCTTAGACTGATGTTCCTCACTCATGTTGTTAACATTAAGGGATGTCCTTCATATTCTTTTAATCCTTGGTGTAGGTTTAGGATTTACAGTATGACTCAAGGATTTATAAAGGAATTTTTCTTGCAGAATCTCGCTTGGAAATGAATTATGCTATATGTTTAATTATGAGATGTATATTGCTGGCCTCACCTCTTTGTATGATGGGGTGCACTAGTAATTTAAATTATGGCCTTTTGGCATATTTTGCTTTTAAGAAGAATACGTGCTATGAGAAAAGCAGTTACAAATCTGGAGTCTTATATACTTAGGTAGTTCAAGTCCATTGTAATTTGAAGCAATTATCTGAATCTACAGTTGACTTCTGGGAGTAAAGATTTCACCAGATCTCTTCTACTTAGAAAGATTTGCAGGAACAAATTCAAGTTTCATCTCTATGTTCATATGCTCAATACTTGATTAGTATTTCTCAAAGCATTATCTTTTGAGGTTAGGTTTTACCTGTAGAAGGAAAGAGAAGTATAAGAGGAGACATGGTATTTTCAATTAAATTCATTGGTCAAATAACTATTCAAACATCTATCTGTTAATATAACTTACAAGGGTAGGAATCCCTATGTTTTAGTTTAGATGTTAAAGAGAATGTCTTCCTGCATTGTAGATCATGTAGAATTGACACAAGTTAAGATTTGTACTTTCACATTTTGCAGGGCATCTTCTGTTTTTAGTATCCTTTTGTTACTCCTTCGAGACTCTTCCAATTTTAAGATCAGAATACAAGCTGCTGCTGCTTTGGCTGTTCCAGAAACTATATATGGTGATGTCATAATAGTTCTGCCATGTCTAGCATGACTTTCCTTCAGTAGTGATTTCTACATATTTCCAGTTGCATTCCTGCTGCTCTGTGATTTTGTTGTTTCATTTTTGTATTTCCTTTACTTTGTTTCTGACCTAATTACACATGGCTTCTTAAGAATCATACACGAAGGAATGATGAGGGCACAAAAACCACTAGGTCATGGTCTGATTATTACATTTTGACTAGATGCATTTATTGCTCTGTGAAAGTCTGCACTACTTTGTTGACTAAATACTGGATCATATTTATTGTGAAAGACCTGAAATCAGTATGCTAACAAATTTGAAAACTAAAATTTTGAAGTTAAGCTCTATTAGTGTCAATTTCTTGAACGTTAGGTAGTTCTATAAGGTGTGCCATTGTAGCATTGTATTATTGAGTGAAGTTATTGTGATTAGAACCTATGAGGTAGCAAGTCAAGTTGCTGTTGACAAAAGAAGTGAAAGCTACCTATAAGGATTGCAGGAAGATTTATTGGTGAGCCTAAATTTTAAAGTATGTAAAGACATATCTATTTATGTCTGAGCAAAAGCATTGGTTTTTGAGGCCTATTAAGACTTAATTCAATCCACTCGCAGTAAGACAACTACGCTATAAGAAACTTTTTTGTTATTTGTAATGGCAGTTTGAATTTAGAAGTATTGGTCTGCTGAGACTTATGTTAAGAACTATGTCAGGACACTTATGGTGCTTGGGAAAATCAGAGTGGAGCTGTAATCCCTGATACTGATTAATTTGGCAAATTTTTTTTTCTTCCAATGGACTGTGACTTGCTACATTAGTCTTTATCTTCCATTTAGCTGTGGAAAGGCTAAAATGTCATGTTTTGTAAATCATTGCGCTTTTGTTCATTGTTGTTTGTGCTTCTAAGTAACTTTGATGTGTAGAGAATTTTCTACATTTTTGTTTGTCTAAACAACCAGAATATGTTATTTTAGCATCTTGAGATTTGCCATGCTGTTTAGTTGAAAATTTGACCTTCGTGTTGATTGTGGTTTCATTTTAACAAGTTTATTTCTATTTATATTATCTTGATGATGCAGATTATGGCAAATCATATTATGATGTTGTTAAAACTGTTGAGCATGTAGTTGAAAACTTCAAATCAGATCAGATTTCAGAGCCTTCTAACTTCAAATATTTGATGGCACTTGAAAAGCAGGTCGGCTTGAGGAATTCCTATTACTTGGTTTTCTTTCTAAATTTGTTCTATTTTAATAGCCGTTGTTTATTGCAGTTGACTTCAACTATGTTGCATCTGCTTAGCCTTGCTGCAAGATGTGACCACCAAGCTATAAAAGATTTTTTGATCAAAGTAAGAGGCGTTTCACCATGAAAAGTATTTCTGTTATTGTACACCTGTTTTATTCATGTTTGATGAAACTGCCCGTGTGTATACATATGGTCATGTCCATTGCTTTGATATCAAGCTATACAAATTTTTCTGATCAAAGTAGAATAATAGGTGGATCGCCAGGAATAAGTATTTCTGTTACTGTATTCTTGTTTTATCCATGTTTGATGAAATATTTCATGTTTGTCGTCCATATTTATTGTCCATAGCTTTTAGATCTACTGTATCTTATTTGTTCTCAACTAAAATCCAGTGTGGATAATTTCTTCACCTTTTCTTCTTTTGCTTCTAGAAAGGACCATTTCTTGAGGTTTGGATTAAAGATTTGTGCTCATCTCTCGGGGATGCAAGTAATTTACATCAGGAGGTGGAACACGTGGCATTTATGAACCAGAAAAAGGATGTTATATTCAGAACAATTCAATCACTTATTGAGGTGTTTAAAGGCAGCAATCAACATAATCTCGCACGAAGATTTGGCGGATTGGCAAAATTTTGCATGCCTAGTGACGGAGCAGGAGCTTCCATGACGGAGGACGTTGGAATATACTGCGTTGCTCAACTGCGTTGAGCTCCTGATGATGTTGGTTGTACATCTATGAATCTTTGATCAAGACTATGAGCAAGTGTATCCTCTATGATAATCATTTTTCTGTAGCGAGATTTGCAATTATCAATGGGATTTTAATTGTATTGCTTGCTTTTGCTTGCTTGGGGATTGACTGTTGTTCTGCATGCGTAAGCAGTAGATAGTTGAGATATATATATTTATAAGTACTAGTAAAGTCCGCGCATGTTGCATATGAGTAAATAATATTTATTTAACTTCATTTTAAAATAAATTAATATTTAATTGAAAAAAAATATAAACACATTAAAAAATAATTTTGTGAAAAAGTGAATGAAAAATATTTTATAGATATAGTATAAGTGTACATTGTTTAATTTATTAAAATTTTTACTATCTTTATTAGTATTTACAAAATCATTTTTAATTTCGTGTTTATCTATTGACAATTGTGTTTCTTGATTAGAACCATCTTGAAATGGAAGTTGGCAGAGATAATTGTCTATCCAAATATTGTCGTCAACTAAATTAAAATGTATAGTTACATTTGTTTATGTTTGTAGATGTGTGTTTTGTGGGTGCATTTTTTAAAAAAGTGTATAAAAATAAGAGAGAGGGAGGGGGGGGGGGGGGGAATTAGAAATGTGTAATAATTGTGGTGTGTATTTTTTGATAGATATGAAGCAAAAAAAGCACTACGATTGTTATTATTATATATATCTCATATCATATCATTTTTTCTTTTTTCTTTGTATATAAGTTGTCTTAATTTCTTTAGAAAATGTAGATGAATTTAAAGCATTTTCTATTATTTTTTAAATATAGTTTATCAATCAATTTCTTTTCTTTCAAAGCAAGAGAATTAAATTTGAATATTAACATTTAAAATTAATCTAATTCATATGAAATAATTCAAACCTTAAAATATTATAAAAATAACTTAAATAATAGCCAAATAAATATTCTTCAATGTGATTAATATACTTTGTTGATGAATTAATCAAAAAAATAGTTTTATATTTTTTTTCATAATAAATATATGCTCTATTGAAATTATATGTAACTTATATTTTTATTTAAATATCTTTTATATTATTAAATGTAATCTATTAAAAATGATTTAACGAATAAATTCCTGAAGAAAAATTTTTGCTTTCAAAGACAAATTCATTTGAATATTTAAAAAAGAAATATAAAAACTTCGGTTAAAATAACAAACTAAAGAAGTAACTATTCAATGAGTTAGAGTAATTAAAATTTTGAAATTCTACGGTACCCTAACCAAATAATTTTGATTCCTTCATTTTATAGTTTTTGTTTGAGTTTCATAAATAATTTTTTTGCTATACCCTTTTTATTTTTAAACTCTTTTAAAGTTTTTTTATCGACTAGTTACAATCAGTTCATTGTTCATTGTTTCTATTATAAAAATACTTAATAAATATTAAGCCAATAATGAAATATCATGAATATATATCTCTATTTATATTGATTGCTGTTAAAACTGTACAATACTTAGATATATATGTGCGCGCGCGTGTTATATAAGTCTTGATACTTAATATTGGTAAATTTGATATTGGTAGATTAATAAGTTGAAACTCAAAGTTTGATGCATATGATTAATACATGAAATTTATTTTCAATATTTAGTTAAGTATTATACATATTATTTTATAACAATTAAAATTATCTAAAATTTCAATCTAAATCACAGTTATGAGTATGTTTTTAACTAAAAAAAATAAACCCTCATAAAAGAATCACATTCTCAATCTAAATGAAGTTATTGTATGATTCTCTTGTTATATAAGCTTACTATTTATAAATACATTTAATTATAAATTTCAAAATTAATAGTTCTAAGTTCATATTAAAAATTCAACTTATGATCTATTTGATTTAAATACAATGGTTAAATGCGCATTAAGTTTGTAAAATATACTTATAATATTCATCTCTAAATTCCATAATTTCTCTTGAAAAGATATGATATTGAAAAAAGAAAACATTAGAGTAAAATGCACACTTATTTACTTCATAAAGTATGTAATTTAATAAAAGATTAAATGCAAAATATATCCTTTACAATTGTCTATTTCATGATTTTGTCCTTTATTTTTTCAAACTGACAAAAATGTCCACAATTTCAAAAAAATTGATAATTGGAGGACTCCAAACTCTAAAATTGCCTAATACACGCAGCACGCATACGCCATTCAAAATTGGGGGATTTTGGCCACATTTATATGCTAGATCTCGTTCAAATAACATAGAATGCTAACGTAGAAAAATTGAAAGCAGGTGGTAGAAAATAGAAAAAAATAAGAAAAGTTAGGATTTTTAAAATATAATTTTATATTTTTTAAAAAATAAATAGTTTAAAATGTAAAATTTTATAGAATAATATTTTTAAAATTTGAATTAATATATTTATATTTTATTAAATTTTAAATTTTATTTTAATATACATATAATACATAAGATATATTATTTTATATTTTTCAGATAATATAAGTGGAATAAATAATTGATATTGAAATTTGTATTTTTATATAAATTTCATATTTTTTGGTTTATATGACATAAAATATAAATATTAATTTTTCTATTTTTATAAAAAAAAATTTAAATATTTTGTATATTTTAGAAAATATATTAAAATATTGTTCTCCGAAGATATCTTAAATTAATATTTTTAAATTTTATTAAATTTAAATTTTATTTTAATATACATATAATAAATAAAATATATCTGTTATATTTTTAGATGATATATTTGGAATAAATAATTGGAATTGAATTTTTTTGGTTTATATATTGTAAAATATAAATATTTTTAAAAAATTTTTATAATAACTTTTTAAAAATATTTTACATATTTTAGAAAATATAGTACAATAGTTTTGCTAGACGATATTTTGGATTAATATTTTTAATTTTTATGAAATTTTAATTCTTTACTTTAAGATGCATATAACACATAAAACAAATTTTTATATTTTTCAGATGATATATTTGGAATAAATAATTGATATTGAAATTTATATTTTTATAAATTTTTCATACTTTTTTGGTAAAAACAACACGCTGGATCCCTTTCATAAGCTAACCTATGATAGAAGACACTGCGTAATCATACCAGAGTCTACCATGTTTTTTAATGTGTAAAATAATGGGCACGTTAGCAGCCAGTTTTTTCCCATTTTTTCTAAAATATATACAATATTTTAAAAAGTTTTTATAAAAATAAATATTGATATTCTACAACATAAAAAAATATGAAATATGAAATATCAATCATTTATTTATATAATAATATTTATAAAAAATTTTGAAATTTATATTAAAATATAAAATTTCATTATCATTTATTTATTCCAAATATATGATCCGGAAAGTATAAAAGATATATTTTATGTATTATATGTATATAAAAGTAAAAATTAAAATTTAATGAAATTTAAAAATATTAATTCAAAATATCATCCAAAACCAATATTG
This sequence comes from Avicennia marina, assembly GCA_019155195.1. Taxonomy (NCBI): domain Eukaryota; kingdom Viridiplantae; phylum Streptophyta; class Magnoliopsida; order Lamiales; family Acanthaceae; genus Avicennia; species Avicennia marina. The sequence continues at coordinate 49,248 of CM032774.1, forward strand.
TAATATATTTCCAAAATATGTACAATATTTTTAAAATGTTTTCATAAAAATATAAAAATTAATATTTATATTTTACAACATTCAAACCAAAAAAAAATCTGAAATATAAATTATCAATTATTTATTTATATATGCAATATTTATAAACCAAACAACTAAGAAATTTTTATGAAAATATATATTTCAATATCAATTATTTATTCCAAATATATCATCCGAAAATATTAAAAAAAATCTTATGTATTATACGTATATTAAAATAAAATTTAAAATTTAATAAAATAAATAAATAACAATTCAAAATTTTAAAATATTATTGAAAATTTGAAACTATTTATTTGTTGAAACTATAAAATTATATTTTAAAAATCCTACATTTTCTTATTTTTCTCTATTTTCTGCCAATTTTTTGCTAATTTTTCACATCAGTAATTCATGTTATATGAATGGAGTCCAACGTGTCAATATGGCTGCAATCCCCCAATTTTTGATGGCACATGTGCGACAAATTACCAAATTTTTTGAAATTGTGGATGTATTACCTTCTTAAAAGCAACTTTGAGCATTTTGGTACATAAATTTGTACTTACAAATTAAATATTAATAAATATCTTAAAACCAATAAACAGCATATTTATTATTCATATATATACTATGTCCACGTCTCTTAATAGGTATGTATATTATATATTTTTTCATTTTTGTTTGAATTAGAAGTAACACAATTCATTTTGCTTTTATGTATCGTATAAGATGAATTATATACAACTATATAATATAGAATTAATTTGTAAGTTAATTTCAAAAATTATGTTCTACATATTATTTATGCTGAGAATACACAAATGCAATAACATATAATGCATCGTTGCTCATAAAATATATTTATTTTGAATGATGATAATATTCTGCCCGATTTTGAATTATTACTAGATACAAGCATTTTAGAGTTTTATTTAGTTGCATAAGTAAGAATTATAAAGGCAAATTAATACGTTTATTAAAACTAAACTCCTTACAAATTTTCATCTTTTACTCCACATTTGTATTGTTAAAAATAGAAAAAAAATAGTACAACTGAAGATGCATAATTTTTTTACATTTTTTATCTTAAATTTTTGCAATAATAGGTCAATGTTTCATAAGCTTATTTCATTATCTTGAATTTTATATGTCATTTTCATTCGTTGATTTCATTTCACATTTGCTAAAATTTTGAACTATGGTGCAGTTACAATGAATATCCTGGTGTATTGATCTCATCTGAAAAAATTGTTTCCAATATTTTGTTTTCTTATGCACATAAATTGTGCTTTGATTGCTAGTAAATATAATACGTGAAAACCATTTTACAAATCATAAAAAATCCATATGGACATTTTGAAAGAATGAATTTAAAATAAAATTCCAGAAAAAGATAGACTAAAGAACTAATTAATCTATATGTTTTAGTGGTTAAAATTTTAATTTAGTTTCACAAAATTCTTTATGCATTACTATTTTATTTTCTGACTATCTAAAGCTTTTTGTTTGTGTGTTATAATCACTTCATTTTTCACTTTTGCTAAAATAAAAATACTACAACACGTATTATGCCAAAAATAAAATATCATCAATAATTTAATATATATATATATATAATATTAGTTTTGGCACACTCTGTGTGCTTATAATTATATAATATAAAATTAATAAATAGTTATTTAGTTTATTTTATTTGTAGTATGGACATGTTTATTTGAATATATTTTTATACTTATGCAAAACTTATATAATTAGAAAAATAAAAAGATAAAGATAAAGATAAAAATGAAAATAATAACAATAAATGATATCTTTGTCATTATTAAATTAAAGAAAAGTATATATATACTTAGTGTAACCATGTAGGAATCAAACTCTTAATTTAGTATAAATAGGTTAAATTTATATAATATAAAATTTATATAAATATTTAATTTATTTTATTTTATTTATAGTATATATTTGCTTATGTAAAAATTTATTTTATACTTGTGCAAAATATGTCATAATTAAAAAAAAAAAGGAAAAAGAAAAATAAAAATGAAAAAATGATAGCTATGTCATTATTAAGTTGAAGAGGGACATCTACGTAAATTTAGTTAGTGTAACCCTATAGGGCTCAAAATATTAATATATAGTACAAAATAGATATAGCAAAAATGAACTTTGTTATTATTAAGTTGGAAAGGGACATATGTGTTAATTTATTTAATGTGACTATATAAGGCCCAAAGTCTTAATGTATAGTGTGGGCATGCACACACAAACATGTTACAAATCTCAATAGCTTGAAAAAATCTCTATAGATCGGTGAATTTGATATTAATAAATGAATAAGTTAAACTTAAAGGTTGGTCTGTATGATGAATAAATAAAATGTATTTTAAATTTTTAGTTAAGTATGATATATAATTGATAACATTCAAAACTACCTTAAAAATTCATTTAAATTTACATATATATATATATATATTATAAATTTCTATCTAAAAGCCTGATTAAAATTATGTTTTTCAACTACAAAAAATAAAACAATTAAAAAAATTAAATTCTTAATTTAAATGAAGGTAATGCATAGATTCTCCTATTATAAGTTTACAGTTTAAAATTTATTTAACTATAAATTCCAATTTAATTTTACTGAGTTAAAATTAATAAATTCTACTAATGAACTGTTTTAGTTAGATTCTTTTTGAAACTTGCATGTAAAAACAACAGTTAAACAACTAAACACCCTTTACTCCTTAAAAATATAATTATAACATTCATTTCTAGATTTAAAATGTGACAAAATTTCTTATAATGCATGATTTTGAAATAAGAAAGCACTGTAATAAAATATCCATTCATTTATCTCATACATCTTGTTTTATCAAAATTACCTTTTCAAAAGCAACATTGAGTGATTTGATATTTTGTGTGAATATCACATTTGATTATTATTTTGATAAATAACATAGTAATTCAAAAAAACTCTAAAATTCACATTCTTCAAACTTTTAATTTAAAAAATTTCACATAATTTTATGAAAGGACCGCATTAGATAAGATTTAAAATGTTTCCTATGCTTTTAAATTTTTTCTTAAATAAAAATAAATTATAGATCTTATTTTTTTAAAAAAAAAAGAAACGCCATGTGCATTACAAGTGTAAACTTATAAACAAAATATAAATGAATATCTTGAAATCAAAATAAGGCATATATATATATATATATATATATCTATATATTATATGCAATGGCTGTGTCTTTTAATATACACACACAATATTTTTTTATTTGAGTCGGAATTATTACATTATTTTTCCTTTTTTTTCTGTAAATAGATGAATTTTATGCAATCACATATTATACAATTAGTTAGTACTTGAGTACTGTATTGCAATTAGATAGTGTTATGTCAATTTTAACATTAATTATATATTACTTAAAAATGATTTGTTTTTTAAAATTGATTAATGAGCATATAACAGTACTGAACTTTAGATTAACACTATTAATTAATTTAAGAAAAACGAATAAAAGTGTTTGACGAAATTATAGAACTTAGAACTTAGAAATTATCATCTAATAGGAGATCTTCATTAAATGACGATGTTTGGTTCAAAATTTTAGAGCCGAAAAGAAAAAAACCAATGATAAGCAATATTGGGGATTTAGATGACAAGAAAAATGCTTGAACAAAAAAGAAAAGAGAACGTACTTTAAAACTTAGATAAATTAATTTAAAAACATACCAATCTCCAATGATTCGCGATCTCTATTTTTCATTTATGTAAATATTTTTATATAAATAAAAATCCATGTTTTATTTATTTATTTTTAAGTATTTTGTTCCGCTTATTAAACCTATTTTGAACTAGATAATATATGATAATTTAAATTTCTTTAATTTTTTATTTCCTTTGTGTTATCGTTTTTTTTTTTTTTAATTTATTGAAATCCTCATAGAAAACATATATAGTGGAAACTTTTTCTTGTTAGATTTGGAGGAAGTGTGCGAAAATTTTGATTCATGATCATAACTTCTAAGTAAGATCACATTTATTCAGAATGCTTGTTTCTCATTTATGCAACCACAAAAACATTTGAGTCAATCCTCAAACTCTTTTTTAAAAACGGTCAAACTCTTGCAAGAATATTAAAATACGATCTCTAAGATTCTTGTTAAAATGAACACCTCAATAACAGAGCAGGCGAAGGACCATTAATTCCATCAACATTTGCATACGTAAAAACAAACCGCATAATTATTCAGCAAATAGGAGAGAGAGAGAGATTAAGACTCAAAAATACATTTCACTCTTCTAATTGGATGGAGACTTGAGCGCATCCCTAAAAACAATCTAGCTAGGTTGAATAAATAAGCAAACCTCAGTTCAACTATATTACTGTTCTTCTGTATAAAAAGTGATCGAGGATCAAACTACTTTTGTGAAAGGAACCACTACTTGGACTTCAATTGTGCAATGAGCGCTTGGGCGTCAGATGGGGTAGGCAGCGCTGGAATAGCTCCTTTCTGAGTGGTAGAAATTGCCCCACATGCATTTGCAAATGTTAAGGCTTCTATGAGCTTTGTTTCATCCTGTAAAATCGATCCAATTTCGCTTGACAAGAGTACTAATTAATATCTAAAGCTTCTCAGCTTGAACAAAAATAAAACTAGAAATATATGTAAGTGGAAAGTGCAGCTACCTGAAAAATTGACGGGTTTTTAGCAATGGATACCAGGAGTGACCCAACAAAAGCGTCGCCTGCTCCTGTTGTGTCAACGGTCTTCACTGAAAACCCAGCAACTTTCCCTTTAAAGCTCTGTTATCATGTGGAAACCACGTATATTTAATGATTTGACTGTTGTGTGTCCATTAACTACGAGGCCGATGATCATATATAAGTTTTGAATGCCTGATCGATGAAATTAGAGAGCTTCGAGGTTTACATGTACACGTATTTATAATGTGTAACGGGGTGATAAAAGAAAACCGCATGTAAAAGTAAAGATTGAATATGTTTGCATGCCTTGGTGAAGTATCGGCAACCCTTCTCTCCATCAGTGACGACAAGAAGCTTGAGCTGATCATGCCATAACGACATCACTACGTCTTCCTTTTGCGGATCCTTCTGTGTCAGGAATCCCACCTCATCATCGCTGACCTGTGAATCATACATACGGGCAGCATCCAATATACAAATTAGTCATGGCTACGAGTGTACGTGCGTGTCTGTGTATCCGTCTCCTTTTTATTGTTTCTCTCTGAATTGCAAGCCTTCTCTAGAAAACGAAACAAAATTTTTTTAAAAAATTGTTTGAGTCGAACAAATTAAGACTAAGAATCCCATGCGCTCGTGTATTAATTAGTCCCATGATGCGCAATATTCTATCTCCATTTGTGTATCAAGTGCTTGCGCATTGATATGGTCCACCACGTAATTATATTACCTTGATGAAATCAGCTTGGTTCCAAATGCTTTTGATTCCATCTCTAGCAGCTTCATTGGAAGGCCAGAGAGGCAAGCGAACATTGGGATCATAGGAGAGCAGAACTCCGGCTTCTTTGGCAGCTTTCACTGCTGCCATGTGAGCGGATCTACACGGCTCGGATATGAGACTTATGGATCCATAATGAAATATGCTGGCCTCCTTTATCATTTTCATGTTCAGCTCTGATTCCTTCAGCAACATGTCAGCGCTAGGGTTTCTATAAAACATGAACTCCCTCTCCCCGTTGCCCTTTAACGTCACGAATGCAAGCGCTGTTCTTGCGTGCTGATCGAAACACACTCCCTCGCTACTTACACCATTCTTCTTCAAGATGTCTACCAGCATCCGTCCAAACTCGTCTTCCCCGACCTGCATGAATATTGAATTAATGAACATTTCTTCTATATATCAAGAGTATTGCACTCTCAAGTCGAAAAGGCAAGCTAAGTGGTGCTTGCTTGCGGCAAAATATTAGTCATTTGATAGATAAGAGTATGCATTGCGACTCATTAACACGTGGTTTTGCTCAGTGTGTATTCCAGATCATCGTCAGGACATCAAAAGAAACTTAAAGAAAAATTAGAAATTAACAACAATGCGTTAGAACCTTGCCGATGAAAGCAGAACGGCCACCAAGTTTGGTAATAGCGCAAGCGACGTTGGCGGGTGCTCCACCTGGGGCCTTGAGAAATCCCTGGGATTCGGCCAACGACACTCCGGCTGTGTCAGGCACGAAGTCGATCAGCATCTCACCGAAGCACACTATCAATGGATTCGTCGTCATCCTCTCGCCTGATCGCGCTCCTTGTGGGATACGATGAATGTGATTTGTAGCCAAAACCCCTATCGATCTAGTAGTTGCAGCAAAAAGGTATTGTTTGCACGTAAGTATTTATAGCCAATTGGGAAGGGTCCGCAGAAGAGTCGATGTTTTATACAGAATTGGGAATGGTCAAAATAACCAATCCCAGTTGTTGCTCGATATCTCTTGGATGCCCGGGAATGCTGTTGAAACCGCGGCTGACCGGTTCCTCATCCTCGGTGCGAGTTTGAGTAGCGAGAATTAGACGCGGCACCCCGCCCCCCCACCGAAAGATAGTCTAAACGTTATGGACAGAATATAATGATTGGGTGAAAAAAAAAAAAAAAAACTACAGCAACAACAATTAGAACTGTTTATAAATAATAAAAAACATATATTTACATATATGCGCGCGCGTGTGTAATTCGCCAAAAACTCTAAAATTTTTAACAGCATTTTTCCATTCTGATCCTCTAAAAAAATTATTTCTAAATATAAAATCTAGGTGCTTCAAATTTGGGGCTAGTGTTTTGAAAATCGAACCACGTTTGAATTGGTTTGACTTTAGCTTGGTAAAAAAATAATCTAAATAGAACTTAAAACTCAGAATTATAATAAAATCGGATAAAACTATGATTGATTACTAAAACGAGTGAACTATTTATGGTTCATGAAAAGTAAATAGTTCAAATTGATAAATAAATAGACTTTTAAATTTTAATTTTCTTCTTCTTAATTCAATTTTTGTTTTTCTTTATCATAATATATCTCTGATTAGTTCTCCTTGATAAAAGAAATTCATAAATCAAATTATTTTGTAAACTGTTCAATAATTTTTTAACTTAGACACATATTGAATATATATATATATATGATTGTATTAAAATTTTATTATATTGTGATTAAATAATTTAATAAGATATATTTTTTTACATTTAGTTTATTGAATTAATGGTATTTATTATTTTTATTTTGTGGTATTTTTATTGTATTAGTATAATATATTTAAATATTAATAGCAATTAAAAATGTATGAAATTAGATTCAAGTGTCTTTCTTAATATTTATTATTATACATTTTTAGCATATTAATTAGTATTTATAATATAAATATTACATCATCAATTCGATAGCAGTTAAATCACTGGTTGAACAAATAACCTTTAAGCCAATAACTTTTTTGGTTTGATAACCGGTTTGGTTTTCAAAACATTGTTTGGGAATTGCCAAACGGTTCTTAAAATTTTTTATAACTATTAATATTTACGCACTTTATGTATATGTGGATTTATTTATAAATTACAAAATTATTGTATTTTGATTAATAAAAATAGAATTATTCAATATTAAAAAGTAAAAAGAATATGTATAGAGAGTAAAATAAAGAAATATCAAGAAAAAAGAGAGAAAATTTAAAAGAAAACACAAATAAAAAGTTAAAAGAAAAAACTACGCATTAAAAGTTAAAATTAAAAAATTATGTGATTTTACATTGTATAAAAATATTTAAAATAAAAAATGATGACATGTCAAAAAAATTTTAAAAATGATAAATATAAGGGAGCATAAACATATAAATTGTAAGTTGGATAAGAAGAAAGAAGAAAATAATAGAAAAAATAAAAGAATTTAAAATATGGGTAGTTGTGTAAATTAACTTCATGCAACCACTGAAATTATAATATAGTATAATTTTAGTCAAATTTTCATTTAAATATTTTAATTCTAATTAATTATTTTAACTTAATTAAATTTTCTAAAATCATATTTTGAATGTTTGTACAAATATACCTTGATCAATAAATAGTGAAATAAATTCAAAAACTTTGTTTCCTTCAAAATGGCTTCATTTTTTCCTCTCCATTAATTTTTATGCTGGCAATTTTACCTAATGTTTGGTTTTCAACAGAAAACCACAAGGAAATTTTGTGTACAATAATTTTGATTATTTGGCTGATAAAAATTGATAACAAAATAAAACTTGAACAATGTGTATATATAGACAGATAGAGATTCACAGAAAGGTCAAGTATAGAGAAAGAGTAATTTAGCAATCTCAAATATTCTCTTCCCGAGCCTTCACTGACTTCACCTCTGTCATTATTTTCTTAAACAATCAAAAGAAATTAAAATTCTACAGTTTTTTAATTTTCTTCTTGCTAATTTCATTGAACCAGACAAGATATAAGTTTTATTAAATTTCTTAAATTTTTTTCTTTCTCTAATTGTTTTTCTTTCCTACCAAAATTCATAAACCAAATAAAGTGTAAATACTCTTTTGTCACACACAATCACACATATATGTACACATGGAGTATATGTAAGAAATATATCCAACATAAATATTTTGTGTTCGTATTAAATTTAAAGTGTCATTATGCAAACTTTTTACATTTATGTTGAAATTTAGTTAGAAATAAGTTTTATATTTTGGTATCATCTATCCTTATACTACTTATAGAATTTTATTTTATAAAAAAATTTATTTATTTTCTTTAATTTTTGTAGATGTACATGATTAACTAGTTTTTATGCTAGATGATTTTCCATTTGGCATAACATACTACATTAGTTAAGAATCTCTTTTGATAACAAGAATATCTTTATTTATCTACACTATATTATTAAGTTTAAACTTATAGTAGTAACTGTCTTTTCGTAATTGATTACTTTCAAATATGGCCTTAGCAACTAATTTTAGTCATTTTAATTTTTTTAGATTTTTATCTTAATTAACAAATGGTACAAACGGGGAATCTAGGACACCCAGATCAGAAGACTGGCTCACCAAGCTAGGTTAGGAAGCCAAGTCGAAGTAGGAGAGCACCTGTCCTTGTTTAGACCGGATAGTGGATAGAGGGCCGAGTTGAAATACCCACGTCGAGGCATGGGTGCTAGGGGAACTTGGCCATCTCATCACAGGGTCAGAGACAGCAGAAACCAGAGTCGGGCAATGTTCAATTACAACCAGAGTAACTACAAAAGACCACTACAATTGGTTAACAACAGATGTGGTCAGGAAACTACACCTTGGAAGTGGAGGTAGAAAATTTGAAATAGGTATATTAAAAGTAGGTTTCTATTATCAAAGGTGACCAAGTGTGAGAAATAAAATATAAACTATCCTTTTGTGATCGTGGATGTAGGCTAGATCAGGTGAACCACGTAAATCTTGTGTGGTGTTGTGTTCAGATTATTACTCGTGTGTGCATGTGCAAAATGCTTTTTTCTCTTTTCTAATTTTGGCCGCGTCACATTGGCGGTGCCTCTAGGAACTCGCCCACATTGTTTGTACTAAAGGCCATGGAAGAAGGAGAGTCTAGGCTAGCATCGCCACTGTTTAGTCTTAACAAGGACCAATTTCAATCTATTGTGAATGAAGCTGTGCAGAATGCCTTGAGAGAACATCCGTTGCTACAATCGCAAATGAAAGATAAGCTACACCGCGTTGCTCAAAGGACAATGAAAGGCGTTAGATGATGTAGACTGCTTAGAAGGGAGTTCAAAGGGACAAGAGTTAGACTAAAAGTAAAAGGAGGCTGCTGTCCCTAGGGGAAAGAGACCCCAATAGCCTATGGAGGATATCCCTTTCTCCAAAGAAGTTTTGAATGATCCTTGGCCAGGCAATTTTCGAAATGTGCCAATGGTTGACTACAATGGAGTTTTTGATCAATTTAAGCAGTTGTCTAGGTTTAGGCATCAAACTTTGCTTCATTAATATTCTGATGGAGTCAAGTGCCAAGTATTGCTCACTACCTTTAGAGGAACCGCCCAATGCCGGTTCACCCACTTACCTCTCATTGTCATTCATTGTTTCAAGGATTTCTTTTTCTTGCTTTTGCATCAATGCCAATAGTAAGCAGTATGAGAAGACAACACTCTCATTGCTCAGTCTAAAGTAAGGTTCAAATGAGCTCACTTGCTAAAAAGCCTCCCTAGGACTTTAACAAAACATTGGCTCAAGCAAAGAAGTATATTAACATGGAATAAGTTAGAAAAGAGAGGGGAGAAAGGAGTGTAGAGGCCATCAAGAAAGCTCGATGAAGTCAATCATCCATGGACGTACGGCCTTAGGACTGACGAAGTTTCACAATAAATTTGATCACACTACCAAATTTGTGCAGAACCAAAATCAAGATCCTTATTTGGAGATGGAGAGGGGCGACCAACCAACTCCACACGATCAGCCTCAGGGGGGATATATTAATATGATTCTTGGAGGAGCCATACGTGGCCTATCAAATAGGACAAGAAAGCAATTTGTTCAAAGCGTGGCACATGGCAAGAAAAGGTTTAGAGTAGCCGATGCAATGCCAACAAAGGCCATGATCACTTTTGAAGAGGAAGATTTAAGGGGGGTTTTAACGCCACATCAAGATGTGCTAGCACTCACTTCTACTATAAATAATTATATGGTAGCTAGGTGTCTCATCGACAAAGGGAGTTCTGTTGGCATATTGTTGGAAGCACATTTTGGCAGATGGGGTTGGAGGACAAGGATTTACAAGATAATACTCCTGCCCTTTATGGATTCCTGTGAATAAGATAAAGAGACTTTATCCGAACTACGGATATGTCCTCGGTCTAGGAGTAGAGAAGTGGTACAAAGGGGAATCTAGGACACCCAGATGAGAAGACTAGCTCACCAAGCTAGGTCAGGAAGTCTAGTCAAAGTGGGAAGACAATAGTCCTTGTTGAGACCAAACGGCGGGCAAAAGGCTGAGTTGAAATGCTTGGGTCAAGGCATGAGTGTTAGGGGGGACTTGGCCATCTCGTCTCAGGGTCAGTGACACCAGCAGCAGCTAAAGTCGGACGACATTCCCTTACAACTAGAGTAACTGTAGAAAACCACTACAGCAAGTCAACAACGGAAAAGATCATACAAAACCGTAGCTAGGAAGTGGAGTAGACAGTTTGAAATAGTTATATAAAAAGTAGGTATTCGTTATTATTTTCTCTTCTCAATTCTACTTTTTATTTTTTATTTTTCATGATTTTTTATATATTAATTTGAGAAAAATTTTAGTCACCATTTATAATTTATTTTTGATTTATCATTTGTTTCTATTATTATATTGGCAAATAAATTCATTATACTTTATTCATCTATATATTTATTTATTTTGAATCAAATATATAAATTAAATAACTAGTTTTTCTTTCATTTTATATTGAACGTATGCACGCTCTCTCTCTCCCTCCATATATGTTATTTGTATATAATTATTGTTAAGCCAACTAAATAGTTTAAAAGCTATCGTGTTTTATTGATTCTTTTTTTTTTTAATGTAAAATTTACTTAAAAATTATCCTTTTGTGATTAATATTTGTTAAAAAATAAATTTTATCACATTAAAAATGCAAATATAACACATATATATCATTGCCATTGTTTTAAATATACTAATATGACAAAAGTATTATGTCTTCCAATAAAATTAATTAGTATGTCGTATCTTTATTAGTTTTTATGAAATAAACATAATTAAATTTTTGTCTTTTAAAATATAATATTTAAAATAGATTCAATTTTTTTTTCCCAACAAGACATCCACTAGGGACGAGGGTGGGGCAAGGATGTGGAGGCAGGAGATGAGGTGGAAGTGAATGAAGACATTAGTGAGCAAAACAAGTGGCAAGGGAGGCATCACCCACCCTATCCCACCTCGTCATCCATATCCTTTAACCTTACCAATTGTGTGCATAAAAAAAATTATTTTCTTCAACATAACAACCCCCTCCGCCTGCCCTCTCTTGCGGCATGGAATTCTACATTGAATATTCTTGACAGTTCTTAGCCCATTCTTTCTGAATTTTCACTTACATGAGCACGTGAATTAAACCTCCAATAAACTCGGTGAAAGGAAGGATCCAGATGTTGACTTTGCTGCTCTAAATTTTTATCGGAAAATGTTTGGATGCAAATTTTGAAAATAGAGAGTTTGACAGGAAAACTGAAAAATAGTGTAAAAGTAGGAAAACAAGAGAAATACAAAAAAATTATTTGGATATTTAGTTTGTTTAGAAGAATTGATTTTAAAAGATGCCAATTTGCATCCAAATATAGAGATTTATGTAGGTTTTACTCTCTAATTTAGATCAAACACAAGTTCTTCCTTTGAAGATTGTTCAACTTTCAAGTAAATGTTCTTGAAAGAAGAATTAGATGATTAAAATCAAAGAGTAAAACTCACAAAAATTCAGTTTAATCCAAATTCATTTAATCTTGTACGAGTTTTTTTATTATACAAAAATTTTATCTAACACATTTCTAGTACGCTCAGTGGAACATCTCTACCTCTCACCTTTTGTAAAATTCCAAACAAGTCATGACTACCAATGCCCCAAACTTAAAGGAACAAATTACTACACTACCTAAAGTCATCAAAAGGCTCACTAAGCACATCCAATGGTAAGACTCGAAGATTTCTAAGTTGATAGACAATTTAGATAATACCAATGCTAGCAGGATTGCGAAGAAAACACCCGAAGTGTATAATGAGATTGAGACATCTACGAAGCAGCTGGCCAATGACCAAAAGAAGCCTGCAATCGAGGAGCTTCAAAGTTTCTCTGATTGATTGATTCCTATAATCAACTAAAGGACTTCATTGAAGGGAACATAAAAAATAAGCTTGATGAAGGTACCAAATCAACATTAGCATATTCCAAACTTTACTCTACAAAGATTAGCAGCCTAAAGATGCCGGTAAGCTACCAACCACCCAAATTTTAGCAATTTGCTGGCAAAGGAAACTTAAAACTACACAATGCCAACTTCATCGAAATGTGCAATGATGTTGGTACTTATAGTAATCAATTTGTTAGGCAATTTGTTCAATCATTGAAAAGAAATACCATTGACTGGTACACGGATCTAGAGTTTGGGTCCATTGATAGTTGAGAGCGATTAGAGTAAGAATTTCTCAATCGCTTCTATAGTACCCGAAGGACTATTAATAAGATCGAACTTACAAACATTCGTCACTGAAAGGATGAGCCTGTCATCGATTATATCAACTGTTGGAGAAATCTAAGTTTAAATTGTAAAGACAGACTTTCAGAAACATCTGCCATTGGAATGTGTATTCAAGAAATGCATTGGAGTCTAAGATACATTTTTTAAGGGATCCAACCCAAAACATTTGAAGAGTTAACTACATGTGCTCATGACAAAATATTGAACATGACTGCAAGTAGATTCAATGGTCAACAAATTCAAGAGTTCTAAGATAAAAAGTACAAAGGAAACAAGTATTCAAACGAAATTTCAAATAAAGAATCTATGCTTATATACACTAAACCTATCAAGATACGAGGAAAGAATGAAGTAGAAAGGAAAGAAAAAAAAACCGCTCCAAACACAGCTCTATCTTCTCTTTCTTTCCCAGACGGACGCCCAAACACTGCCCTATTGCCCTATTTCTTCTTCTTTCCCAAGATAAAAGCCGCGCCCAAACAGAGTTAAATTCAAGAAAAAGGGGTGCCGAAACACAGCTCCATTCTTCATCTTCTTCCTCGATGAAGTCGGCACCAGCGCACCAGCAAGCCATGCTGCCGTCCACCACAGCGTAGAGCCTAACACCACCACGGCCAGAATCCACTGTGAACCAACCACCACTGCGTCTTCTTCCTTACCACCACCATCCGGCCACCGCGTATGCACAAACATCCAGCACCAAGATGCGGGCACTGTCCGGCGGGCCCGACACCACCGCTGATCACCTACGCGAAAACCACATAACTAGAAAACTGGCCGCAAGCTGGAAGCTACCAAGCTCATCGCCTCACCACCGAAGCGCGTCGCCGTTGTGTCTGGCCACTGCATCGTTGCATCTACGTCGTCGCCACCGGAGGCCGGTTGTCAACGACCATTGACTCGACACTGGTAGATCATCACGCTATCGGGTCGCGAAGGACGTTGGAAACTGCGGCAGCGTGGCATCAAGCAGCAAACAGAGACGTCGATAGCTGAAGGTTTTGAAACTTCACTCCGGCGAACGCGACAGAAATTCTAGTTGCAGAATAGGGGTTGGAAACTAGAGGCAATATAGTGAGCAGAAAAGGAAAACGAAAAGAAAAAAACTGGAGAGAAAAACAAGGTGTAGGCAGAAGTATGGGAAAAGCTTACCTTAACTATTAACGCGGTTTCGTTCCAGTGCTGATGGTGCTTAGGAAATATTTGCTGCTATGTATGGGCATGGAAAGCGAGACAGAACACTCCGATTTATTGAGATAGGGCCGTTCGAAACCAGAATTCTGATTAGGTGATCTATCCTGCAAGTTGCACGATGAGAAAGGCTTGTCAAGTTAAAACTGCTAGAAGTTATCCATTAGGAGACAGAGTTCATTGCAACAAGTGAAAAAATAGAAGTTGTATGAGCGAGGGCAGTCTTGATGCTTACTTACAGCACCAGAATCTAGAGCTTGAAGAGAAGGGGAAGCTTCCCGGGCTTGCAAAAAGAAAGGTTGGGCCTACAAATCTAAGTCCAACCAAAGGAATGAAAATGTGAATTTAGCCTACCGAACAAAAAATGCATTAGGCCTCTTCCTTAAAATGGATTAGGACCAATGAATTTAAAGAAGCCAATCAAAGGAAGAAAAAGAAAAAGGAAAAAGAGAAAAAAAATCAGGACTTATTCGTTCAAAATCAAAATTTTCATGAACTAGTCTTGGGGGAGCATTTGTAGATATACAAAATTTTGTATCCAATTAAATTATACCACATGGAAAATAAAATTTTAAAACATCAAGTAAACAAATTAAAATTTTGTTTATTTGGGAATTTAAATAAATATAATTTCTAAAAAAATAATAAATAATTAATATTTTAATCAACTAATCAAATGGCACCAGATGGCAAAATCTTGTTGGAAGTTTGGGAAATGAAATCTCTAAAATATTAAATCCATCTATTAAGTTGTTGAATATGGTTAAAGTTTTGACAACAAATAGGATTGTGTCACATTAGGAAGATGATATAACTACTCTATCTCTCCTCCAACTATAAATAAAAGTCAAAATCCATTTGAATAACAAAAAAAGAGAGAGAGAAGACAAAGGTGAGGTAGCTGAAAATTTGGAGCAGTAAAAGTTCTCTTTAAATTTTCTCTAGAATTCCCAAAAACATTTAAGGCATTTTTCATCAAATTGAAGAAATTTGTCACCACATTTAAGGCATTCTTTATCAAATTCAAAAAATTCGTCACCACATTTAAAGTATTCTTTATCAAATTTAAGAAGTTCGTCATCACATTTGAAGTATTATTCATCAAATTTAATAAGTAGGTCACTACAGTTAAAGCATTTTTCATCAAATTCAAGATGTTCATCACTACATTTAAAACATTCTTCATCAAAATTTCTAAATCCAACATTTGATTCAAAATCATGGTGTTAAACCTGAATATCAATGTTATCGAACTCTCAAAAAAGATCAAATACAAACCCTTTTCTTGAAAATTGTTCAAGTTTCAAGTAAATATTCTTGAAGGAAGAATCAGAGGATTGAAATTAGAAAGTAAAATCCACAAAAATTTAGTTTGATCTAAATTCATTTGATCTTACACGAGTTTTCTTATTATACAAGAATTTTGTCCAACATTTATGTTTAACTACAAGAGGCCCAATTTGTTTTTAGGAGCTGTCACTACACCACAAAATGCCCAATTTTGAATGTAAATATAGTTATTTTACATTTTACATTTCTTCTAAGGTTCTTTAAATATTTTCTAAGTGCAATCACGCTTATCTGGTAAGTTTTTAAAAGTTAACCAGGGTCTGTTAATATTCCAAATATTAGGGGAAACAACAGAGTTTGGCACTTTGGTTGAAATTTTCTATTAAAATGTAACTTTTAGGGGTTTTGTCACTAATCATAGTACTCTCATTGAAATAGTTAAATAGTCAATTTGTTCAGCTCTTTCTAGTTTCCACTCATAAAACAAAAGTTGTCAGTTTTTCACCAAATTTACAAGCACGCAATCATTCAATATTCCATTTGAGTGTCATGTCCCAAAGTAAAGGATATCAGAACACCCCATTTCTTGTCCTAAGGTAGAGATCAACTTAAAATGCTACAACAACACTATAAAAAGGTTAGTACATCTTAAGAATCACTATTTTCCAAAAATAAAAAGTATTCATTTCATTACATCCATGGATTTCCTCATTGTCAATTGTTGAAATTAGGATGGGACACAATTAAAGTAAATATAAAAACGCAAACCCAAATAACACAAAGATTTAATGAGATTCAATAACAAAGGTCTACGTCATCATAAGCAATAGTAGCTATGAAATTTTATTCAAAGCATCTTGACTATAAAATATAAGTGTCTATTTATATGTGTAACTAAACCCTCCAATACCAACATATTAATACCCAAATTGTGTAGTTTGCAATTCGATTCACACTTGCAAAGGTCTCTCTTACAATGAGAGGCTTGTTCCTCACAATCACGAGTTCTAATAGCAAGAGTTATGTAATCCTCCTTTTTAATTTCGCAATTCCAAGCTTCCAGCTCATGGCCATGAGAAGCCTTTTCGCAATTGCAAACTCTTGCCTAGCCACAGCAGAAAGTTGCATTTCCTTGCCATCATCCCGCAACTGTGCCAACAATTCTCATAGTCATGACCCGTCTTCTCTGCATATTGATCTCGAACTACAGACAAATCTTGAGCCACATTGCAACAATCTCCATATTTGCAAATGATCCTCTAATGGGCTAGGCACAAAATTTCACCAACAACTTGAAACATTCGACAAGTCCAAGTAATGCTGGAACTAGTCCACAGTGACTAGTTTGACTGTATTCTCCAAAATGTACACTTTTTCTAATAACACTTCAATTAAAGTAATCAACTTTTTAATATTATGATATTTCACTGCTATGTACTTAGTATAGGCATGAAACACCTAATTGTTTGCTAAATATATAACACTTTAGCTATCAAACAGTATTCGAACTCCACCTTGATTCATGCTCAATTCACGTGCTAGACATGCAACTCATAGAGCTTCTTTGGCTACTTCAGTAATAGCATATCCACTGAAGATAATAAAACACTGAATAAAAATAATAATTGTATTTCATTTGACGTAAAATTCCCAATTGGTTGCCTTTCTTCGACCTCCGCAATGGTGTTTGGGGTCAAAGAAAAACAAGCGACCCGGCGCACATTTAATATAGAACGATGAGACTTTATTTTCCAATTATAAAATCCAAAGGTTTAAGTCTTCAAAATTTGTGTAAGAATTGAATGGTCGCACAAAGATGCATCTTTAATTTAGAACGATTAAAAGAATTTTCCAAGTTCAGATAACTAAAAGGGCGTTTCCAACGAAAAAACACAAGGTTTAAGAATTGTGTTGCCATTGATGGGTAGCCCAGTTGCTTTATTGAGCTTAAGTAAGCAAAGTGTCGGATCATAAAAGCAGAATACCAAAACCACATCCCCTGAATAAATAGAAACAACACAAAAATCACATCTCGGCAAATTCAAAAACACGTTGCAAGCTAAACAGAAACTGCTACACTTAACTGCAAGGTTGGAACTCCTAAAACCCTTTTAAGCATCGTATGTCTTGCCAATAATTTGTCTGCAGAAGACAACTCAGCCAACTATTAAAAGGTCCTAGAGTATTTTCTAATTTCATACATTATTGAAGATATAGAAACCAAATCCTTGTTCAAGGCAGATCCACCAGCAATTCTCTTCATGCAATCTGAAAGCCTCGTGTAATAAAGCAATAGCTGAGTCAACGCCGCTCTCAGAATTTCCATACCACATAGAAAGTTACTGAAGGAAGTAATGACATCATTGTGCATCAACTCTATTGCAGCTTTCCATCTGCATGCAAAGTCCTTGACAATAGGCTCAACTTCATTCGCAGTAATAGGCCGCTCTGAACCAGAACTCGTGTCCTCAGCTAACAACACAAATATTAAAATCAAGACCTGTAGTTTGTGAAACAACATAAACGTATATTTAGACATGAATAGAACTTATCTAAAGTTATACAGCACACATACAGGCTCTCGTCTTGACAAACTTGATTAGATCACAAAAGTGCTCCATAAGTAGTTCCTCCTGCATTAAAAAATTCATTACCCAAGGCTTATAATCAATTAAGTTTATATTATGTCACTTGAGGGGGAAAACACATTGAACATTATCCAAGTTTTAATTTGACTAACTTTTCCCTAGCAAAGAAAGCTCTTCCATTAGCTCCAGTACCCATCAAGGAATGAAATGAAAAAACTGAGCCTAACACAAACAATCCTTGTACTCATGGAGAAAACTGAAATTACTTGGAATTACAAACAAGGAAACAATTAGGCTTAACGGGCACATATTTCTTCCAATAAGGCATTTGTGACACGCTAATCTCATTAGGAAGTCTGCCTTCCAAATAATTTTTCTTGAAAAGTTTGTTGAAATGCAAAATAAATGAACTGAAACTGCCCAAAATTTCAAAAGAATGCCTTCTTTCAGCTCAATTAGTAACAAGATATCACGTAAGAGTTACCACATAAATGGCAGTATTGTTCTTCAGCAACTCTTCAAAGTGCATTTGAATTTTACCCCCCTCAGAGCCAACTTCCTGAAACATACAATACAACTTGATAACCAACATTTTCACATGCAGGATGTACACACTTATACGCAAATAAATATATGGGGTATGGGGACTGGGGGTTTGGAGATGAGATGACTCTAATATGAAGCTAAAAAGTCCTGCATCCTTCGTATTGTGAATCATATTTTGTTTAACTACCAGAATTTACCTTCAGTACTGCAATTGTCATGTCATAGTTATTTATCAGAAATACAGTTTGCAACTTTGGTTTCTGAAACAGTCTGGCAAGTTTAACAAGCAAATCATCTACAGCCATGCGCAATCTTTCCAAGTTGAGTTCAAGCTGCAAAATATAGCCAGTAAAAAGTTAGAATGGTCGAACAAATCAAATCATCATTTTAAGAGTGATGATTCAATTATAACGAGCTTTTGCATGTTACTAACTTGACCATCTCCATAATCAACATTAAGCTGAATTAGGGAAGCAGTAAACTCAGCATAGCGCCTCATAACATAATGTGGATGTACATCATCTTCCCACAATGACCTGATGTTGGCATTCCGCAGGCTGTCGAGGTGCATATCAAATGCCATCTTAAATCGTGGCCATAAAGAAATGTTGACCTGATCAGATTCATTACAGAATATGTTGATTTCTTTATGCCAAGCTTATTTCAAGATACATAAATAAAATCATTTCCAGTGTCTAAACAAAGACTTCAAGGTAATTAAAGCAACTGGTCTTTTTACACATCAGCAATTGTCCATGCAGTTAAAGAATAGCTTCCAGCGGGAAAGCACACCCTATAGCATAAAGCAAGTCAGCAGGTTAATACCTAAAGTTCCCAAAGTTCATAGCAGGTCAGCATGCTAATATATAATCAAAGCAGGTCAGCAAGCTAATAACCCTATCTCAGAACAATTTGAGCCTCCAGATTGTAAATTTCAGGAGATGCTAATAATTTGAAACTGGTCAAAAGAAATATGAAATTGCCATTAGCTACCAAAATCTAACACAGGCCAATTTGATGTCCATATCCATGTCTGGTTTCAGAAGATCTAAATTTCTAAGCACACTAAGTTTTTTCCTTAAGAATGGTTTGTCTCTGTTGTAATTCTGCCAAACCTCATCCCAAATCAACCAATTCAGCCACTCCACCTGTAACCACCCATGTACAACCACCGTTTTGCACTTCTGCCCACTACCCTTTATACTCTGCATCACCACCACTCCTCAACTGCCAAACTCTAGGCCAAATCCACCTTATCTTCTACCAAAAAGCATTCAGCAGCCAAGACTCTAAATCTATAAAACTCTAATATGGACAATGAATTTGGGTAATATGTTTTTGGGCCTAGTTTTGTTGGGCTACAAATATTTCTTTAGGCTAATTTATGTGTGGACTATCCATTTTGGGGCCCAACCAAAGATTAAATTATTGGGCTTGCTTTTGCCGGACTATGTTTAGTTACAATACTTATTTTGGACTAAAGTGGTAAAATGGGTTATTGTTTAGAATATGGTATTTTGTTGGGTTGGATTGTTTGCTTCTATGTTTGGGATATCTTAAGAGAGGCTAATGTTAAGTGGTAATGTGTTAAGCTATACTTGTGGGTGGGGTTCTATATGTGTTTAGGGTTTGCTATTATAGGTTGGATTTTAAGTTTGGTATTTGTAGATATTTGTGGGCTAACTCTCTTTGAGTTTGGATTAATTTGGGTTGGTTCCTGAGTTCATTTTATTTGGATCATTATCTTGAGCTCTTTATTTGTAGCCGTGGGGCTTAGTTAATGACTGGGGCAGCCGGATATTTGTGTTAATACTGTTAGTCACAGTATTAGTGTACACCTAAATAGGTGTAGCAAAAGACCCATATTTTTTAAGTGTACAATACTTGTGTAGGGTTTAGGATTTAGGGTTCGGAGAAATACATCTGTTCAAAAGTCAAGTACTTTTTGTCACTAATGACACTGTCAGTCTAGTAGCTTGTATTTGTCTAGCATATTTCTCATAAAGTAGCAGACAAGGAAACTAGGTGACAATTATGTCGTTGCTGTTTTGCATTATCAGTCACTCCAATGGTATCACTACTTGTGGGAGGTTGCTCTCAACATTTGATAGTTGTTGAGTTCTGAATAGTTCAAGGTAGTTCAACCAAAACACTTCAAGACGCTTTACCATGTTTAACTTGAAGAAGAGTGTTCGTAAAAAATATTTTGTTTGATTATTTGTAGATATTGTTATTTAGTTCATGTATCTAGATATATTATATTTCGTAGTTCATAAAATTAATATATTTTATTTACTTCTGTATAAAAATAGTGTTATGTTAAGTTTGTAATCATTTTTGGTATATTTGTACAAGTCCCAAATCATAAATGGGGACTCTCTTTAGGAGTAACGTACAGCTTAATCTTTCAATTATTTTCTAACAATTGTGACACTAAAACTAATATTCCCACTTCCATCAGCACCCCCTTATAAGCAGAATAGCTTAAGCAAATTCCAGCATAACATCATTAGATGACATAGAACACAATTTTCTGGAGTGACTTATTTAATTGGCTGAAGCTAGTCACTTACCACAGCCTATACCAATTAGTTGTGCAAGCTGAGTCAAACTTGCTATATTGAAGCTCAACCTTCACCTCAAATCAAGCTAATTTCTCTGTTTCTTTGCTAGCTGTCTAGCAAAGTTTTATATTTTTCAATTTTATATGCATATAATTAATAATATATTAATATATATACTGATAACATATTTAAATAATGGTAATAACATACTAATTTATAGGAATTATTATATATATTTTTATCTATAAGAAGATATAAGGCATTACAACTTGACTGAGATACACAACTTGAAGTTTTAAATTCAGGAATTTTTGATAAAACATTTGAGCATATGCCAATTTTGGTTTGATTTTAGAAAAGCATAATGAAAGTATATAAAAAACTATCATTTTCAAATAAAAATTCGGATAACGTTTCAAATTACACAAAATTCCCATAAGAATAAAAATTATATCATTGTCATAATAACTTATAGGTGATTCTAAAAAAATAATTTCATTAGTTAACAAAATGTTTCAAATATCTAATCGAAAATTAAACGAATATTATTTTCTAAAATTTTTGCACTATTTTACAAATTTCAACATATGCTCTATATTAATCATTAACTTTCCGTCTTATATTGTCCCAAAATAGTGTTGCTATCATCCTTTTAGTTAAAATAATTCAACATACATTCTCAAATATTTTATTAATTTTTATTAATCAAATGATTCTAAATATTATTTTTAATATTTATTAACAATACATAACATTTAAATAAATGATAGTTAGAATTTAAAAAATAATAAATAAATTGAATCAAACGCGAGTTGAAGCTCAATGCTTGTACAATGAGCTCAAGCTCACTACGCATATTCATGCTTGAATAAAGTCAGGATGCTCAAGTTGAGCTCTAAAAATTTGGAATGCTCAACTTGAGTTTAACTCATTTACACCCCTAATACCAATCACTATTCTTTCAACAGTATAGGCTGACAAGTTGTAACTATAGATGACTACGAAATAGATGCCCTACCCATTCAGGGTACAGGCACATAACCACACACATGCAGAGAAATGTCAGTAACCAGGCAGCTATCAGGGCTCATTTTCACGTAGTAAAGTTAATTACCTTATCCAAGTATGAATCTAGACACGGTATTCGCCGCCGCGACATTATAAGCTGCAAAACAAAAACTCGAAAGTTACTAAGCAAAAATGAAATTCAGAGTAAGAGCTGCTTTACAAAACCACAAACAACATGCAAATTCTTGAGTTTTAAGTATAGAGCTTCAAAACAGTACACAGATGTCATAAACTGTGAGAGAGAGTATAGTGCCACCTGCTGTACTCAAGTCCGGACACTTACAGGTCGGAACATAAGATGTTAAAAGGAGCAGAGAGAGAGAGAGAGAGAGAGATTAAAGAAAATCAAGAAAATGTACTTAAGGAATCTAACAAAAGCCTCAGCTTCGCAGCAGTAGCTACTACAACACACTCATGAAACCCAAATGACAATAACTTCAGGAAATTTCAAACCAGATCAAAAAAATTTGCATGTTTTCAAGCATCCAATGAGTAATGATGCAAACTGAATCTGCCATTATAAGTGCATATCGTCGTCGTAAGAAAGATAAGATATAATTGAGACATATTCAAAATTAGAGATGGCAACAAGGCTGGTTTGCCAAAACCGAAGGCCTGCTGCCAAGTTTCTACAGGACTAAGACCAGGAACTAGACCTGATCTGTTCACATCGGACCCACTGGACTGCTGAACCCATGTTAAATTTAATTTAAAATATATAAATATATATATTGAATAAATAATATCACAAATTTAGAAAATAATATTTTTAACAAAGAACTAATCATTATAAATTCATATGTGAAGTAGTTTAGTGTTTCAAAATTTTTTAAAAAAATAAAATATCGTTATTACTTTTATACATGTTGGAGTGGGCTTTAGTATATTTTGTATTCTTAATATTTATTAAAATATTATATATATTACCATATAAAAAGCATGAGACCATAGAGTAACCACTTTTGGTTTCAAAGTCTAACGACTAAAATATTCTTCAAGTTTGTTTAAATTCTATTATAGTTTCTCAATTTTCACTTTCCCCACAAACTTTTATTTATTATATTTTCTTTTAACACTTTCATCTCTTAATTTTAATTTATGTATTTTTTCCAATTTTATAATTAATTTTTAAATATTTAATTATGTTCTTTTTAAATTATATAATATGAATATATTAAAATATTCCAAAATATATCATTCAAATAAAAGTAATTTCTACTAAAAATGCTCTTTAAATATTTAAGCACGCACATCAAGTATACAACAACACTAGTTTATATGATGTAAATGTAAAATAAACTTATTTTTCTAAACATATCATGCATTTTATCATATAAATGCATATATAGTATAGAAATATCATTAAAATTCAACAGGAACCTAAAACCAGATATGCACTCATAATTTCAAAACCCGTCTCAAGTCCTGTGGATCCAGTCCAAACACTTTGACATCCTTAATTTGTTCATTATCTTTCAATAGAAATTTTATCAACCCAACTAAGACAAACTTTGCACAAGATAAAACATAAAACTCAACAGAAAATATAGTATGAACATTGAGGAGATAAGACCGAACTAAGTTGACATAGCCAAAATAATTTGTTTGGAAATGGAATTCAAACAACATCCAACATCATCCCTTCAGCATCTTACCTGGTGCTGGTATATAATGCGAATCATGAGCATCAGACCAATTGCATCAAAACAATTTGGAAGAATTGTATTTAGGTGTTCGTCAATTACTGAGAAGGGGCCTGATAATTTAACAAATGAAATTTTCAATTTCAGTATGACACATCCATTGCTCTTATATTGTTAGAATCAAAATCTGTGTCATGGAAAATACACACACACACAAACACACACACACACGTATATATATATATATATATATGCTGTCAAGACGAAAGATTCATTATCTTCAGTCATCACTCAATGTGATACATATTAGAACTTTCTGGGCTGGTTATTAGTAACATTAGGGATTGAAGATAAACTGCAGATACCTGCAAATATGTCATAAAACATTGATTGTTCTCCAAAGAATTCGTCACAGAAAAGATATCTGAAAAATGGAAAAATATAAACTAAGCATCCAGTCGAGCCACGCCTGCTGTCAAATTCATTACAACGTAGACAATAAGCAAATTTCAATAAAGAGCCTGATAGTACTCAGAAGCAGCAGTATCCATAAGCAGCTTGTGCAAGCTCCTGAAAAGGACTTCATAAGGGTACTTTTTGGAGCTGGCTTCAGCTATATGTGGAATTAAAGCAGGCTCATCAATTTCCTGTTGCAAAATAAGAGAATAGTTAAACTAATTATTTTCAAAGAGCAGGACATGAAATAAATATCTTTATGGTAGGAATTATATAACATCAGTTTTTTTTAATGTATAGAGGTGAGTGATAATGAGAAACCATACCAGCATGAACTAAAGGTCAAAACTTCAACCAAATAAAGGTGATCTGACAATTTCACATTAGGGGCATCATTTTGTTTCATGTTTCCTCGCATTACAAGTGATAAACTCATGGCTTAAGCCTTTTTAATGTTCAAATCGGCACTGACCATTTCTCAGGTGAATTCTTGCCCCCGTTGATTCCTAGCTTAGGTTACATTGCATCTAGGAGTACTGCAAGTTAACTGCAAAAGGATGTATACAACGACAAGAAACAAGAGCTAAATGTTTTATATGTTTTTAGTTTGCACAAGTTGATATTGGCTATTGCTTGGCCTAAATTTCTGTATTTAAGATAATCAATGCATTATCTTAGCTGGAAAAGGGCAAGAACCAATTCAAGAAAAACACAATCAACAATTCACTATTCAGAAAAGGCAATTCCCCACTCAAAAGTATTTCCCAAAAACCTTGAATATATCCACTGATTTGATCATTCCTGTATTGAAAGTTACCCTCTCTTTTCTTGTAAAAGGAAACCCAATTGAGTCCTAGTACATAAAACACCAAATCCTGGAGCTCAACAGTACATTTAATTATTAGTGGCAGCGTTGAGCTTGGGTGGCCTGGCCTAGAACAGGATGTAGGTAATCCATGTAACAATCTTACGGCAGCTTCTCAAATTTCAACATTAAAAAACAAACAGTGATGTGATTCAAAACATGGGGCATTGATTTCTAGCTTGAATCACATACAAAAATGTATAGAAAAACATAAATAAAAGATGACTTAACATTAATTTCTAAAAAGCGTTCTAGCATATATGAAAGCAACCTGGAGATTAATCCATAAAGCATATGAAAAACAACAAGTAATAAAGACCATAAAAAAAGATAAACTAGGCATCAACTAAATTATATGATAATTGCCCATGATTCCAGGGAAGAAAATACACAAAACTGATAAAATTTATGTTTTCAGACTGAGCATGTGAATGTATGTGAAGAAACAAAATTCACATTTAAAGATGGACAATACAAAAAGTATAAAGATACTGATCCACATGTACGTTGAAAAGTGTTCCCACAAATAAGTAACCAACTAAAGACTAGAGAGAAGATGGAATTGTATTTCAACTATTGGCATAAAGAACTAAAAAGAGGTAAATGGGGAAAAAGAACAAGAAACAGATAAAGGAATGGAAGGAAAAAGATACGAGGGTAAAAATCAAATTTGAGGCAGCATGGCCAATTCAGAGAAAAAAATAACTAGTTAGGACTACTGATGACAAAATCAAACCTTGAGAATGCCTATCCTCTCTCCCAAAGCAAAAACAGCAGACCGGTTTTTCAAAGGCTCCCTTCCTCTCAAGAAAAGACCAGTGCTTCGGGTGTCAACACCAATCAAATCGCTAGATGTTGCTATATCCAATTGTAACTTCTCCAGGGCCTGAATATAAGCCCGGATTTTTGTACTTAAAACCTGCAAAATAGTAATAGCAACTAAAAGTATGAAAACATGGCCTCCCAATGAGGAGATTAAATGAAGTGCTTGTGGGACCTTTCATAGCATTAGCAAGAAAACAAATTCAACACAAGCCAAAGAATACCATGGTCAGGTAACAGAGTATCACTCCCAGTTTAAGATACAAAATAAAGAAAGGTAAGTTCCCCTTGAATATGCCATGCAGCTAAACATCTTGCATAACCAGTTAAACATTCTTTACCCTGTGTACCTACTCTTCAAAATGTGATTACATGCTT
Organism: Avicennia marina; assembly: GCA_019155195.1. NCBI lineage: Eukaryota > Viridiplantae > Streptophyta > Magnoliopsida > Lamiales > Acanthaceae > Avicennia > Avicennia marina. Next base: position 75,948 of record CM032774.1, read on the forward strand.
TGATGTTGGTGCAGCCATCAACACAAAGTATTTAGAATAGCCACATCCTCCCCTTTAAAACAATGATTATTGAAAGTCGAGGCAGATACTAAATACTTGTAGGATTAATGAAGACAAATGAAACATCAAATAAATTTGCCAACAAAATATAAAAATTCAGCATGTATAGTCCGTTGAAAGCTGCTTGATTTTTAATTTTAAGTGGCCAGATGAGAAAATATATTTCTCAGAGTGAAAATTCTAATACTCGTGTGTTTTATTGAGAAAAGAAAAACTTACTAGGTAGTGTAGACTGGCCCTATAGCAGAGTTAAGGCATCTAATTAAGAATTTTAAAATTAAATTTTCCGACACTTCTAGAGGTTGAGAAACATTGGGAATGTAGTCAATATTCATCAACCATACTTTTGATTAAGAACTGCAAATCACTGTAAGATATGTTACCTTATTCATGGTGTCAATATATGCGGCACGAACCTCAAGATATACCTCTTTCCCGTGCTCCTTAAGAAACAAAATAACATATCTGCATGTCCAATGAAACATATGAAGTGTTACATCAGATGCTTTATTAAAAAAAACTAATAATATTAATAAGGGTTAAATACAAAAAAACCATCTGCTAGCACAATGAGTACATGGCCAGTATTTCTGCTCAGAGATACAAAAAAGGTCGAGTCAACTTGTAAGCTCGATAAGCTAGCTCAACTCGAATTTTTTACTAGCCGAGCTTGAAATCAATTAACTTTATTCAAAACCTCACGAGCCTCTTGATTTTTTAAATATTGTTGCATTTTTTTTAATCAAATATTTTATCTTTTGAAATGTGTCTATTAATATATGATAAATAATGTATAATATATTAAAGTTGCATTTAGTAAATGCCTTTTTATTTTCGAAAATATAGTAGTAATAATAGGATGTTATTAAAAATATGATTTGAAATATATATAGAAATAAGTAACTCCAATGCATGTTTGTTTGGTGATTCTGTTATTTTTATAAATAATTTTAGTATGATATCCACAGCTCATATTTGTGTATCTCCATATCAATTTTTAATTCATTCACAATATTTTTGAGTGGATTATCAAATAATTTAAGCATACAATTATATGTCCCTTTATGATTTAATTTTAAACAATATGTTGAAAAGTAAAATCAAAACAATATACTTTGGTTAACGATAACTACGCTTATTTAGAGCAATGCTTATACAAATATACAATTGCCATCAACTTCTTACATAATTTAATTCAAAACAAATATAAATCTTTTGACACACTTATTTTAAAAAATGACACTATACGATTAATAAAATTCTCATATTTTTTCATTTTATAGATTAATATATACATAATTAAATTGAATTATATGTTAATTAGTAAGTATTCACCAAACTTATATTTTTTAAAAATTTTTTTAAAAATATGTTAATATTTTCAAGTTATAATTAATATTATAATTTTAAACATTAAGTTGAACTAATACTTTGCCATGCTTCACTTTTTATGATTTTTTAAGTTTGTTAGTCAATTTTAAAAAAATATATTTTAAAAAAAATAAAAAATAATAAGCTCAAATTTGCCCCACAGCTCATATTGATTTCAACTTGAAAATATTAGATTTAGACTTGAATTAATATAAGTCGAGCTTGAATGTTAAGGCTATGTTTGTTACCCATGTTTCACCTTTCTTCCATCCCATCCAACTTCATACAACCAAACATCTTACACCACAAATCTTCTCCCAATTTCAAATTCAAATTTTCTCTCCCTTAAATACATAACTAACTAATTATTTTTCAATCGTTACATCTATACACAATCAAATCAATACCTACATACATATGCATACTTCCTCTCACATTTATATATATTTATACTCTAAAAATTAATCATTATTCCTATATATTATTATATCATTTAATCACTATTATACATATTTAAATATACAAATTTAAATAAATCATACTATTCACCATATCAATACTTTTCTTCCAAGCATACTATTCATTTCAACATAACTCACACCAAACATCATCTCTCAATAGAACCCCTCTCCCAAACATAGTCAAAGTTTTTCCCCGACTCAACACGAGCATGAAAACAACACAATCCAACCGAGCATGCAGCCTGTCCTAATAGTTTTCAAGTACCAGTGCAAATGCTTAAATTCTCTGAAAATATAAAACTTACAAAACATTGCTTGGAAACTTGTACTGTTATAAGGAAATGGTGAGATGCATGAATTAGGATTCCACTCAATGTTGGGACTGACAATAAAGACTTTAACAGATATCGAGTTTCATAGAATCTAATATGCTCTAAGTTGATAGTAATCATCTGCATCAGAACAGAACACAGTTGAACTATCATGACAAATAGCAGAGATTTATTATCCTACATGTTCCATTGGTAGAAGTGTTTGGCAAACTGTAGCTCAATGATCAATAGAAATTCAAGATTCTCCCAGTAGAGCAAAGCATTCAGAAATATTATCCAGAGGTATATTATTCGTTCAATCCAAACTTCTTTAGAAGTAAATAGTGTAATTATTTAAATATTTTTCATCTGTACAAAGAAAATAACTCTAGTTAAAACTACATATGGATACCACTATAATTTCAAGTTTAAAAAATTGCATGAAGCACGAGTTAAGTTGATGCAAGTAATCTTAGTCAGATAGAGAGAATGCAAACCAAGATGCAGGCTACAAATAAAATAACTACATATCTTGATATAGAATCCAAGCACACAATTATGCACAGCACGTGTTTCTTGGGAGCAGGATTGCCATAATAAAGGACCAAACCAGACCATGTTTTACACCATTTGACAATTCCAAATATTAATGGCGCCTGGAGGATCTAATGAAGTAAAAGTTAAAGCAAATCAAATTATTCCATATAGAAGCAAAAAAAACTAAAATATTTGAAGCAATAATGACCAAACAAACTAGTAAAGAAAAATAAAATGGGAGATTCAAGCAAAATTAAAGAAGCAAGGCTGAAGGTTTCTACATGGGCTAAGATATTATTATCATCATAGATAACTAAAATTTCATATTTTGCATGTAAACATTTGTTAAATTTATATCCAACTTACTTGTATTTCAGAAGAACACTTTGTTGTAGGATCTGAACATTTGTCTTGGGTTTCCTCAATGCAATAAGTTTCTGAAGGATGAAGTCAAATACCTTTTGGAAGGGGCACCAAAAAAGATTGATTAAGTGAAGATATATAATCAAGGGATTTCCTGATTTTCAAGAAATGAATCACTTAATAGCTAATGGCTAATTTAAGTAAAAATACATATTTACAGATGGCAACCAACTAGTGAAACTCCAGACGGAATTTAGACAAGCAACGCCTGTAATCTAAAAGAACTACCCACACCACATGCATTTAAGAGCTCAGGCTCAATTGCAAATAAGCCATCAGTCTAGTTTTCAAACATCAAAATAAATCATGGATAGGAAATACCATGCTTAACAGCAGTTACCTTGCTAACAAACATGTCATGTTGCACAAGAAATAATCAGAAAAAATAAATGAATGAATGAATGAAGGCCTCAAAGTTTCCTCTTGTAAAGTAATAAACATGTTTTCATGAACATTCAGATGGAGAAACAGAGCATGTACAATCAACCATCAAATCAGCTAATGTTACATTGGAAGAACCCATTATTATCTAAGCTAACAAGATCCACTCTCAATGACATTTGAATTTCATAATCCATTGAATCAAATAAACAACACATGGTCCTGAATAACATTCGTCTCCTTGCAACTTCACCTGACACCAACTCACTGATGCACCGTAAGCACACCCGGGGATCCCATACTCGTAAGTTATCCCCACTTCCCAACTTGTACATGTGCATAAAATTTTAAGGAAGAGAATATCAAAAGAAAAGGTGATCCATTGGGGGAGAATGCATATTGCTCATTTATGGTAAGTTCCAACAATATATTACTCCAGGCAAAAAAAAAAAAATAGCATAAACTATTGAATCTTCACCATGACCACCAATCACTATATGGACCATAAAATTTTAAAAGAAGCAAATATCTGAAGAAAAGGTGCTTCATTGGGGAAGAATGCACATTGCTCATGGTAAGTTTCGACAACGCAAAGTCCAGGTAAAAAAATAGCACTAACTGTAGGATGAAATTCTTGTAATTGAATTTTTTATAAACAAGCATTTGTACAAATATAATTGTAATTTGAATCAAATGAATTTTGTGGATACAATCTATAATTTGATCCTCTCATTCTTCTTTCGACTTGGAAAAGCTTGAACGTTCTTGAGATTTGTTGAAGCACTTGTGAATTTAATCTTCTTTATAGTCCACCGAGTCTCTAGAAAACGTTAATTTTTTGGTTTAATACCACGATCTTGAATCAAACTCCAAAATTTTACAAATTTTTTGAAGAACACCTTGAATGTGGCAAGAACGCCTTAGAACTTCTTGAAGAACGCAACTGGAACTGGACGAGCTTTTGAGCTTTGATCTTCTACAGCACTAGTTGGAGCTTTAAGTACATTAACCTGCTGGTTTAACACCTCAATTATGGATCGAACGTCGAAATTTGAGGGATCTCCATGAAGAACGTCTTGGATGTTGCAAGAATAGTTCTGAACCTGTAGAGAGAGAGTGAACTTCCTCCCAAGACTGCTTCTTGCTTGATTGCTCTCTTCTCGATTGCTCCATGTTGTGTTCTTCTCTTTTTTTGAACCATCAAAGGCTACTTTTATTTATAAGGGTACAGAAGCCTGGCTGTCATGTTTGGCGAGTGACGTGACGCAGTCTGATTAGCTGTCACATCTTGATTTATGACATTGATTGTTGTGATTTCCTCCCATTATATTTTTCAGAGCGTAAAATACAACTTGACAAACGAAAAGACTTAACACGTGGCATAATTTGATTGGCCGATTATGACATGTGTCATTTTTGATTGATCAATCACATTTATATTAAAATACGAATTTTATTTATTATTTAATTTTAAGAATTATATTTAATTAAATTCTTATAATATAAATAATAAAACTTTTTTTAATTGATATTTAATACAAAAAAAATACCACAAGGCGATACCTGACAAAAAATTTTATTTGCTTACAAATGCCCTCTTGAGACTTGTTCACGAATAATTTTATTCATGAGTGAATTAGTCTTAAAAAAAAAATTTCTTTCCTTTTTTTCTCCCTCCTTTTTTCATTTTTTTAATTTTTTTATTCCCTTTTTTCTTTTATCTTTCAAAATGAGATAAAGTGGATTTGTTCCTTCCATCAAGACGATTAACATGTGCAACATCGTCTTTTTTTTCCGAGCAGATCTATTCCTTCCATCAAGCCGCTTTTAACCAAAGATCATCTTCTTATCAAAATTTCTCCGAATTTCCTATAAGATCACCTTCTTACCAAAATTCCAACGGGTTTCCTGTTGAACCTCTCTCCTTTGCCTATAAATAGACAAGCCAACATCAAATTCCCAACTAACTTTCTCGCTTACAAGCATACAAGTTAATCCCATAAACAAAAGATACCCGAGGTTGTTTTTTTTTTTTTTTTTTTTGGTGAGGCATTGCCTAATTTCATGTTTCATCTTCTCTTTTTTCTTTTCTTTTTTTTTGATCAAATCAATAAAATTCCAATGTACCCAAATCACTTCACCTTCCCACGTGTTGGTTGCGGTGTTCTGAGGTGGTGCCGATGCTGGAGAGGTAGCAGTAAAGGTGGCATCAAAGCGGCACTTGCAAGAGACCTGTAGTGTCGCGCTAGGAGGCAATGCTGCGTGATGGCACTAGGCAGCTATGCAAGGTGTCTGCATCGGTGTTGGAACGACAGTGGCAACAGTGGCATTGGGCAGCAATGTGAGGTGTAGGGAGATGGAGATTGCAACAGCATCAAGAGGGCGGTGTTGTAGCAACGGTCGTAAGAAAAAGTTGCAACGTCGCGTTGGGAGGTGGCGCTGCACGGCATCTGTGCTGGTGTTGGATAGGTGGCGGCGACAGTGGTGTTGGGCAGTGTTGCTCACAATGGGCACTAGAGAGAGGCAATTGGTCAAGCGAGAGAGAGGGACGAGAGAAACGAGAGAGAGGCGTCTGTCTAAGTTCTGTTTGGGGCTTTGTTTGGTGGCTTTGTTTGGCAAACAAAAACAAAAGAAAAGAAGATAGGGCTGTGTTTCGCTTTGCAAATTTATTATTTTTTTTTTTTTACATTTAAGCTATTTTTTTGACACTTTGGACTTGGACCTTGCAAACTTTGTTAGCTTTGAAATTTTTAGGCCTTGTCATTTTAGGATTGAAATTTTCTCGGGCCTCAAGCCTGGCATTTCCTTGGACCTCAGGAAATTTTTGGTGCATTGTTATTTTAAGCCTAAAATTTTCTTAAGCCTAGGGCCTTGCATTTTCTTGGGCCTTAGGAAAAATTTAGTGCTTTGTTATTTTAGGTTTGGAATTTTCTTGAGCCTAGGGCCTGGTATTTTATTCGCCTCGCGAAAATTTTGATGCCTTGTGAATTTTGGACCCCTTTTCTTCCAGACTTTGAAAATTAGACCTTGTAAATTTTAGGCCCATTTTTTCTTATGAACTTCATGCATGCTTCATCCCTTGCACATGTAACCTCTAGTTTTTGGTTATGTGTTTTTTTTTCAACTAGAGCTAATTGGACTTTCCTTTCATTTTGCAGCTTATATCATGGTGCATTTCAAGAACCACACTTCGCCATCTAGAGAACAACACCTAATTATTCTTGATGATGAAGATCAACCTTTAAAGAAGGGTACCCCCTTGCTCGTACACCCTCCCCTCACTGGCCGACTTGCGAGGGCTTGGTCGAAGTTAACAATTCCCCATCATGTCAATGAATGGTCTCAGCCACTTTCACTTAGCAAATCTTCTAAGGTGTAAACCCTGCAGTTGACTCGTCACCAGCCTTCCAAAGAGGCTGACACATTCCCCTCACTGGGTCACAAGAAAATTTTGTAGTGGCTTAATTTAAAAAAGAGCCTACCAAGACATATGTAGAAACCAACTTCAAAGTGTTAGATATTGGACACCAATTCTAAGAGCCATGAAAGAGCCATTGAAAGCAAATCCAATTTGGAGTTTTTGAGGTGGAGCCATTAAAGAATGAGTGTATTTAAGCAGCTTCAACATGGAGCAAATGCGGAGTCCCTAAAGACAGCTTGAAATAGTTGACGAGAGTCCAGAGGGTGGCCAACCTCAAGATAGGACTAGCATGTTGATCTTCAAGTTAAAGTCGACAAGGAGTCTATAGAAGCCAACTTTAAAGATAATTCCAAGATATATCCACCAAAGATCTCACAGGGGCTAATTTTAGCCACTTTGTCATCTTATTGATGCATGCCTAGGTCAATCATCATTTCATGTGATAAATTAAACATAACCCATCACAAATTTATGACTGAACTTAACAAACATCTAAGCTGCCCACGTACCCAAAATGGGATCAAGTCATGATGTAATTCAAACAACTAAAGATGTCAAAGGATTTAGCCGTTCATAGTTTATACTATTGTGGGTTAAGAGTAATTTACAATTTAAGCTAGTGTGTTGAGGAGCAAGCAATATGAAGATTTGCAAACAGTTTCAACTCATGTTAAGGAGTATGATGACTTCAAGTCTAATTAGACAGTTTATACTCTTATCAAGGAGTTTTTCTTTTGTTTTTTTTTTCCTTTCAAATTTTTTTTGATTCATCTAGCACCCTTGCATTCATTTTAACGCCGTGGACCTACCTATCCAAATTGTTTTATGCCCCCTGCTTGTAGGCAGACAAAACTTGTTAATGACAACTACTTTTGTCGATTTTGGGTCATTTGTTAAGGAGTGGCTTTTAATGATATGATTTGTGGTTGACCTTCTAAAAGCAATTTGGACAGGATTTTGCTCAACAAATCCATGGCCTATTTATGGGCATCGACTTGCAGATTGTTGAAGGAGTTTTCCCAAAGGCGTTTGCACTTGAGGATCATATCTTACGTTGAGAAAAAACTTGTATGCCTTGGGGTCAAAGCATTTCTCTCACTTTACCTTACCTACCACAACTTGTTGCTTTCCAACTTCTTTGATCAATTAAGAAGGCGACTCTTTTAACTTAGGTTGGGTTAAAGGTATCACCAAACCATTGAAGGAATCATTTAACAATAATCTTTCTTTTGAGCCATCGTTAGAAGAAGATGCTTCTCTTTCATTGCTCTTCTCCGACTGATTTTCCTCTTGTTACGCCTTTATTTGAGAAGAGCTTTCTTATGAGGTCTTGGCCTTGTTTAAATAGTATTTAGCATTTGCAAAGTATGATTCAACCTCAGTGAATGGCTTGCTGTCACCAAACATTTTCTTTACCACACCATCACAACTATATTTAAAGCATTGATACCAAATGAAGGCAACCACACCATTTTTATGAAGCCAAGGCTGTCCAAAAAGCACATTATATGATATTCTAGCATCAATCACATGGAACAAGGCATGTGATTCCATGTTGCCTATCAACAGCTTTATCCCTAAGGTCCTCAAAGCTCTCTACCCCCCATGATTGAATCCATAAATCATAAGTTTACTATTTAAGTCTTCATCCATGGGAATTTTCAGTTGTCTGATGATTCGGAGGGACAAGATATTTACTACAGAGCCTCTATCGATCAAGACTCTATTGACTCTCTACTCATGTATGTAGCCAGAGACAAATAAAGGCCTGTTGTGTGATATGTGAAAGTCAAAATAGACATACAATCTTCAGCATGGGTATGGCTTTTCTTTTGAAAACCAGCTTCATTAGAAGATCCTTCTATTTCATCATCCTCTTTAATTTGATCATTAAGGATGATAGGATTAGCATTTGCGCTATCATTCTCTAATGTGATCTTTCCTTGTTAAACCAATTCCATGACTCTATCTTTGAAAATAAAGCAATCATAGACTAGGAGGCCAACCAGGCAATGATATTTACAATATTTGGTGTTGTCAACCTTTTCGACCTCATCAGGCCGCTTCATTTTAAGCAACTCAATGAGATTTACTTTAAGCAAGTCGTCAAATATTCTCGAGACATCAAGGTTAAGGAAGGGGTAGGTTTTGACTTACATTTCCTTCAAAGCTAACCTTTTTTCCCTCTAAAGAGCTTCTTGCTTTTCTTCAACGTTGTCCTTCCTTTGTGCTTGGATAGGCCTGGCTTTTACAACTATTGATTCATCATTTGGAGCCTACAGAGATTCTTTGTCCTAATTTGACTTCTCTTTAGACTTTTTAGAGTATTGCATAGATGGGCTACAAACTCCACTGGCTGCCATGCTCAGCTCCATGTCGTGGGCTCGAGTAGCCAATTCTTCAAAAGTTGTGGGTTAGATCCGTTGCAAGATGTATTTCAACCCCTAATGCATACCTTAAATGCACATTTCAATGCCAAAAAACTCTGAAAGCTTATCATTGCAATTCAGACTTTTATTCCTCCATCGATTGATGTACTTGATGACAGGCTCATCCTTCCATTAGCGGGTGTTAGTGAATTCGATGATGCTAACCATCTTTCTAGTGCTGTCGAATCAGTTAAGAAACTCTGCCTCCAACTATCCCAACTGTCAATGATCCCAGGCTCCAAGTCAGTATACCAGTCGAAAGCATTTCTTTTTAGTAAACAGACAAATTGTTTGGCAAGGAGGTTGCCATAAGTTCCAGCGTCATTATATGTTTCGATGAAATGGGCTATATGTTGTTTTAGATTTCCCATCCCATGAAATTGCTGAAACTTATGAGATTGACTGCCCATTGGCATCTTTAAGTTATTGATCTTGGCTATATAAGGCTTGTATAAGTGAGGGACGATTTGGTAGTCCCTTCAATCTTGTCTTTAATGGGTCCCTCGATAAAATCCTTAAGTTGATCGAAGGGAATGAAACCATCAACAGAAGGTTGGACCTTCTCAATAGCAGGCTTCTTGCCTTTATTCAATTGTTGTCTTGCTAAAGTTTCAGCCTCATCATGAACTTCTAAAGGCTTCTCTTCCACATAACGAGCCTCAACAGGTTCCACGTTTTCCATTAACTTAGAGATCTTCGAGTCGTGTTCTTGTACATGCTCGGTAAGACCCGCAACTGCCCTAGTTAATGCAGCGATTTGATCTTCCAAACTCGAGACGTTTGTCATAATTACAAAAGCAATGCTGAAACCAGGCAAGGCAACTAGGAGAGGGGTGGAGGGTATCGAACCATCATTATTGTCCTCATTTCCTTGGCCCATGTGGTGCGGGCTATCAACAGCTTCAAGGATGGGAATTGGCCTAGAGTCAGTCAGCTACCGTGCTAATTCTCGTGACAACACCAACTTTTTCGAAAGAAGTCCCTAGGGAGCTTGAAGCAATACCTTTTGATGACTTTGCTTTCTCACCAGCCATTTGAAATTTCTTTGGTCTTGAAAAAAGAAGAGATGAGAAATAGAGTTGTCCCACTAGACATGCCAGAAATTGTAGGACGAAATTATTGTAATTGAATTTTTTATAAACAAGAATTTGTACAAATACAATTGTAATTTAAATCAAATGAATTTTGTAGATACAATCTATAATTTGATCTTCTCATTCTTCTTTCGACTTAGGAAAGCTTGAGCATTCTTGAGATTTGTTGAAACGCTTGTAAATTTAATCTTCTTTAAAGTCCACCGAGCCTCCAGAAAACGTTAATTTCTTAATTTAATACCACAATCTTAGATCAAACTCCAAAATTTAATGAACTTTAGGAAGAACACCTCAAACGTGACAAGAACGCCTCGAAACTTCTTGAAAAACGCAGCTAGAACTAGAGAAACTTTTGAGCTTTGATCTTCTACAGCGCTGGTTAGAGCTCTAAGTACGTTAACCTGCTGGTTTAACACCTTAATTATGGATTGAACATCGAAATTTGAGGAATCTTCGTGAAGAACGCCTTGGATGTTACAAGAATAGTTCTGAACTTGTAGAGAGAGAGTGAACTTCCTCTTAGGACTACTTCTTGCTTGATTGCTCTCTTACTTGATTGCTCTGTGTTGTGTTCTTCTCTTTTCTTGAACCATCAAAGGCTACCCGTATTTATAAAAGTAGAGAAGCCTGGTTGCCATATTTGGCAAGTGAGCGCAATTTGATTAGCTGTCACATTTTGATTTATGGCATTGATTGTCGTGATTTCCTCCCTTTATATTTGTCAGGGCGTAAATTACGACTTGCCAAATGATAAAGTCTTAACACGTGGCACAATTTGATTGGCACATTCTAACACTTGTCATTTTATGATTGGTCAATCACAGTTATATTAAAATATCAATTTTACTTATTATTTAATTTTAAGAATTATATTTAACTAAATTCTTAGAATATAAATAATAGAACTTTTTTAATTGACATTTAATACAACAAAAATGCCACGTGGTAATATCTGGTTGAACAAAAAAATTTATTTGCCCACGCTAACTTTTGAATCTTCACCATGACCACCAATCGCTATATGAACCATAAAACTACAAAAGAATTTCTTGAGAAGTTATGTTTGTTCTCATGTCCATCATATGATGTCCAAACTCTAGAGGGGCAATTCTTTAATATATTATGCAAAAATAGGTGAATTATGAGGCTTGAAAATTTTCAACTATCTTGGTGTATTGGGTCCCTCCAATACTTTATTATTGGCATTCAGCAAAACCGACAAGACCAAAAATGAAGTAAAATACATGTTAATCATAAAGAATACAAGTGTTAAAGCAGAGCCATTACTTCTAGAATTTGATACATACCTTTGAAACCGCTTTTTGACGAAGCTTCTCTAGTTCGGGCTGAACATCATTTAGAGCTCTGGAAGTCTTAACCATAGAGTCAACTTCAATAAACTTCATCTTTTTACTAAGAATCTCAAGGGTTCTCATATATTCCTCATTCACCTATAGATATTAAACACACTAGTTCACTAACATTGGCATAATGCATCAAGATATATAACAAACCACACAGCACCATCTATTGCAGGTTGAGAATGACAATACGGACAGAAGGATGACTAAATCTACTTACATAGCATAACTCCAGCCACAGTTAGACGATAGTGCATAAATTTGATGCTACAAGTTACAGCAACAGAGTATACTTCCAGAAGAGATTTGGAACCGAAACATTCTTATGTTTGAAAGGAATAGTAAGCTGGTAGGCCCCCAGCATTCGAGAATAAACCCATATAGCCAAAAATAGGATGGGTTAAATTTCTCTCCAGAACCATGCATGCAAATTCAGTCACAAATGTATCAATTTTCATTGTAGAATATTTTTAAATTTTATTTATCTTGAAAAGGCCCATAAAATAGCATGCAGGCCAAAAGTAAATTTATTAATGTTAAGAAAACCCATAAAATATTGCACAATATTTGCTTGTGTTGTATGTGTGACGCCACACACCCAAAACAACTTATATTCACAATGAATTCTACGGTAGCAAATAAATTTAGAATCTATTTATAAACAGGAAACCAATGAGAATATGATTTTATAACAACAGTTTGGCCAGTGTAGATTTCATCAAAAGCTTATATTTTGAAATGAAAATCCAACTTCATGGACCAGGCAGGATGGGAAAACCTAATATCCTTTATTGTGGATAGTAACTATAATTACATCAGTGAACTAAAGATATTTACTGGATAATTAGGGGAAATAAATTCTTTTGTTCTTAGGCATGAGAAACAAAGCATTCATTTTGAAGCTTAAGCTTAGAAGAACAATGTGACAAACAGCCAGATAATATTTTTTTTCTGGCAAAAATGTAATTAGGCGGAGGATAGAGGCCGCAATCAAGCGGTCTCTTCTCCCATATTCTAAAGAGGTGAGGTTGTGCCTTAGCCCTAAAGAAAGTCAAAAAAGACATTGCTTGGGCTAAGCAAAACATACTATAACTAATAAGATAATATTTTATTCTCCAAAAGGGAAAGATCATAATTTTCAAGATTCAGTTGTCATGAAGCAGATAGAAAAAGAAAGAAGAACATCCAGTTATCTAGTTATTAATTTACCATTATTAAAAAGTAAAGACATTGTTCTTTGAACTTATTAAATAAACAGCGCATTATTTGTTACATCCCTGAAAGAACGCATAAGGATGGAAAATTTAAGATACAAGGAAAAAAATCTTCATGCTGCAAACGGAAAGGTGTGAGCCAAAGTGCAAGATCACATTATTATGATTTTTCAAGATAAAATATCAGCAAGAGAGAAGTGATTGGGGGAAAGGGGGGGGGCGGGGGGACTGAACCAACAAAAGCCTGCAGTACCTCTCCATCGACTATTATGTCTACCATCCTTGGTGGGACAATGATGTCCTCAACAAATTTAGCTAATTTTGATTCAGCTGCCTGCCAAAGTACAAAAACAAGTGCTCATCATGGTACCAGATGTGAGGGCATATCATGGAAGGAACATCCAAACATCCAACAAGCTTTTGAAAATATTGGGATAACTGTATGAAGAAACAAACTCTGCATGAAAACTAAAGTCAAAGTACAGGGTTAATGCATTTGGTGCTCTGGCATGGTTGTGCCCATTGAAGGTGTTAGCATGCTAATAGTAGTTCTGATATCTGCATATTCAGCACCAGATGGTCTAAGGAACTTTGACCAAATTTTGTAAAAATACAAGTTCTAATGACCTTTACTAGTTGCCTTTTCTTGAATCATTTTTCTTTCAATTTCTATTGTGTTCACTATTAGCAAACCCAATAGGTTAACAACTCCAGAGCTTTAAAAATGTGAACCTGATAAAACCAAAGGAGCAATTTGGAGTTGTTTCTATTTTTTCATAATTTGTACCTCTATTTCACTTCTATTCATGTTCCTATAAGCACGCACAATATAGAATGTGAAAGCTCAGTTCTTTGCATGCAAATCTCAGAAGGCGAGTGACAAAACTTTCATCCTTGATTCAGGACTGGAACCACATACAACAGAGTCTAAGATGCATTTAACATGGATGAAACATAAATGCTGCAATAAGTGAAATACTGAAATTATTAAGTGTTTGTTTATATATAAATTCATCAAAAACAGACAATAGGAAGCAAAAAATAAAAGGGAAGGATAGTTTGATGTCAATTTACACTGGCCTTTGAGACACTAGATCAAAAGAAAGATTTGAGGTGTTATATTAAGCAAGCAAAGAAGAACCATAATTTTTTCCTTAGTTTTAAAATCAATCTTTTCACTATAAGCTAGTTAGAAACAAGATGCATGCTGCTAATTGTGTGAATATAATTTGTTTTAAGAAATAAACTACATATTAACGTGTAATTTGGAGGAAAATTTCATGTGCCAATCCAGGAAATTTTATTTTTGTCACAAGCATGCATATTAATAGTTTTAATGCATGTCCATGGCAAAATCTTATTTCTTTATCCACAATTGTTTGTAACACAGAATATTAAAAGCAATGCACACCAAATTTTCCATTGAAGCAAATAGATAGACAGTAGGAAATCAGATCCTATGATATAGATATCTATATCCAACAATTTCACGAAAATCTTGTAGGGGCCAGTTGAACGACATTACCTTGCGATTCTTCAGCTTAAGGCCCATGTCCATAGATTTTTCTTGAAGAATCTTTATATCTGAGCTTATTGAACCTATCTCGGCCTACCAAAATGATAGTAAAAGAGAATGATTTATCTATTGAAACTTTTAGAGAGGTTAACAGAGAGTAATTCACTGGAAGTTATTTACTCAGAGCCCAAGAACAGTGCGATTTAACAGCTTAACAGTCATCCACAACTTTTTCCAAAAAACAAAACCAAAATAATAAATATATATGTATTTATATCAAAACAGCCCCCCACAAAAAATGAAGCAACTTTGCTGAACTATTTTGCAATCCTATCAGCATGATTCACAATCTTTAATTGTGGGAATAAATGGATCCTCAATAATCCCAGATTAATCTGAGATAATTATTATATTCATTTATTTCAATTCTCGTTCTTCTTATTAGAAAGGTAACAAAATAGTGAAATTTGGTATGCCTTACACCAAAGTAATTCCTGTTAGTAACGGCTACAGATTATTGAATATAAGATTGAATACCTGAAATCCACTGAGAACCTTTTCCATTTGCGATAGGATGGTGTCACAGTCATGAATTTGATCATGAAGTGAGACTAGATTGTCACTTTCTTTAATGTAATCCTGACATAGAACGCAGGAGAGAAAAGAGCACCACAAGTAAGCCTTACTCAAATGGGTTTCAAACGTACTCCTATACGTGGTTATCCTAGATGTTTAAATGTAGCAGCATGAAAGATACAAACCACAAAAACTACAACCATCTAACCGAGTGACCTGTGGCATGTATAAATTCCAATTAAAAAGGAAAAGGAACTCTCAATTTTCCAAAAATATATTTACTCTAAACCTTTGGAATTATGGGCATAGAAAAATCTTAAAGGGATTACAATTTCGAGGATGGATACAATAAAATCACACAAAACAAGCAAAGCATCACTATCTCTGCTTGAAAAATATAGGAATTAAAGTAGTAAATCAGAACCTCAATAGAGTCAAGTTCAATCTGCCTTAGGTTGTTCTCTACATCCTTGGTGTAGTCCCGCAATTTCGTACCTTTGGACAGTATCATAGACACGACCTTCAAGCCAAAAAAAAAAAACAAAAGCAATGAAATAACATAAAACATGCGGGACAAAAAATGCGCATCATCAGCTAGCAGAGTACAGAAAGTATTGCATGTGTACCTCATCAGTCTTACAATCTTGAAGCTCTTGCTCCAACCCCTCCAACGAGACGTCATCACTTACCATGGTTCTCCAGATCTCCGTTATATCGGCTGGAACGACCGGATCGGAACGAGAAAAGACGAAGTTCTGGGCTTTCGCTGCCAATAAAAAAGATCGGGAGTCGATCGGAGATTTCTGTGTGGTCCCGCCAAGAAATCGGCTTCACGCACCTTGATGGATACAAAAATTGACAGGGTATTTATGAGGCATGGACACGAATTGTTGAGAATTCCCCGAGTTTTTTGACAAATTTTATTGGTGCCTCACTAGTTCCACTCAATAGTTCTCGAAGTGAAATTAAAGAAAGCAAGGCCGTCCAATCCCGAGTTTTTGGTGATTGCAAATCAAAATACTAAATTTGGTAAGAAACTCTTGTAATTAAGAATTGTTATTATTTCTGCAATTTTTATTTAGATTATTATTATGAGAATTAAAATTTAAAATCGTATCCAAAAATTTCTAATAGGTTTCAGGCAAAACTATGTAACTAATATTAATTTAAATATGTGACATGTATACACAAAAACACATAAACTATAATTAAAATTGAAAAGTATATTTTGCTTAGCAAATATAAAATTACTAAACTAACCTTATTCAAAAAAACTTTTAATTTTATCTCTCCCATCTTTTTAAATATATTCGGTCCTTTTTTACTTTATTTTTTTGAACCCTTTGTTTGTCTCTTATTAAATTAACGTTATTTTATTTTTAACTTTTATTTCCCCTCTATCTTATAATATATTTTAATCTCTCTTTATGTTTCTTTATACTCCATTTTACTTTTATTTATCACTCATATTATTTTTAAAGTTTTTCATTTATATTTATAGTGCTATATCATGCATGAAAGCTTTAGAGTAATGATTCTTTTTTTTATTCCTCATTTCATTAACGTATAGCATCTACTGTTTCTACTACTGTCCTTTTTAAATATTTATTATATATCTTTTAATTTCAAATACTACTTTAATTTCGAATATATTTTTTAATATTAAAATTTTAACAAGTTCACAATATATTATAATTACTATAAATATAGAATTTATAAATAATTTACACATACAAGGTATATTTTCAATTATTTATTTTTTAAATTAAATCTTCAAAATTTCCCATATTATGTACTTGAGAAATTAAAGAATGTGGAAAACAAATTTGAGATAACTTACTATGATGAAAGTCAATTTTAGAGGGAGTATAGGTTTTCACTATTTGACAGTGTGTTGTAAACCAATTGAGAATCTCAAGATTAGGATAAGGAGGATAAGAGATTTTCTTGTTGGTCTCTTTATTTATATTGGTTTAGTGAAGCATTTTTATTAAGTTAAACCCCACAAACGTGGGAGTAGATACTCCAAATTATATTAACAATTTCATACTCATTTATCTTCTGTTAGGTCGTGCGTGGGTTCGCAATATATTTTAATAACATAAATGTTTCAACCTTAACCCAACAAGTGGCATCAAATCTAAATTCACCAAATCTACTTGGTTGCATAAACAAGTGAGATTCTAGAGGGTTGAAATTGAGTACAAAGGAATAACCATCCATAACAAGACATCAACTCCTTCATGAATCCAATTACTCGTATTAGAAATTACGAATGAAATTATTCAACAACCCCTAATATGAGAAGGTGTAATATGTAATTGAATATAACTAGAAACCACCCACCATCATAATTGATTAAAGACTTGAAATTCCGAAGAATGTGAACACTTGGACAATTAAAGAAGAATAGTAGCACTAAGTAATTCTGAAGTTATTAATGCTATATTCACAGGTTTAGATAAAGAACAATTTAAGTTCATATCCACACGTAAAACGATTAAAAAAGCTTGGGACATTTTGCAAAACGTCCATCAAGAGATGACTACTATCAGGACATCCAAACTCAAAATGTTAGCAACTCAATTCGAAACATTAAGGATGGATGAGAATGAAACAATAGTAAAATTTAATGATAGGTTACAAAACATTACCAATCAAGTTTATCAGCTAGGCAATAAGTATTTAAAAATAAAGCTTGTGAGAAAAACCTCAAGATCCCTACTTGAATGGTTTGCTCCAAAGGTGGCCACAAAGGAAGAAGCTCAAAATGTGGACTTCTTGTACTTGGATGAATCATGGGTTCATTACAGACTTAACCTCAATGTCGCTAAGAATGAAAAAAAACTTGGCTTTCAAAATGAGAAACAAAGTAATGATGAAAGTGATGATAATTATTGCAACAAGGATGATACAACCAATTTAATAAGGAAGTTAAAGAAATTATTGAGCAAAAAGAAGTTAAACTTCAACAAGAAATTAGGTGATTCTTTTAAAAATCCCCTTATAGATCAAAAGAAGAAATCTAAAAAACGAGAGAGGTGAAATTGAGAAGAATAGTGCATAGTGTCTTGAATGTAAAGGATTCAACCACATTTAAACAGAATATACCAATACTTTGAAAAAGCAGGACAAATTAATGAACTCAACTTGGAGTGATAATGGCTTTAAGGAACCTAATGATAAAGCAAATCACATAAGCAATCAAGTAACTTTCAACTTTGTAAGCTCAAATAGAAGAATGTTGTAACCTAAGTTGCAACATCAAATGAAGAAAACAATGATGTTGATGATGAGTTAGGTTCCACTTATCAATTGGCATGATATAAGTTGATAACCTTACAAACTGAAAATCATGTACTAAAAGAAAAGATGAAATCTCTTAAAGAATTGAATGCATATTTAAATGACGGGTGTTCAAAATTGAGGTTGGAGTGCAAAAAAAATTAATGAACAATGCTGTGAGGCCGATTCAACTTTGAAAATTTTAAATATGGGCAAAGTAAAATTAAAAGATAAATTGTTAATAGGGAAATCAGCATCAGACTATATAGGCATTAGGCACACTTGCTTTACTGCAGCTAGAACAAAAAAAAAAAAAAAAAAGATCAAGTTTGTTAAGGCTATTATTCCAATTGTTGAGCATGTCTTTCCTACTAACACGAAGGTGATAAAGAACAAATCTACCAGGAGAAAAAAGTGTAAAGGTAATAATTTTTGCAACTTTTATATAAAATTTGGATATTAAATGAACCGATGCTTTTCATTGCGAAGCCATACATTGTATGGAAGAAAAGTTGACAACTGTTTTGACAACACACGAGGCAAAAACAAACCAGTCAAATGAGTTTAAGTCCAAAAGGTAGAAATAAAAGGACTTGTATCCTACACTTCACTAAAAGCTTATTCAAAAGACACTTGACATTTTAATAGTGGTTGTTCTAAATACATGATAAGTGATAAGGAATATCTATTAAATTACAAGAGCATTTTAGATAAACACGTGACACTTGGAGATGGTCAAAAATGTCATGTTGTTGGCAAAAGGGTTCTCAATATTGAAGGAATGTCAAGATTGAGAAGCCTCCTATATGTAGCGACTTGCACTTTTTCTTCTTTTGTTGTGTTATAATAGCTAAATTACCTTTGGCATTTTTTTAACCAGTACCTTGCGCTCTTTGCCATCAAATTGAGTTAACTCTATATGGGGCTTAGGTTGGAAATGCCCTCTCGTGGTCTCCATGTGTGTGGCAAGAAAGTTAGGTGCATTGGCAACCATCATGGAAGGAAGGTTAACTTGCGACGTAATCCCTTACAAAGGGTGGGGTAATATCCCCTTCCCACCTACGACTAAAGAAGATCCTTCTCCTACCTGTGTGTCACGGGGCTCCTTTCGAGGATAGGGACAAAGGCGTACCGTGGGGCTAATAGTCGTTCCGCAATCAACTACGTCCACCTGAATCCACATGCAAACTAATTGTGCACTACCTCAAGGCACAATCCCAACAGTTTTGACAGTATGTAAAGAAAGCAGTAACTATATACACGATTTGTGAGAGAAAATTACTTGCATTGATTAAAATATCGATTTACAATGGGCGACGGTTAGAGAGGGGGGCTACTCTAACAATCGCAGGCTACACGGCGACAACACAATGACAACACGATTACTAATCATAGCTTCAGTAATACATTGCCCCCTATAATAGGCTTGGCAAAAAAAAAAAAAAACACCAAGTAACAGCAGAAAACATTAAAAAACCAAAGAAGCACATCTAAAATAAATACAAAATAATTACAAGTATTTATAAGAAGTACAAAGCCATAGACCTAGCAGCGACGGGTGATGTCTCGTTTGGCACAGGGCTGCGGCAAGGTTAGCATTGTGACAAGAGGGTCTATTGGGTAGACGGCCCTCCACATTCTCCTCTACTTGAGATGGCGGTGCCTTTGACGTCTTTAAAGCTAAGAATGCTTCCATTAGAGGTTTTAGAGCCTTGAGGTCCATCACCCGCTCCCAAGTGTTCTCATCCTCTGAGCAGCCTTCCCACTTCACCAAGTACTCACTAATCTCCCACTTCGTTGTCCTTATGACTCAGTGATCCAAGATTGTTTCGGCTACTCTTTTTGGCACCTTCCCAAATGGACGTTGTAGTCGGGTTTCTTTAATACGGTCGGCATCCTCTGGGTCTACTGTGAAAGGTTTCAGTTGGCTCACATGGAAAACACTGTGTGTCTTCCACCACGGGGGCAGCTCAATTTTGTAAGCCACCTTCATGATCCTCTTTGTCACTCGACACGACCTAATGTATTTCTGTATGAATCGAGGGTCTCTCCCCCCAACACACTTTGTGAGCAATGGGTCCGGTGCCTTCACTAACACAAGGTCCCCACGTTGAATTCGGCAGAGCGCCGTCCTTGGTCAGCCTGCTTTTTCATTCTCTTTTGGGCTTTCTCCAAGTAACTACTTGCGATCTCCAAGTTACGCTTCCACTTTTCAGTGTGACAATCTCAAAAAGGCTCTGGTTGGTAGTGAAACTCTTTTAGGCACTAAAGCATAGTTGAGCAGCATCCAGCAGCTTCACCCAATTCTTTTGATTACCACTCACAAAGTTTCGAAGGTACTCCTCCACCATGGAATTGAAGCGTTCTGTTTAACCATCGGATTGTGGGTGGTAACTCGAGCTCATACTCAATTTGGACCCAAGGAGTTTAAAGAGTTCTGTCTAAAATATTCCAACAAATCTGGATCTTGGTCACTGACAATATCCTTTGGTAATCCCCAATATTTGACAATTTGCACAAAGAACAAATGCGCGGTCGCCTTCACCGTCACATGCTTTGAGGCTGCTATAAATGTGGCATATTTTGAAAATCGATTCACCATGACAATGATGCTACATAAATCTCCTACTTTAGACACTCTAGTGATGTAGTCTATAGAGACAGCCTTCTAAGGTCGTGAGGGAATGGGAAGGGGTTCCAGCAAGCCTTTTGGTTTCAAGTGATCCGCCTTGTCCTGCTGACAAATTAAGCAAGACCACACATATGCCTCAACTTCATCCCGCATTTGAGGCCAATAATAAGCCCTTTATACTAGGGCCAATGTGCGCTCGCCTCTAGGGTGTCCCGCTCAAAGGGTATCATGGCATTTTGCGATCAATGACCTTCTTAAGTGACCACCTTTAGGAACATATAAGCGGCTTTCCTTGGTCCTCAATAATTCTTCTTCCAGCTAGAATTGTTTTGCCTTTCCTTGTTGTACCAACTTGACCAAACACTCTGCAACCAGATCTCGCATCAGCAACTCCCATATTTGATCTTCCATGGAAGTGGCCACCTTGCTCGAGGAGAGGGCAGCAACCATCCTTAACTCGGCCAAGTCTGCCCTTCAATTAAGGGCATCTACCACTTTGTTATTGGAGCCTGCTCGAAACTCCAACGTAAAGTTAAACTCTGCTAATAATTCTTGCCATCGAGCGTGCTTCTGTGTAAGCTTCGATTGGGTCAGGAAGTAACTTACTGCACTGTTATCCGTTTTGACCATGAACGGTACTCCCTGCAAATAATGTCGCCATAGTTTAAGGCAATGGACTACGGCTAGTAACTCTTTCTCATGTGCTGGGTAATTCCTTTATGCATCCTTCAACTTCCTATTCTTAAAGGCAACAGGATGCTCATCTTGTGTTAGCACTCCCCCAATTGCAAAATTTGAGGCATCGATTTCCACCTCAAACGGTTTCTGTAAGTCCGGGAGAGATAACACGGGTCTAGTGGTCATGGCCATCTTTAATTTCTCGAAGGCAACCTGTCGCTCCGGCGACCACTTCCATTCCTCTGCTTTCTTTGTAAAATCAGTAAGCAGCCTAGCTATCTCAGAGTACTCTTTCACAAATCTCTAGTAATAGTTGGTTAATCTAAGGAATGACTGTATCTCATGGATATCCCTAGGAGGCTGCCACTCTTCAATAGCTTTCACCTTCTTTGGGTCCATTCGAATCCTTCCACGTTCAATAATACAACCCAAAAGGTGGATGGTCTCTTGGGCAAATGAACACTTTGATGGTTTTGCATATAACTCATGCTCTCGAAGCCGAACGAGGACCTTCTTTAAGTGTGCCAAATGTTTCTCTAAGGTCTCACTAAACACAACAATATCATCTAAGTACACCACCACAAATTCATTGAGAAACCCATGGAGTACTTAATTCATCAAGGTGCAGAAGGTCGTGGTGCATTCGTTAAGCCAAATGGCATAACCAAGAAATCATAAGCACCGTATCTAATTACCACGGTAGTCTTTACCTCATCACCATTTTTGATTCGGACCAACTAGTATCTTGATTTCAAATCAATTTTAGAGAAGTATTTTGCTCGACTCAGCCTGTCAAAGGAATTATCAATTAGAGGTATCGGATATTTATTCTTCACAGTGATTTTGTTCAAGGCTCGATAGTCACAGCACATCCTCAGGGATCCATTGGATTTCTTTTGGAATAAGACTGGTGCTCCGTATGGTGACTTAGCTAGTCAAATGATACTGCTCTCCAACATCTACCTCAATTGCCTCCTCAACTCCACAAGTTCTGGTTGCGTTATGTGATATGGGGCTCGTGCAGGTGACTTAGTACCTGGTAGAAGTTTAATTTCATGATCAACCAATCTCTTAGACGGCAATTTAGGGGGAAGTTCCTTAAGCATCACATCCTCGAATTCCTCAAGAAGATTTTACACCATATTGGGAATAGGTCCTGATTCCTCCATCTCCTCAAATCGCAGGGTGCATAAGTAGGATGGCTTGTTGCACTTGCATCCCTTTTTAAATTGGATAGCTGACAAGCTCTTCCCTTCCAATGTATCGAAACAGTGGAAACAATGCATGGTCTGTTTCCTACTATCATTAATACTTCCCCACACAGCAAGACCATCGCCCTTGCCTCTCGCAAGAAATCAAGCTCAATGATAAGCTTGAAGTCATCCATTTGAACAACAGAAAGGTTGATTTTTCTCTCGAATGGCCCAGCTTTTATTTTTACCTATTTTGCCACACCGACAACTGGCTAGGCTGCTGAATTGATGGCTTTGACTCGTCCCGCTGTCTTCTCCAATGCCAACCAAAATCTCTTCACTTCTGTAGTGACCAAGTAATTATGAGTGGCACTAGTGTCGATCATGACTCGAATGGACTTGCCATTGATCTTCACGTCAACATACATCAGTCCATTCCTTTTGTGACCTTTAGAGCTCCCCTCACTGGAAGGATTCTCTGTTAGTGTAGAAGTAAATCGTCCGACTCCAGACCCTTCCTTACGATTTGCTGTAACTTGACAGGAAATGGTTCCACACCGATGGGAGAAGGCCCCAAGATTATTTCCCTCAACATCTGACTCACTTTCATCTGATTCAGGCACCGGGGGTGGAGCTTGTTTTGATGGTCTTGCATCCTTAAGGCTTGATAAAGCATTCCCTAGTTTTCTCTTTGGGCAGTCCCGAAGCATGTGTAGCCCATCGCAAAGGAAACACTCAGTCTTTCTCGATGTAGTCCCTTGTTTGCTGTCGGCAGTTTGTTCTTATGGTGACTTTGGGGATGGACAGATGTTTGAGACTGTCGATTTCCCCCACTTCTGCTGGAATTATTTCTGAATGGCCTTCCACTGTTCCCCTTTGGTTAGGGTGCACTTACTGTCGGACATTCCTTACGGGGTTCATCTTGAAAATTCATAAGTCGCTCAGCAACACCCATAGCCAAGCTTAAGTCCACTACTTGCTAGCGCTGCAACTCCAATCATGCCATGGGTTTCAAACCTTCCAAGAAAGTGAAGAGTTTTGTCTTTCTCAGATATGTCCCGAATATCTAACATAAGTGTCGAGAATGACTTCACATAGTCCCGGACACTTCCTAACTGCCTCAATTCCCGCAATGCCCTCCTGGCATTGTATTCTACATTCTTTGGGAAGAACTGGTCCCGAATAGCATCTCGCAACTGCTCCCACGTATCCAGGAGCACTCGGTTGGCCTGGATATCAGCATATTTGGTGCACCACCATAGCTTAGCATCGCCCATAAGTACATGGTGGCAATGGTGATATTCCTGGCCTCATCAATAATGTTGGCCGCTAGGAAATACTGTTCCATGTCAATGAGAAAGTTCTTTACCTCCTTGGCATCTTGGGCACCTCTATAAGGCTGCGGTTCAAGGACTCGAATTCTCGGCCCAAGGTCTTGGGCGACTGCTGAGGCATTGTCGACTGCCCGATGGAGCAGTCTAATTTGGATGGACATCTATTCCATCTCTCTTCGGAGCTCTCCAATAGTACCAACTCCTTGATTCTCAACCAACTCCTGACATAATTCTCGACTCTCAGAAAGTTAGGCTTGGAGGTCCGCAACTTCGACCTCTAGACTTTCGACCTTCTCCTCCAAGGTCGTTGCTACAAAATCCATCGGGGAGCCTTGCTCTTCCAGGGCTTCCAATCGCTGCTTGGTAGTGAGATTCTTACCTTGTGGGGCTTCCACCTCATTGCCCCCAGGCACATTTGTTGATACTGTAGTATCTATAATCTTACGCCTCGACCCTAATCAAAACTGAGGCTCTGATATCAACTATCATAGGGCTCCTTTCGAGGATAGGAACGAAGGGGCACCGTACGGCTAGTAGTAGTTCCGCAACCAATTACGTCCGCCTGAATCCGCACGCAAACTGATTATGCATTGCCTCAAGGCACAATCCTAACAGTTTTGATAGTACATAAAAAAAGCAGTAACTATATACACGATTTGCGAGAGAAAGTTGCTTGCATTGATTAAAAGATCGATTTACAGTGGGCGACGGTTAGAGAGGGGGGTCACTCTAACAATCACAGGCTATACGGCGACAACACGATGATTACTCACAGCTTTAGTAATACCTTGTCCCTCTATAATAGGCTTATCAAAAAAAAAAAAAAATCAAGTGACATCAGAAGAAATTAAAAAGTCGAGAAAGCACATCTAAAAATAAATACAAAATAATTACAAGTATTTACAAATATGTACAAAGCCCTAAACTTAGCAGCGACGGGTAATGTCTTGTTCAACATAGGGTTGCGACAGGGACAGCATTGTATCAAGAGGGCCTGTTGGGTAGACGGCCCTCCACACTGTGGTTAGGTAGCCAATATTGGACTTCCCATTATTTAGACTGCAGCTAGTATTTGATCCATCTTATTGTCTACTCTTGGCTAAGCCTCTTCCACTTTTTGTTGCATGTATTGCAACTTGGTGCTAAACTCTTCCCTTCGTTCCTTTAATTTGGATTGCATTATACTTTCAAGCTCTTAGATCTATTTTTCATTAGCCTTTTTTGCCATTTGCTGTGATATAAGTTTTGCCAAGATGATGCCATAATCAGGCTCTAGTACCACGTGTAATGTAGGGATGCATTGGGCCGAGTATGTATAATTCTGATGGGCTTTTAGTTTCTGCTTAGGCCTAACTGAGACGGTTATTGGGCTATTTGGAGGAGATTTGTCTTACCCACTTTCAGAGGCTTCCAGAGTAGGGCAATTTGGTGATTCTGTGGGTTTTAAGGGTAAAACCGGAATTCTACATGTAAAGTTGAGGCCAAACTTGACACACAAACTAATCCCTTCTTAATTGAACCCGCCATTTCGTTCACAACCTTAGCTACCTCCCCTAGAGTCTTTATGTTCTTCTCTCTTCCACTCAAAGGTTGTCGTTCTGTTTTCCCGTTGATCGGACCGGTGAACCGGTCTGATATACCCCTTTTCTTACTCCTCTTGACACAATCTATCATTTAATCGAGAGGATTTTCCACTTTTGCCTTATTCTGAGCTGTAGCTTTCTCCAGTGATCCCTCATCGACAATGATGTGAGTGGTTGCCTTTTTCTTTGAAAAGAGTAGATGCTATGGCTTGCTGAGGCCTTGGTTTAAGGGGAAAGCCCAGCGATGATGGGTTCAGCACTGGAAAGAGAGGGGGAGAGAGATACAAAGAGACAGAGGGAAGGAGAAACGGGAAGGGAAAGAACAAATAAGATTTTATTATTCAACCACCATCTTATTTACAAGCTTCTGTCTTTTTCAAAGAAAAAACTAATTATTTGTTCATTTATGCAGACAACGAGAATCGGATCTGTTGTTGTAATAATTTATTCCCTCCAGATTTGGTTCTGTTCTCATGATCTCTGCCTTAGTGTTGGGATACCTTATTTATTTATTTCAGTATTCGAATCGGATGGTCATCCTCCTGGTTGTAAATTAGTTATTCACCTACTGTAATTCAATCCCCATTTGATTTTGTGTTGATGGCTGTGATTATCTGCAAATATCTGACATTTTATTAAGGTAATTAATATTTTGGAGATTTTCATGAAAACTTTCACTTCAAAATAGATTCTTCCAACCTAGAATTTTGGGCTGAACATTGCTTGCATCTTCCTTCTCAACCATTCCTCCCTAAAGCAAGGTTGTATGGAAGAATGTACGATAAATCAGTAATATTAAGATTAACAACCATTGAGCCAAGCAGATTGCCATATTTTGGTGTCCTAGACGTCACCAATGATACATACTCTTCCACTTTCGAGAATTAGCTTTTGGCAAGAATGAATTTCCAAGTAGAGTAGGCCAGGTCCCAATTCAATTCGTGTATGATCCTAAATTCTAGAAAGGAACATGTTAAGTTCTGATTTGAGGGAGTTAATCGACAAATCTACGACAGGAAAACCCGCATTTTGTTATTTGTAAGTTATATTGATAACTGGCTAGAGCATACAAGGGGTAGATTAAATGGGCTAAACACACCAACTTCTTGTAGTGTTTTGACAAGATTTGAAAGTTTCATTTGAACAAGAGAGAGAGTTGTTAATCGGCAAAATCAACTACAAGAAATACCTTCACTCTGTTATTTGTAAGTTGTATTGATAATTAGCTAGCATGCAAGGGGTAGATTGGGTGGGCTAAAAACACCAATTTATTTTAATGTAATGACAAGATTTGAAAGTTTCATCCGAACGGAGACAGCAGAAATTAAAGGTAAGTGATCATCAGATTGGGCATTTGGATCCTAGCTTCTGCAAAGTGATCATCAGACAGGGCATTTGGATCCAAGCGTCTGCGAAGTGATGGGCATTTGGATCCTTGCTTCTGCAATATGTCCGGTCACATAATGAATTAGCAGCCTCCTCTTCATCACGCCACGGCATTGAAGTCGGCAAACCGCCAATTGTGTAGTCTTGAGGACGAGCGCTCATTTGCTACGTCGTACCTTGTTCATTGCATGAAGAATAAATTAAGACTTAACACCTACGTGAATGCTGCTGGTCAGAGCATCTTGCTGGTACATAGATTTTGTTCTTTTAAAATTTTTCCACATCATTGGCAGGGTAGGAAACGGAGACTACGTACTGGAAGGGCATCTTGTTGTAAAATGTCTAGTAACTCACAGCGCCGCCGACCTGCCACTGCTGGTCGATTTTTTCTTTACGATGACGAATGTATGACTTGTAATGCATTTCCAAAAATAGCCACATCACACGGGACTTCAGTGTATATCCCATCAAGAGGACGATCACACAAGTCCAATGTCGAACCCAAGCAAATATTAAGTCATAGCCTTAGATACAAACTTTGCCAATGGAACAAAAGCTTTAGAGGCAAGAGAAACCTAGAAAAATATGGATTTTACAACACCAAATGACGCCTAAGGATGGTGTTTAACTTGACAACAACAAACCGTGTCCTGTTTTATAAACAAGTTGCTTATCTGAGACTCGTTGCAGGCCACGCTGTCATGCCAACGGCAGACAGTGAAGGCCTAATCACAGGCACGCTCTTCACAACTGAGAATGCTTCATTCAGGCGAGCAGCACGGCTCGTGACCTGAGATGCTTTCTGTGGAAAGAAATTCACATATGTCAACAACCAAATAGCAAGTAGTGCACACACACACATTTTTTTGGGGTTAGAAAACGAACGTATTCTTCCCCAATGGAAACACATCTATATACATGAAGAAAACAGTCCTGCTGAAAGAAGACTGCAGTCATAATGTGTAAACATTTAAGAGTCATATTAGATTGACTAAAATCTTATAAGTCTCATGACAGTTCACATACACATCAGATGTCATTCATGAAATCATCATATTGAAGCACGCAGCATAGCTAGACTACCAATGGAAGTATGCACTCATTCCAGAAGTAGCAAAAGCCAAAATTCAGAAGGGTTAGTATCCCAAGTTTTGTAAAAGTAGAGTTAGCAAAAGCCAGGTGCAATGGACAATGCATTTATCTCTTCACCGAAGGAGTGGAGCATTAGGTTCTTTGATTGATGATTGATTATGAATTATGATTTCAAATTCGAGATGCTTAGGAGGCCAAAACTAAATTTACAGTTTACTTTCAAAATCCCACAAAAATCATGCATTGTGACTAATGTATACGACTATATATACAGTGGAGAAAATAAGCTAAATCGCTGATAATATGTGGTGTTCAGCCAGGATTCAACTTCAAGTTTGATCCGGATACACCAAAACCAACAGTTTAATAGTTTAACAGAACAGTCTTAAACCCATTTGACATTGACAATCTGTTCTAGTAAAAAAACACAGAAAAAAAAAAGTGAAAGGACACATTTTAGTTACAATTCAATTATTTAAAGCAGCGCAATTACGTCATAATCATTGAAAAAAAAGAAAAAAAAATTGAAAAGAAGTAAGACAAAAACCCAGACGTTAAGAATTCAAAGCTATCAATTCTTGAAAGCACAATCAGAAAGTCCCTTCTCAAGTTTCCACAAGGGGATAATGGAGATTTCCTTTATATAAAGGATAATGGTTCATACAATAAGCCATTGTAGTACAGCGTAAGGGCGAGAATACCGGTTAATAAAATCTTTCTCAAAATATCCAGAAAAGCATGGAAAGAGCAAGATATATAATATAATCAAGAGAGATTCACCAACCTTATCGTCAACCACGGTAACCATAATTTGAATACCCTTAGTCTTCTTCTTCATCATAAACAACCTGCGTCCCAAAATAAGAAACCCCACCACAGTAGCAGCCACAGAGACCGTACACGCCGGACTCATTCCGAAAGTCCAATATTTTAGAAACTCCGTTGGCATCTTCCACCACGCCACGCCCCTCTTTTCAACTTTACAACTTCTTTTATTTTCATGGATAACTTCGCTCTCACTTCCAATCTCCTCATTTTCGTTCTTTGCTTTGGCTAAAACCTCCAATTCATCATGCATTTTCACGTTACCTTGGATACCCACTTCAGGATTCTCCACAAAATCACTAGGTTCAGAAGAAGCCACGGAATAAAACTTCCGCAATTCCGCAGTCTTCCCCCCCTTTTCCTCAACAATTTCCCTAATTCCTTGAAGAACCATTTCATTTCTCCCATCGAAATAGCTAAACTTGCGGTCCTCGGACCTTTCACTACTGGAATCGGACCAGAACTCACAGGATTCCTTATTAAGGTGTAGAGTCGGGTTGTCCTCCAACGCCGGATCGACCCAACTGGGATTATCCGACTCAGCTGATTTATTATCATCCAAATCCTGTCCATAAATGTTCTGAGCGTCTACGGAGAAATGATTGGCCTGAATTAAGCCGCCAGAATCAACTTCGTCGAACGAGCTAATGGGAACCGATTCAGAAACCGAATTGAGTTGGAGGACCTCCCAATCTTGCAACTCATTTGCAGGCTCCAGGATGTCCATAATATAGGGTTTCGATCCACGCAACGAAAGAGGGAGGGGGATCACAAGCAGAGAGCAGAGCAGAAAGGGTGAGGCTTTTCAGTCGCTGGGGAAGAGGGCGATGGCCGATTGCCAAAGCCTGTTGATGAGACGAAGATAGACATTTTCAACCGCGCAGAATCCACTTGATCTCAAAACTTCGTTAGTTTTAGCTTTACTCGTCAAAATATGCAATAAAATTTATTTTTTTTAATTTTTTATCTTATCTCAATACCATTTTTAAATTTTTATACAAATTTTTTCAAAAAATGACAAAACCAAATGTTCAATTATCAAGGGACCTATTTACTAAACAAAGCATGACACTCTCAATGCAGACACACAAATTTATAAATAAAATAATAATATTTTTATAGATAAATTTTATGTTTTTCAAAACTAAAAAAAATTAAACAAATAAATAAGTTTGAAAAAGAAAGGAGTTTGATAAAAAAAAAGTTCAGGTTGAGGGAATGAAGTTGAAATGAATGAAAATTGGGGATAAGAAAATAAAAAGAAAACATGTAACGAAATAAAGGTATCATAAGAATGTACAATAAAAAGTAACATATAATTTGCCCTCAACTATATTGCATGGTTTTAATTGGAGGCATTTTGGATGTCGTAAATATGACAAATAAAATATACACTTTAAAAAACAAGTGTATTCGTCCTGTATAGACAAGTGTAAAGCCCTTTTTTTTAAAAAAAAAAGAAAAGAAAAGAAAAGAAAAGAAAGTTTTGTTCTATATACAAGTAAATAAAAAAAAATCCAAGAAATACATAACATATTAGGTCCTTTTTCAGTTTTTTTTTGAATTTATTATGTATTTAACCACTTTTTTAAAAACTAACTAACTATATTCAATAAATCATTTTTAAGATTAATTATTTGAAAGTAAAATATTTGTTTTAACCAATTAATATTTCTGAAATATTTTAAAATAATTTTTTATTAATTAATTTTATAATATTTATTTAGATTCACCAAATTAATCAAACTCTTTTTTGATAAGAAATATATGAAAATTTTGTATATAATTTGATGAATAATATATAAATATATGAGCAAGTTTTGTATATTGATTAATTTTGAACAAAATATATAAAATAGCCATACAGAGTAAAATAATATATTTTTTTTGTTTTTATATTAACAAATCATCAATTTATTGTGATTAGCCTTACAATTTAACTCTTTTATGATAAATAATAATGAAAAAATGTATTCAATTTGTTTCAACCTAATTGAAGTAACTTCCAGCGCAACGAATTAGATCGCCATATAGTTTGAAAATTTATTATATTATACAAAAACAATAATAGAAATTTCGCAATGAGTATAATAAAGAATACATAATTGGTTCTTAATTTAATCAAAATCAAAACTTTAGATAATTTTTTTAAAAAATTGCTTTTAGTATTTGGGACTATTCTAAAAGATATTCTCAATATGCCACCGGTCGTTAGACCACTGGCTGTAATAAAACAGAGGAGCAGGAGGAAGAAGAGGTATGTATATTAAAACATGGATTGCTGATTCATTGAGAGTCATAAGAAAAATCTTTGGCAAAGAAATTCGTGGAATGACTGGATAAAGCTCTTCGAAGGCTCTTCTTTCGGTAACTTCAGGAGGTTTGCAATCCTCTGAAATCCCACGTGCTCTTTGGAAAGAGGACACTTTGCCCTTGGTCCAGGCTTGGCAGACTGGTTGAAGAGCTTGGGCCTTGACAAGGCCCACTGCATTGCCCAGATGGCCAGTGGTCGCATGTAGCACAAGGATCTATATTCACCATTTGGATTCCAGCCCTCGGGAGTCTGGAAAGAGAATCTGTAAAAGTAAAACATGTTGCCCGTTAAGAAGTGAAGCGGAGGAGACAGGTTGTCGCGCGCGTTCTTTGATGCAGTCATTACTCATTAAACTACCATGCATGCTTTTCCCCCAAACTCACAAGGAGACCGACAAAAGAAAGTTTTGGAGAGAGATGTCAGTAATTACCCAAATCCATGATCGGACCAAGCAGCTTCGTATACGCCAAAGGCAGTCTCGAATGCCGTATCCACCATGCCTTCTTGTATCATAGCGGCGGCAACAGAATAAGTTACTCCCGACCAGATTTCTTTGGATTGCAAGGCTGACAAGTCCACTTCTCCATTTGGGCGCATCCCGTTGACAGCCCCACGCATGCCCCCCTCGATTTTCGAGACATTAAAACGGTATATCTTCTCAAGTGCGCTTCTTACTTTCTCTTCATCGGCAATTGGTGAAAGCCCACATGCTCTAGCATACCTGCAGTCACCACACTTAGTCTAGCAATTAGCACATAGAGAGAAAGCAAACTAGCATTCTAAGCTCCTTCACTAAGAAAAATATTCAAGGTAAATGATGCCTACCATTGTCCTGCCAACTGATCGGCTTGAATTGATGGGCTAGTTTTAGCACAACCGCTGTCATAATTGAAGTATGAACCATTCCACAATTTATCGTAAGCAGACTTGGCCTTTTCAAACTTAGCCCACAAACAATCAGCTGATGACTTGTCACCAAGCTCACGTGCCATCTCCGAGGCGGCTTCAAGTGCTGCCACCCACAGTCCACCACAATATGCACTCACCCCTGTAACCGTCCATGCATCATAAGTCTGATCAGGGTATCCTTCATTTTCAATCATGCCATCTCCATCCTTGTCAAACTGCTCCATGTAAGCTACTGCAATGAACACTGCTGGCCAGACAGCTTGTGCAAATGTTTTATCACCAGTGGCAACCATATCCCTGTAAACTTGAAGAACAAATTTTGAGTTCAAATCTTTCCACCTGTCTGTATTGTAAAAGTTGTAGGCATTCACTTCAAACCATGGATCGTTGAGCCCAATATCATGTGGAACAGCACCAAGAACCTTTCTTGGAACCCATGTGCCATCACTCATTACTTTCATTTTCCCTGGATCGTGCATCATCACTGCCATTGCAAAGTCCCTTTGAATATTCAACTCCAACTCAGGAAACAACATTAGCAGTGCGAAAGATGAATAAAAATGTACATCACAAGTATTCCACATGTGATATTCAATCCCTTCAAGGTATAAAAACTGGCCAACGTTCTCCTCTCCCTTCTGTAGCAAACAAGGTCCAAAAGCTGATTTTGAAGTCATGGGAGAGCACGCTTGCTCCAATACACTTTGCATCCTTTCAAGTATTTGAACTGAGGTGTCACTTTGATGGGGAGAGTCAAGACTTTTGTCAGAATCTAACCCATGATTGCAAAGCGAGAATTTCTGCTTTCCAATGGTGGAAACATTGTGCATTGGTAGGGACCCATCTGTGTGGAACGAAAAGGGGTGATTTGTTAGCTTGATTGAATAAAGCAATAATGCATCACTCAACAATGTTTTTCTTATTTACCTGTCCAGATTGTGCCCCCCGCATTAAGATAATAGAGCTCGTTGAAAAGGGTGATTATGTACCTAAGAGTTCACATGGGCTGAGATATATTGAAAAATCAGGAGGAACATAAACATGCAAGCATTGAACTCCCAACTTGTTTCACTTTACCATTCTGGAAGCCTTTTGTCCTCTATGATTGGTCTTTGCCACTCTTCAATCTGGCGCTCCCACTTTGTATGCTCTAGTTCCAATGCAACCCCTCAAACAGATTAGGCTGAAACAGATATCTATTGTTCTAGAAATCAAAGTGGAAACTTGGGTAGTACTAATCTAAGGAACATGCCTGCTGCCACAACTAAGAAACTCATCTCTAGAAACTA
Organism: Avicennia marina; assembly: GCA_019155195.1. Taxonomy (NCBI): domain Eukaryota; kingdom Viridiplantae; phylum Streptophyta; class Magnoliopsida; order Lamiales; family Acanthaceae; genus Avicennia; species Avicennia marina. Next base: position 109,623 of record CM032774.1, read on the forward strand.
ACAGTAAACCTGCCCATGGCTTTCAAGAACAGTCTGCAATAAAAAGCTAGGCCCTTATTTCTGCCTAACTACGTGTTCCCAGTGTCTTGTAAGTTATAAGAAGCACAAATTAGTCAACAGTAATTTGCAAACGAGCAGATAGGGTTATTGTCAAAGTTTTGAACAAAGGCAACATCAGGTATTACCCAGGATGGCATCGCATGCAATTCTAGCTGCAGCATCCCCATGAATACCATAGAACTTCGTGTACCTCCTGCAGACCATTAATTAATGCCAAAACGAATACACAAGTCAGCAGGACTTGATCAGTAGAATTAGATAATAGATTAAGTTCTTCACCAACCTGTAGTAAGTCTTTCCACTGGAAAATCTTATTTCAGGGCAGTCCCAGGCAAGTGAAAATGTCATAGTTCTGGATGAGTTAGAAGGAATATTTACAGAAGCTGCTATGGCAGCTCCAATGGTTGACCCTTGTTCTGAAGGTAATAGGCTTTCGTCGTATTTAAGGGGATTAAAAGACCCATTCTATAAGAGAGAGGAGATCAGCTTTTGTGAATACAACATATGTGGGAATGCATTAAGTCTCTGTTCGTTAAACAATAAATAAGTTTCGAAATAAAGATGCAAGTATAAAGAATCCTTTAATACCAAGGTTGGTAATAAACAAAGAAGAGAAAGTTGGTTTTGCCTTAAGTTTGCTTAGTTGATTAAAATAGAACGACCATTTAATTTAAGTGTTCTTTTAATTTTTTCTTTGTATATCAACAATCTTCTAACCAAACTCCAAGAATTGAAACATTTGATAAAGCAAAAAACAGCCACTTTCTGTAGTATGCTAATGAGCAATGAAGCAGTTGGATTTTCTTTCTTCCTTTTTTTTGGCAGAGAAAACAGTCGAATTTGGATCGAATAATGCATTGAAGCTCTATAAACCACAAAAACAGACTAAGAGATAGTCCAATATATAAAGCAAGAAGTCAGCACAACAAACTATTTTTTGATGTCTCATGAAAAAACTAATATGAATCCACAAACAAAGCTGTTAAGAGAACAACTAACGTGCTTTATTTCCTTCCACATTTCCTTGGCAGTCATTATTTGTTGAGTTCCAGATATGAGAAAGCAGGGACATTCTGATACTTGCACCTCATCTGTCTCTTGAGCAGCAATAGCAAAAGTCAATGGAGGGTGTGCATTTGATGTTCTGCATAATTCCAACTTTTATTTTATAAATCAGAAAATTGCTAAGTCCACAGAGTGACATAATTGCACAAAGCTTACTTGTGATGCAGAAGCACACAATGTACACCTTCTTGCATCCTGTATTAGACAACATTTTATAGAATGGGATATAGAGACATATAATATTAAACAGTACAATCTTCCATCCTTGCCAATATCAGTCAGCTTAAAGTTCCACAGAAAGTGATAAGTGAATTGCAAGATTTCATACATTATCTTTTCATTAAGATGACATCCAGTAGATCCTGAAACTCCACCCACTGAGTTCTGCAAAGAAGATAATCAAGCAATCACTTAAGGTAGATAAGGAATTTATGTCCAAGACTATATTTTTCTTCCATGATGACCAAGGATTTGAGGTAGACTTACAAAGCATTATTAATTGCTCTACAGTTTTGTAATTTCATTCAGATAAAATTACTAAGATCACTTATAAAGATAGTATAAAGTAGGAATTCATGAAATTTAATAAATTTTAACATACAGCCCACGTGAAAAGCAAAGTTGCATCTGCACTAGTTGTCCCTGAGTTTGAGAGCTGCCAAACATAACATAGCAACAAAGGATCAGAAAAAAATTTAGGAGATTCCCAACTGTTGTGGAAGTAGTTTTCATGTACAGAAACCTACCGTGAATGTAAATACTGCTACAGGAAAGCTGCTCTCTTTATAATTATGAGGAATGCATGGAGAAATTTGACGGCATACAACACTAATTTTGGGGTCAGGCAAACCTGTGTTAGTGAGATAGAATACTTACATCACACATAGACAGCAATCTGGAAACTAAAGGAACATAAATTTTGATACCATAAACTTAAAGCTACCGTCATATATTGTCCAAGCTCTTGGAAATAAAGCATGATATGTGCATTTCTCCCCATTAAGGTTCCAATCCCAAGACTCAATGCCTTTCCCTATTTTCTCCCTGGGTGTTCAGTTATCATTAGTTCATATTGCTATTTTATTAGATAAGATTAGATAAATGAGACTTGTGCTTACTCTATGATACTTGGACTTGTGGAGCACAAAACTGTAGAAGATGTGTCTACATTTGGTCGTGAGCAAAATATCTATAAGATTAGAACAGAAAAATTAGGGCAAATATACTACCTTAGTTCACTCCAATAAATAATGTTGCTGTGTTTTTCAAATTTTATACCATTTGACATGTTCAACAATTACATGCCTCTTCGTTCATAATTTACAATCATAAATTTACAATTTGTGCAAGGCACTATTGTGCATAAGATCCACAGGCTAAAAGCATATGATAATGCCATTCCAAAAGGAGAGTAATTTTGTTTCAAGGAAATGCTATGGAAGAACTTGTGAAGGGTTTGAATGATATATCAGAAAGCAATTCTCGTCTCTACTATTTCTTATTTCTTCTATTTTATAGGTAGGAATATTTAGTAATAGAACAGAGACATGCAACAAAGTATCGAGGACGTTCTTCCAATTGCTCTTTGTTTCTGTAATTCTAAAAGAATTATATTAAAGCACTTGAAACATCAAAGTACTTACCGAGAACTGGTTTGCTAGATTTGGGGTGTCATCACATATTCTAGGGAAGAGTTGTAACCGTTGGAACTCACCTTTAAAACTTCTTCCTATGCTCCCAGCACTGAAATTGGTACACAGGGAAATAAAAGCAATAGATAAGAAAGGTTAAGAACTAATTCCCCAATATACGGTAATTAACCAACCTTTCATGCACCTATCTAGCAGTGCAATAGCTTCATCACTGTTGCAGTTTTGCTAAAACCACATGACATGTTAGATACTGATAGTTCCCAAGTTTACCACAATATGGTACAAAAGGTGCCACACTATATATTACATGAAGTTGTGTTATTTTATATTGAATTGTAAATTTAATAATGCTTGTGTAGTTCATACGCATCCAATCTTAAGCAACAAGAGCTTATGGAGTGACTAAGTACTTTGCTAAGTAATGGAAAAACCATCACATCAATCAATAAATAAACCATATATTCAACTGTCCGGTTTGAGAAACTCATTTCTTCTCTTGATGTGTTACTTTCTTCTTTATGCTTGCAATTAATCCATGCTGTTTCCGCTGCCTTCTACAGCCAATGGGCATGGGTGAATAAGTGGCTGGTGTCAAGTTTCAGGTGCAACTGTTAGGTAATGAATTCACAAGATATATAGAATGAACTTTGCGACACTAGGATTATTTCTCTTTCTGCAAGTCACAAACAAGCTCTTACCCAATACCACCTAAAGGAATGCCGTGGTAGCATGTGAGGAGGCGCTTATGATAGGGATCCATTATCGATGGCTGTTCATCACACACAGAAATAGGTATGAAGAAGTAGAAATTGATCTAATAGTAGGAGCTCAAAGAAGCCAGCAATACAATAAAGAAACTGCTGAGAACTTAAAAACCCAGAAATTTTGACAAGGACGTTACCGTTCCCTTGCTCGCTTCTTCTTTTATATGACGCCATAGTCGAAAGCCCAGCGGGAACTTATGGGCAGGAAAAAACGAAACTAGGAATCAGAAAGAAAACAAATACTGTATCATCTTTAAACTAGTAAGAAACTCCAGTAAAGGAAAATAACATATCATTCAACAATGTATGGAATTAAGAAAGACATCATAATTCTGGTACACGCTTTCAGTTGTTGCTGCATTATATTCATTGGATCAACTAGAGAGGTTTCATTATGGTATTAAAGTTGCAGCAACCCTGATCCATTAAGTCCACGGACGGGACAGTACTCTCTATCACGTACCATCAGTTTGTGGAATTAAGTAAATGGAATATTTCAGTCAGCGCTACTGTAGCAAAAATATATGTAAAAAAATGCGGTGGGCTTACCAAATGGAAAATTTCTCGAAGTCTTATGGAGAACTCTTTTGGGACAGCAGTTTTGCAATTGAGTTTGCGTTGCCATGTCAGTGGAGGGGGTTTCCCAGGATCAACCTAAATGTGAAGACAGATAAAATTGGGTAGCCCCAAGTTAAATCGAGTTTTTGACTTTAGGACAGTGCCCTGAAGTGAGATCAAGTTAAGCATGATACCAAGATGAAAAATGATAGTAAGGAAAGAATAAATTTATATTACTGATAGGACGGGAGCTTGAACTCTCTTCGAAATAAGAACACGAGGCTCGACTCCACTCAAACTAAGCCTTAATTACATAAGGACAGCACCAAAAGTAAATAAATTCAATATCTCTTACCTCGTTTGTTAAGTCACAACAAGTCTCTGTTTCTCCATTATTGAAACCGCTGTCCATTCTATTCTCATACATAGCAACGTATAGAAGCTGGAAAAATAGAAAAACATAGTAAGTCAATGAACACAATGCCTTGTGCTTGGAATTAGCTGTTTACTTCCCTAAGTAGAACAATGCCCTTTTAATGTTTCAATTAATATACTGATTAACGGTAATATTTAACATCACTGACTAATTCAACGTTCCTTAGAAACTCAAACCATCCCAGTAAAAAGGAAACAAATAAAGCAAAATGATACAAAAACAAATTAAACCAGCAGAGATGGCAAGCTTGAAAAGGCAGTGAATCAAGATTCAAGAACCAAACTGCAAAACGATACACAAACAAATTGGATCAGCACAAATTACAAACCAGAGGCACTGAATCAAGATTCAAGAACCTTCTACTTTCCAACTTACGGGCACAATTAGGAACAGAGTCACCCCTTATGACAAACAGGTCCTGCTTCTTCACAGGCTTTGTAATTCTTCTTTTCTTTCTTTCGTTTTTCCCTCACTAATTCTCCTTTATTAAATTGCAATCCATTTGTTGAATGAGTTTAGTGTGTTTTTTTATTTATAAATTTATAATAATGTTCGACAAGTGGTCCACTAATTCATATGACGGGGAATTGACTCGACAACCCACAGGGTGCATTCCATCGGTGTCGTGTACTTGTAGTCTTTTATGGCAGGCAGAGATGGGAATGGATAAAAATTATTTATTTATCCGCTTTTAATACTCCATCCAATCAAGTATAAGATTCACAGACGAGAATTATTTATTATTATATATCTAACTAGTCTAATTTCCTTATCAAATATAAAAAAAAATATGTAGAGGTTATGTTTTTTTTTTTTTTTTGGTGTTATTAGAGGTGATTTTATTGAAAATTATGTAAAATAAAAAAAGAAATAGAAATAGAATTTAAAAAATCATATCTTTTAAAAAGGTTTTACTTGAAATTTGAATAATTTTTGAGTTTGTGCTTGATATTTTTTGAGAGTAATTAGATCTTCAATAACGTTGATATTTGAACTTAGTACTACAATTTTAAATCAAATATTGGATTTGAAAATTTTGAAGAAGAATGTCTTGAATTTGATGATGAACTTTTTAAATTTGATGAAGAACACGACGAATTTTTTGAATTTGATGAAGTACGCTATGAACTTAGTGAAATTTTTTTTTGAATTTGATAAAAAACACATTAAATTTATTAACAAACTTCTTGAATTTGATAAAAACACCTTAAATATTTTTAAGAATTCCAAAGAAAATTTGGAGAGCTTTCACTGTTGTTTTAAGTTTTCAACTGTTTAACTTTCTGACTTTTGTCCTTCTTTTTTTTATGTGATATGGTTCTTTATTTATAATTGGAGGAAAGATAAATGATTGCATATCTTCTTACCATGATACAATTTTATTAGTTGTCCAAACTTTAACCCTGTCCAACATTTACATTTTTCAACATTACTAATAAAAGAGCCAAATATTGCTCATCTAATTTGTTTGATCACCTTCAATGCCCGGACACAAGGAATTCAACGCACGTCAAAAATGATACACCACTTTACACATGTACTATCAATGAGCAGAGACTGCATGCATTTCTAACACAAGATGCAAACATCATAAAAACTGACAGAAAATTAAATCAGGCACCATCTTCTCAAGGGAGGATGCTAAGATTATAAAAAAGGCCGAGGGTAGGTTGGCAATTTCAAGGAAAAAGAAGGTTGAGTAACGACGTCGCAATTTTTTTTATCTAAACGATACCGTTATGTTCAAATTAATAAGAAATTAAAAAGATAAAGTGCTATTATTTAGTATTAGGGTTAAGAATGATGCAAGACAAAAGAAAATTGACACTTTTCTCTTTCAAATCTTCATAAAGCTCTCAAGTGAAATCCATCAAAGACAAAACTGAAAGCATGCAAATATTGGGCGCACAAAATCACAACGTTCATCTTTAATCGATTTGTAACCAAATTTATATGTTCCATTCACCCATAACCCACGCATCCACCCACACATATATAAATAAATTCAAGTCCGAAAGACAATACTTATGGGCCGCCCATGAAAACATGAGAAATGAACGTACGAAGATGCATGATGTCCATTTTCAAAAGAAAAAAAATAATAGAATGAAGAAGAATACAGGGTATACGAAAACCTTTGGAGTTTAGTTTCATTTGCGTCCAAAAGCGAACGAAAAAAAAAAAAGGGAGCAAGTATAAGAATCAAAAGACCAAAGTCCTTAATTTTTATTTTTATTTACCATATTACCCATATACATAATTTATCAGAAACTCTATTCTGTTATTTTCATAATTCCTTAGGTCATGCCATTTTGAAAATACTTTATTATTTGTTCTTTTAGCTTGCTTTTATTGGAGAGTTTTAAAGGTAAATTCTCCAAACCATTATTAACGATTTTATTTAAATTATTTTATTAGTTTATTCATTCATTATCTAGCATAAAAATAAAAGAGGGGTAAATTGTAAAATTGAAAATATCTCATACCAAACAGGATAAATATTTGAGAATGGCATTCCTCTAAGTCATACCAAACAACTCGAAAGAAACATGTTAATGAAAAGTAAATTTTACTTCCGTTCCCCTGTCCCTGCCCCTCCCCTCTTTCCTGGTTGAAACCTTGGCTGATTAGTCAGCAGACGAGGGATTGCGCGGGACAAAGTTTGGTGACTTCCAGAAGTAATTAAATATGTAAGATCACCTTTTCTGTCCAGACATGTGAAGAGGTGTCTTCCAAATGCAGCCATTGCCAACTCACCATTAATTACAAACTTTTGTTTCGGAAAGTAATTGGCGGCAAAAATGGCTCATTCCTCGTAATTTTACAAGATATAGGCTAGTATATGTGTAAGTAAGTAAAGTTTTTGGCCGATTAAATGCTTTCATGTGGCATTTTCTTGTAATTAAATATTAAATATTAATTATTTATATTTTAAGAATTAAATTAAATATAATTTTTGAAATTAAATAATAAAATAAATTGATATTGTACTACAAAATTGGCCGACAAATCAAATTGTAACATGTGTTAAGGCTGTCCAATCAAATCATGCCACGTGTCAAATCTTATAAATTTTAAAAAAAAATATTGTTGATTTGACAATTAATATGTAATCACTTGATTAAAGGAAACAATACCAAATCAAATATGCTCAACCAACCAGACATTGCCACGTCAGCAAACATTTATGGTGGCAAGGCCTTCTCTATTCTTATAAATAGAAGTGACTTACACACAACAATCAAGGGAAGGAGCAACAAAAAGAATTCAAGTGAAGAAGCATTCAAGAAGTTCAAATCCTCTCTACCAGTTTCAAGAAGTTCGAAGGAGTTCGTCATCAAATTCAAAGCATTCTTCCCAGAAATTTATCAAATCCTGACATTTGATCCATATTTAAGGTGTTAAATCAATAGATTAACCTTATTGAAGGCTCCGGTTAACATCAAGAAGGATCAAAACTCAAAAGCTCCCCTAATTCCAGTTGGATTCTTCAATCAACATTCAAAACGTTCTTGCAACCTTCGAAGCTTTCTTCAACAAAGTTCACCAAATCAAGGCATTCAATCTGAAATCATGGCATTAAACCAAGAAGTTAACGTCTCTAAAAGGCTTAGAGAACTTTAAAGAAGATCAAATCCGTAAAAGTTTCAACAAATTCCAAAAACATTCAAGTCTTGCAAGTTGAAAGAAGAATCAGAAGATTAAATTAGAGATAGTACCCACAAAATTTCATTCGATTCAAATTGTAATCAACTTGTATAAATTTTTTATTTAATAGAAATTCAATTGCAAGAATTTTTGTCTACAGTTTTTGGCACGCCTAGTGGGATCTCTCTACCTCTCATCTTTTTTTTCAACAAATAGCAAATTCAAGAATCTCAAATGGCTAAAGACAAAGCAAAGTCATCCAAAGCTGCCGCCTTAAGTGCCTCAGGGGCTGCTCCTGAAAGAGGCGTTGTCACAAGAGGCCTAGTAAGACAGTTAACTTACTCTGAACCGATTAATATCCCTAAGATTACTAATAAACCATACTATCTACACTAAGGGAGCGAGAACAACAAGAATGGTTCATTGCCCTCCAGCCCTCGCCCAGTAGCCTCGCCTGGCTCTAACACTGCTCCAGCAATGATGACAAATGCCTCGAGTCTAGAGGATCAAGTCGCTGCATTGACTAGGTTGATTGAGGGTCTTGCCAAGCATGTACAAAAATAGGACACCAAGATCTCTAAGTTAATGGAAAAGGTAGAACCAGTTGAGGCTAGTCGTGTCAAAGAGAAGCCTTAAGAAGTCCATGATGAGGCCGAGACATCCAGGAAGCAGCAGCCAGACAAAGGGAAAAGGCCTACTATTGAGGAGCTCCAACCCTCTGCTGATGGTTTTATTCCCCTTGATCAACTGAAAGATTTCATTAAAAAGGCCATCAAAAGCAAATTTAAAGGGACCACTAAATCGTTTCTGACTTATGCAAAGCCTTACATAGTCCAGATTGATAGCTTGAAAAACCCAACAAGTTATCAACCCCCCAGGTTCCAACAATTCGATGAAATGGGAAATCTAAAGCAGCACATTATCCATTTCATCGAGACTTGCAATGATGCTAGAGCCTACGGTGACCTTGTCAAGCAATTTGTCTGGTCCCTAAAAGTAAATATCTTTGATTGGTACACAGACTTGAAGCCAAGGTCCATCAATAGTTGGAAACAGTTAGAGCAAGAATTTCTTAACGACGGTCAATATGATCGAACTCACTAACACCCGCCAATGGAAGGATGAATCTGTTATTGAATACACAATCGTTGGAGGAATAAAAGCCTGAATTGCAAGGACATGCTTTCAGAGCCTTTAGACATCAAAATGTGCATTCAATAGATGCACTTAGGGTTGAAATACATTTTACAAGGGATCCAATCAAGGACCTTCGAAGAGTTAGCCACTTGCGTTCATGATATAGAATCGAGTATGGCATCCGGCGGAGTTTACGGTCCACCCATGCAAGACTCCCAGAAGTCTGAAGAGAAATAAAAAGGAGGCAAGCTTTTCTCTAGCAAACCTTCCGCTAAAGCACTAGCCAAGGAGTCAATGGTGGTCAATGTAAAACCTGTTAAACCATTCGTAAAGGAAAGACTTGTTGAAAAGAAAGAAGCTCCGCGCTACAGAGGCCGACCTTGAAGGAAATGCAGGCCAAATTGTACCCTTTTCTAGACACAGACTTCCTTAAGATATTCGACGATTTACTAAAGGCCAAACTCATCAACCTACCAGAGATGAAGCTGCCTGCAGAAGTAGGAAAGACTGACGATCCTAAATCCTGCAAGTCCCACTACTTGGTCAGGCACCCATCCATGACTGTTTTGTATTTAAAGACAAAGTCATGGAATTGACTCGCTAAGGAAAGATCATGTTAGAGGATGATAATGCCAATGTTAACACCACCACACTTGACGACCAAATAAAGGGTGTTGATGAAACAAGCAACTCTCCTAATGAAGTTGGCTGCTTCCAAAAGAAAAGCAAAGAGCCCATTGAAGACTTTATGGCTGTAATGGTCTTCACGGACAAAGATTTGATGCTAGGATTTCAACCTCACAATAGGTTATTGTTTGTTACAGGCTACGTCCATGAACAAAGGGTCAATAGAATGCTGGTTGATGACGGCTCTGCAATTAATACCGTGCCCTTAAAGACACTAAGAGAGTTAGGGATCTCGACTGCTCAGCTCTCAAATAACCACTTAATAGTTCAAAGATTCTACCAAGAGAGGTAGAGAGCTTTGGATACTATTAGAATGAAGCTACTCATAGACGATATGGAGTCAATTGTTCTGTTCCATGTCATTGATGCTAAAACGTCATACAACTTACTTCTCGGACAGCTATGGCTCCATGAGAATGGGGTAGTCCCTTCTACCCAGCATCAATGTTTCAAGTATTGCCGCAATGGTGCTGTGAAGAAAGTGCTGGACGATTGCAAGCCCTTCACTGAAGCTGAATCCTACTTCACCGACACTGAGTATTACTTGAATAAGGTCGAAGCTCTTGAAACTAGCAGTTCTCAAAACCAAGAAAAGCAAGAAAATGGTTCGGTAAAGAAAGATGAGGCTGGCAAGGCGCATCCCAAAAGATGCCAAGTCAAGAACCTGGTGATTGATGATACTCTTAAAGGTTTGACGCTACTGTTGATCCAAATTAACAGCAAAGCACCTACCCCACAGCCCCAAGAAGTTGTAGAGGAACGCCAAGAGACTCGAAAGTTGAAGACTATAAAGGCTTCGTCCCTAGGTGTACAAACTTTTATCAAGGTTGGATACAACTCGCAGGAGCAATTGCCATTGGGAAAGCTTCTTCAAAAATCCTCAAGTCAAATCTTCGAGTAGGGCTTGGGTGTGAACAACCGAAAGGATCTGTCTGTATTGCTATAAGAAGGATTACCACTAATAGTATCACTAGAGGGATCGTTCTTCAAAGGTCGAAGGCAAGCCAGTACGGGTGTCGATCTTCGAAAGACTTGGTCCACCCAAGAGACAAAAGTGCTGAAAGGTAAAAGGGGGCATAAAAAAAGCACCAAAGTAGAATGAAAAACTTCGAGCTTGATCCCTTCTCACATGCGATGACAAACGGATTTAGTGATATCTTGTGACAGAGTCCTTAAAGCCAAATTCTAGACAGTTATCTTCACTAAAACTCAATTTACAGAGGATGATGATAAGGAAAGTGTGGACTTTTCCAATCACATTATACTATGTGAAGAAGGACAAACCATCAAGGAAGATGCTGAGATTGCTCCACCTCAAATGGAGGCAGGAATTAAGTCCACAGTAGATGAATTAAAAAGAGCGGACCTGAGAGATAGCAGTGATCCTCGACCCATCTATATTAGTGCCTTGCTGATAGACGAAGAGACTGACATTGACGTGGAGCTCTTGAAAGAGTTCAGAGATGTGTTTGCATGGTCATACAAGGAAATACCAGACTTAGACTCAAAAGTCATCGTACGTCACATGTCCGTAAAAAATGGAATCTGGCCCGTTAAACAAGCACAACGTTGGTTCCGACCAAAATTGCTCCGATAAATTGAAGCAGAAGTCATCAAACTGATTGAGGTCGGATTCATCCGGAAAATTAAATATCCCACATGGATCTTTAGCATTATCCTGGTTAGGAAAAAAAATGGACAAATCTGAATGTGTGTTAACTTCAGAGATCTAAACGAGACATGGCCAAAAGATAACTTCCCTCTACCCATCATCGAGCTGATGAAGATGTTATTATGGGACATGAGGCTTTCTCATTTATGGACGGATCGTTTGGGCACAACCAAATTTGCATGGCACTAGAAGATGAAGATTTAATGGCCTTTCACACACCCAATGGCATATGCTGCTATAACGTGATGCTTTTTAGTCTAAAAAATGTAGGAGCCACGTACCAAAGGGCCATGTAGAAGATCTTCAATGATATGCTCCACAAGAACATCAAATGCTACGTCGATGATCTCATGGTCAAGTCAAGAAAGAAGGCAAACCATCTAGACGATCTCAGGACAGTCTTCGAATGTCTTAAAAGATACCAGCTAAAGATGAACTTATTGAAATGTGCTTTCGGGGTTACTTTTGGCAAGTTCTTAGACTTCATCGTTTGCTATCGAGGCATTGAGATTGGGCAGGCAAAGATTAACGCTATCTTGAAGATGCCAGAGCCTCGAAATATCTACGAGCTCAAAAGCTTGTAAGGAAGATTGGCATATATTTAGAGGTTCATCTCGAATTTTGTGGGTCGCTGTCAAGCATTCAACAGACTTATGAAAAAGGGTGTTCTATTCGAATGAGATGAATACTGCAGGAAGGCCTTCAAAAATATCAAGTCCTACCTAACAAAACCCTTAGTGTTGGTAGCTCCAGTGCCTGACCATCCTCTGATCCTATATGTCACTGCGCAAGAATGTTCAATAGGAGCCCTATTAACCCAAGAAAATGATGAAAAGAAGGAGAGTGCCATCTACTACCTAAGTAGGATGATGACGCCAAATGAGTTGAAGTACTCATTGATTAAGAAAATCTGTTTAGCACTTGTCTTCACCATCCAAAAATTAAGGCACTACTTCTAAGCTCTTACAATTCGCTTGGTATCTAAGGTTAACCCATTAAAATATGTCATGTCAAAGCTCGTTCTTTCTGACAGGCTCGCAAGATGGTACCTACAATTCCAACAATTTGAAATAGTGTATGTGCCATAAATGGCAGTAAAGGGACGAGCATTGGCTGACTTTTTGACAGACTATCTTATTCCAACTGAATGGGATCTGTTTAACGACTTGCTAGATGAAGATACCCTGACGGTCGAAATTACCCTCCATGGAAGATGTACTTCGTTGAAGCCTCCCATAGGGGTGGAGCTAGTGTAGGGATAGTATTTGTGACATTAGCAGGTGAGGTCTTGCCTCACTCATTCACCTTTACAGAAAATTGCTTCAACAATGTGATTGAGTACTAATCCCTAATTATTGGACTCGAGAAAGTCGTGGATATCAAACAACTCTACCTCAAAACCTATGGTGATTCCAAGTTGGTGATCAATCAATTGCAAGGGGAGTATGAAGTCAATAAGCCTAAGTTGCTTCTATACTATAACTACGCTAATATGGCTTAGAAGTGTGACGATTGAGCATGTACCGAGAAGTGAAAACAAGCAAGCAGATGCATTAGCTAAGCTTACCTCTGCTTTGTCCTTGCCAGACGCTGAATATCATGTGCCCATATACAAGAAATGGGTAGTGCCACCAACACTTGAGGATGAAGAGCAGGAAGAAAATTGTTCCGTAGAAGTCCTCGACATGGAAAAAGAAGACTAACACCAACCAATTTTAGACCACTTGAAACACGAGAAATTGCTAGATGATCTACGTCAAAAGGTTGACATTCGACGTTGAGCAGCCCGCTTTATCTACTTCAAGGGCATCTTGTACAATCGTTCATTCGATGGAGTTTTCCTACGCTACATAAGCGATGACGAAACCGTTCAAGCCATGGAGGAAGCACACTTTGGGATTTGTGGTGCCCATCAATTTGGACCAAAAATTCACTTTCGGATCAAAAGAATGGGATACTATTGGTCAAAAATGGAGAAAGATTGAATGGAGTTTGCCCAAAGGTGCCAAGCTTATCAGTACCATGAAAATTTTATTCATCAACCACTCGAGCCATTACACCCAACAGTAGTTTCATGGTAGTTCAACGCTTGGGAACTAGATGTCGTCGGACTCATAATAAAGTCATCTGTTGATCACCTTTATATCTTGGCTGGACTACTTCTCCAAATGGGTAGAGACGATTCTTCTCAAAGAAGTGAAAAAGAAAATGTTGCTGACATCATCTGCGTCAACATTATCTATAGGTATGGAGTTTCTTGGTATATTATCATCAACAATGGAAAGCCATTCGTTAACAACACCATTGACAAATTATACCAAAGGTTCGGCTTCAAGTAAAGGAAGTCCTCAATATACCATATTCTGACCAATAGTCTCGCAGAAGCCTTTAACAAGACTTTGTGTAACTTGTTGAAAAAGGTGGTGTCAAAGTCAAAAAGGAATTAGCATGAAAGGATTGATGAGGCTTTATGGGCCTATCGAACCACTTTTAGGATTCCCACGCAAGCAACTCCTTATGTGCTGGTATATGGGATTGAAGCTGTTGTTTTGCTTGAGCAGCAAATTCCATCGTTGCGAGTCGCCATACAAGAAGGATTAACCGAGGAAGACAACGCTTGCTTGGGTCTTAAAGATTTGGAGGCGTTTGATGAAAAGAGACTCGATGCATAGCAAAGGCTCGAATACTATCAAGCTTGCCTATCCAAAGCCTTGAACAAAAAGGTATGCGCCCGGCCTTTCCAAGTTCGAGAATTAGTGCTAGTTGTGAGAAGGCCTATCGTCATCATTCACTGTACCAGAAACGAGTTCACTTCTAAGTGGGATGGACCATACGTCATCCGAGAAGTTTATACAAATGGCGCCTATAGACTCGTTGATCAAGTAAGTGTGAGTTAGCCCAATCAACAAAAAATTCTTGAAGAAATACTATGCCTAAAAGAAAAGATGATGGCAAAAGAATTTAAAAGTTCCTTGACACGAACCTAAATTGTCAGCTCAAATCAAATCAAATGTTCATTGACACACGAGCTTAAATTTTATGTCACTCCTAACCCACAAGAGTTTAAACTGTAAACGGCTAAATCAATCAGCAAATGTTAAATGCTCAAACTACTTTATGGCTTGATCCCTTTATAAAGTACGTAGGCAGCTTGAAAAAAAATGATGAAAAAGAAAAAATAAAATTAAAAAAATTAAAAAAATGATAAATTTCAAGTTCACTCATAAAATGGTAGAAGCATTTTAGATAAAGTGGAAGACAATCAATTGACAATAGGCAAAAGCAATACTATATTTATAGGTCAATGATTATAACACTTTGAATATAGAGGATGAAAGCAAAGCAAATCTAGTCAAAAGGTTTCAAATCATCCAATTCCCTCTTAGCAACTTCAACAAGAGCTCTCGAAGACTTCAAGGCCTTACCCATCTCATCATCTAATAGAGGAGTGTTGGTTATGATTTTAACCTCTTCCTCCATTTCTCTAACTTTGGCTGAAACGTCTTCGTGAGCTTCGAGTTGTAACTCCAAGGACTTGGAAATCTCCTCTTGTTTCTCTTTTAAAGCTATAAGCTAGCTTTCAACGTTCTTCAGCTTCGTCTTTGTCCTGTCAATTTGCTCGGCCCCCTTGTTCCTTAGGCTTCACTAAATTATTGGACAAAACCTCTTTTGTTTGTTTCTCAAATGACTGGGACCTCACATCGTCATAAGCTGTAGCTTTAACCAATAGTGTGCCTAGTAAGGCCTCCAAGTGAGAAATATCGAATTGGCCTAAGCGTTTCATCGACTGAATGACTAATGAGACACTGTCACTAATAGAAGAGATTGACTTGGCTGAGGTCTTTCTTATCCTCTCATAAAGGCTGGTCCACAATTTCTCGAGATATTCCTTCTGATAATCGTGAAGGAATTTGTTGCCCTCAAAGGTAGAAACCGCTGTAGAAGGAGTAGCTATGGCAACTACTACTGAACTCGAGCCATCTATGCCGGCGATGGGAGTGGGAAGCAGATCACGTTCTTGAGTTGACTCCTGCGAACCTTTGGTAGCCTCGCTCCCGAATACATGTTCCACTAGTTGGAAATAATAATAATGATAAATAACAATTAAGTTATCATTGTTAACAAAGGTGTTACAACATAAAAGTGCAAGCTAATAAAATACCTCTTTAGCATATTCCTCTGTGGAGTCCCTGCAATCTGAACCCCCATCTTTTGAAATCGGAGAACTCGAATCCCTTTTGGTTCTCTTCCAATGACGGTCTACAGTGCTGCTATCGCTATCCTCAAAGATCTTGATGACCTTTTTCCTCTTCAGCACACCATGCGGATCAACCATGGTAGTAGACGCAAGAAGTGTGTCTTGGGCATTGCTGGTAAGTAGATTAGCACTACTATCCCTTGAGAAAACATCATCGTGTGAAGGGTCAACCAAGCAAGCAGCATGTTCCTCTAAGAAATTGTCATGGACAACGGGTCACCATTTCTTATAAGCGGTCGAGAAATACTGCAGTGTGATGGATCGAAGTAAAAAGCATAGGTGCCAATAGCGAAGACTATCATCCAAGGAGCACTCCCTCACATCATGGACAAGCGACCCAGGTACCTCTTGGAAATAACCAAATTGGCGATTTAATCGATGAGAATTATAATGTTCTACATCAAAATGATCACCTCACCTCAAAGTTAGGTAGCTCAAGTGAATAGCCACGAAATGATCTTAGTTAAACTCCCCAACATCGTTAGTATCTATGTAAATGATGTCATTGCCTTTGGTGACCATGTTGCAAGTCCAACAGGCCTGTTCGCCCTTATGAATTTGCTTTCGGGCCTTGCTTGGGTCATAAAACTTAGCACACCCCTCTCTAGAATACGCCACGATTTTAGGGTCTAGCATGCCCTTGAATACCTAAAAGTAGGTTTTGAAGTAATGCGAGATCCACCCGTAAACATAGTGCACCGAGAATGTTGTAGGCTTGCGAGATAGGTGGTAAGAGTTGGCGATTCTGTTCAGGCCACTGTAAATAAATGTCAGAATTGAGACTCCAAGGCTCACATATTGCCCAATAGCCATTTTAAATGTTCCTGACTGTATAAATCCAGCACCCTCGTTAGGGAGAACAAAAGCACAAAGCCAACATGACAAAAATGTTGCTGTGTATGTCTCCTCCCTAACTCCTCCACTAATGCTAAGATTTGCGAATAGGGTCTCTTTTGACATAGACCAAGGTGCATGGGAATCAACATCCCCAGATGGATTATATGCGGATTAGGGGTGTACTGTCCTCTTTTCCTTACGGGGTAGGAGGCGGGGAGTATTTTGTAACCCTCTTACTCTAGAACTTCACCCACTCAATAATCGGTACTTTCTTAGGTTGGTCCGTAGGGACCTTGCTATAAAGTTTATAGAAAGTATGGAGCAGATATTTGCATGAACGGGCAACAAACTTAGCACCTGTTCCATCAACGCAACTAGCTCCTTAGCACTTGAGATGACCTCGTTATAAATCTTTCTCTTAATAGGGAGCTCAGCCATCAAATGCAGGTTATAAAGAGATATCAACATCTTCTCGAGCAAAGTTAATAAGGTATTAGTGAGAGGGCATCAGGCCTCGAGAAATGCCTTCATGATCTCCGTGCTTCAATCATATGAGAATAGCGAAGTATACATTGCGTTAAAAATTTTGGCAGCCAGCTTAGGTTTGTACATGCTGAGAACATCCTTAGTCCACTCCTAATGTCCAAGGATGTATTGAAACTTGCCAGCTAGGTTAAGATGGCTAGCACACTTAGCCTCTCCATTGATGATACAGTAGCTAAATGTGGGCAAAAGCACAACTACATCAAAGGGTTGATGGTGGCTAGGCTGCAGGGTCCATGTCTTGGTGGATCGCCTAAGAGAAGCAGGCTGTGATCATTTATCGATACACTTTGAAAAAGTCAGCTTAGGTCAAGAAACCAAAAAACGACCAATCAAGAGGGCATGTATAACCAAAGAGGTGCCTCGCTCCACTCGCTGGTTCCTATCGTCAACGATGATCAAACATTCTTCACTGGATGATGTAACCTCTTGAAAAATGCCATTGTTTGAACTACCGCATACAAGAAAAGAGAGCGTTAGACTTAATTGGGTTGACATAGGGTTAAAATCATACATAGTGACTAAAATAGGTCAAATCCAAATGCAAGGATCCAGTCCAAGTCCATGGATCAAACCTAAATTCAAGGGTCCAGCTCAAGTCCAAGTCCAAAGGTCTAACCTAAGTTCATGGGTTAAACCCAAGTTCAAGAGTCCAACCCAAATCCAAGTCCAAGAATCTAGTCTAAGTACATGGGTGAAGTTCACGTCCAAGGGATCAGTTCAAGTTCATAGATCAAATACAAGTCCAAGAGTCCAGCTCAAGTTTAAGTTTAAGGGACTAAACCAAATATATGGATCAAATCTAAGTTCCAGAGTCTAACTCAAGTCTAAGTTTAAAGAATTAGCTCAAACCTATAGATTAAATCCAAGTTCGACCCCAAATCTATGTCCAAGGGCCTACACTAAGTCCATAAATCAAATCAAAGTATAAAGACATAGCCCATGGATCAAATTTAAATTCAGCCTCAAAATTGGCCCTTGTAAATTTCCTGCACGCCCTCTTTCATTCCCGACTTAACTCTCAGCCCTCTATTTTCTTTCTTCGTTCTTTTTTCCGACGATGGAGTATCTGACTCTCTTTTGCACCACCTCTGTCTTAACAGTGGCTTCTGCTCTGTGTTCTCGGCTAGGCCGAGTAGAAAGGCAAGCGTGCTGTCCACCTGTTCGGTGGCTCAATCGCTAAAGAACAGTATGGGACAATTGCAACTAGTACTGGTCTTTCTTTCGCCATCCCCAAGAAATTGAAATGACGGAAAAGGGGCTGGGTTTCGCGAACACTTTCTACAATCTCTTCTCGGATATTTACGAGTGAGGTTGGGGGCAGTCTTTCCATTTCTCTTCTTCGATTTCGAGAAAAGCGCACTGCTATGAGGAGACGGCTGTGGAGCTCTTGAATGCAAAACCCAGCCTTCGATTCCAGGAAAATCACACTACCGCGAGGAGATGGCTGTGGAGCTCTTGAGTGTAAAACACAGGGATAAGATCTCGACGTCGTAGCGTCCGCACAATCGCCCAACGCCAGCGCCTGATGTCGTGGCCTAGTGTCACTCCTCCCATGGGGTAATAATGATAATTAATTAAAAAAAAAAAGGGATGGGGAGATGACGCGTGAAAATTAGGCAGTATTTCAAAAAGAGGACATTTGGTATTTCGAACTGGTTGATGTGTTTGTGGGCGACGAAAAGCACAAGAAATTGATGTCATCTCGGCTTTTCTATTTATAAGCACAACCAGATAATTCTGGGTAGGAAAGTCACGATGGTTTCAGTTGGATTTCGGCCATGATTAAGAAAAAAAGATGGTTCCAGGATAACTATAATGAAAGCAGATGATTCTGGTTGTCAGAGTGAATCAACGAGTGAGCAGGATATTGGCACTCGAAATCAGCCATTTTCCTTAGTTGGGTGGATTGCGAGTCTGCTTTGGATGAAAATAGATCAAGTCAACGATTCCGTTATCCAGTTCAAATCAAGTTTCCTCAGTAAGCCGAAAGCTTTCAACGTGGGCCCAGTTTGCAGGGCAAAAAAGAAGAAAGTTAGGTCTTTCAACTGGATTTTGAATAAAATAGCTCATAGGCTTGAACGTAACGTGAAAACAAACTTGAGGCGCCCTTTTAGAAAAAACGAAAAAACAAATTGTCGATATGAAAAAAATAAAATTTTGAGACTTATTTACTTCAAAATTGAATTCTCCATAGTAAAGTTTTTAGCCAATTAAATGTTGCTATGGGGTATTTTCTTGTAATTAAATATCAATTAATAATTATTTATATTTTAAGAATTAAATTAAATACAATTCTTGAAATTAAATAATAAAATAAATTAGTATTGTACTACAAAATTGACTAACAAATTAAATTGTGACATGTGTCAAGGTTGGCCAATAAAATTATGCCATGTGTTAAATCTTATAAATTTGAAAGAAAATATTTTTGATTTGACGATTAATTTGCAATCACTTGATTAAAAGAAATGATGTCAAATCAAATATATTTAATCAACCAGACATTGCCACGTCACCAAACATTTATGGTAGCAAGGCCTTCTCTACTCTATAAATAGAGGTAGTTTACACACGACAACCAAGGAAAGAAGCAACAATAAGATTTCAAGTGAAAAAGCATTCAAAAATTTCAAATTCTCTCAACCAGTTTCAACAAGTTCGAAGGAGTTCGTCATCAAATTCAAGACATTCTTTTAAGAAACTTATCAAATCTTGGCGTTTGATCTATATTCAAGATGCTAAATCAGTTGATTATTTTTATTTGAAAGTTCCGGTCAATATCAAGGGGAATCAAAGTTCAAAAGTTCTTCTAGTTTCAGCTAGATTCTTCAATCAACATTCAAAGCGTTTTTGTAACATTCCAAACTTTCATCAACAAAGTTCACCAAATCAAAATGTTCAATTTAGAATCGTAAGAAGTTAACGTTTCCAAAAGGCCTAGAAAATTTTAAAGAAAATCAAATCCGTAAAAGTTTCAACAAATTTTAAGAACATTCAAGTTTCATAAATTGAAAAAAGAATTAGAGGATTAAGTTAGAGATTTTATTCACAAAATTTTATTCGATTCAAATTATAATTAACTTGTACAAATTTTTTGTTTAATAAAAATTCTATTGCAAGAATTTTTGTCACAATATGTCCAAATTCAAGATGAAATGCTGCTCTCCACAAGCTCAAAGGCTTTCATTTTTCTCCTTTTCAAAAAGTTTGGTCATGAATTCATTGATGCCAATGCGTTTAATCCCCTTTACTTTGATCCTTTCAGATATACATATATGGACAGGCAAGCTGTCACGAGACATCAGCTGTGTCCCCGCTGCTTCAGCATACATGATTCCTCAACTGTGCATCGTTTGTGAAGTACAGCTAAAAAAGACTATATATCCAACAAAAGCCTTTTTTATAATCTCACGGGTAAAATTAACACACACCCATTTTCTTTGAATTTCATCACATAAAGTATCAAGAAACACGCTGTATAAACCCCTCCCCCACATACTTGAGGGAGCAAATTATGCATCAGGGGCTTCTGGAATTAGGGATGAAACTGGGAACAATTTGGTACGGAAATGACGAAGCTGTTAAAATTACACGAATATGTATTTTAGCAAGAGCAAAATTTATTACAGCCAGTGTGGGTATGCGTGTGCAGGCGGATCACGTGTCAATGAACCAGCAGGTCGATGACTTTGCCAGGACAGTGCAGCAGTTGAGGAGGTATTTTAGGGGGGATGTTAATGCACTTGGTGCCTATCTCAGTAAGTGCATACTTTACTCTGGATTGGGAAGCAATGACTATCTCAACAATTATTTCATGCGCGATTATTATTCAACTGGTTCTCAATACACCCCGCAGGCTTATGCTGCTTCTCTCATCCAGGATTATTCCAAACAATTGGCAGTACATAATCATTGCTCTTCCCTTACTACTTTATTTCAGGTTAACAGCTAGCTAGCACTGTATCTCGAATAAGTCTGCCAATTTATATTCAGGAATTATACAACTTGGGAGCACGAAAAGTGATTGTGACTGGAGTGGGGCAAATAGCGTGCGTACCTTATCAGTTGGCAAGATACAATGGCAGCGGGAGCAGGTGCAACGAGGAAATCAACAGTGCTATTGTCCTCTTCAACGCCGGCCTGAAAAGATTGGTGGATGGATACAACAAGGGTCAGCTTCCAGCAGCAAAGTTCGTTTACCTGGATTCATTTCGAAGCACCCAAGACCTAGTCCAAAACTCAAAAACATTATACTTATATTTGAATTCCTATATTATATGTTATTACACATATATAAATAGTCTGGCGGAAGATTCAAACGCCATTTGATGACCGTCACCAGTACTTGTTCTGGGATGCATTTCATCCCCTCTGAAGCCGCCAACATTTTACTTGCCAAGAAAGCACACAGCTCCAAGTCTAAATCATCCGCTTATCCCAATAACATACAGGAATTGGCCATGCTCTAAGTCTCATACATATAGATGACTTTGGATTCAAGTATTAATTTGAGTGGCCACGAATTTAGATGTACTTCTCATTTATTTATATTCTACTTTTCCGTCGTTCAGTATTTTATTTTAAGTTTTTTTTATTTTAATTTTTAAATACGTTTTTTTAATAAGTGCATTTGCGCTGATAGAGAATGAGCATCAAACATTTTAGTTTAATTCTTCCTCTTCTAATTTGTTTCATTAACAACGAGGAAGCACGAATGGACTGAACAAATTATTGGACTCATGACCTACACCTGGTTCATACAAATTGGATGATACATACATTATTTCAGATAGAACGGTCTTTGACATGACGTATTTTAATGGGCTGGCCTTAAATACCAAGTGAATTGTAAAAGCCTAAAAGTAGTGCCTTAATTTCTAAATGGCAAAACTCTGCAACATTCTAAATCGTAGAACAATCTACAATATTAAAATAAAGAGGAAAACTCAAAAACTGGGGAGAAAAAAAAATTCATGATAGATAAAAACCTTTAAAATTATAGGGAACCCTCTTGAATGCCAGCCATATCTCTTCACCTGAAGCACTTGGCATCTAAGAGAGCCTCACCCTCAGAAGGCCATCTTCAATCATCTTATTATCACGCTCCTTCTGAGCTTCATCGTTGCCGTCTACCTTAGTGCAATCATACAGCTCCATATCGTAACACTTGTCAAGCACAAATTGAGCAATATCTTTCCCTCGGAATAGCCACAACCCTTTCAACTTATGTGGGGCCTCCGAACCAATAACCAACGTCTTCCCAAATGCTTACTTGCGTGCCAATTCCATTCGTTGCAGAAAACCAGTGACCTTGTTCAAAGTTACAAATAACACAGTGTTTTCATCATTATATTTTGTAGTCACAGAACCAAAGTAAGTATCCCTCAGGTTCATACATGTCCCAGAATCCTTCAAATCACGGAAACAAGACTCGTGTAAAAAAAAACACAAAATAAATGTAGCCATTATGTCACACATTATTCACAAACCTGTGCCATCTAGTGTTACTTAATCTCAATAGTCCACTCAGAGAAGCTCTTAGAAAATTAAACTAAAGATGCAATTAAACTAATTAATGAAAATTTGTTTACAGATCAAAGGTGGAGGGACCAATTCCTTCTTTCAGTATACATGTCACACTCGTATCCTTCACTTGTTATTAACCAAAAAATGTACTCATTCAAGGAAAAGAAAATGCAGGGTGTGAAAAATTGTTAATTAGTGAAGAAAAAGTGCTGATGTAAAAGCTAATTTAGGATACAAAACTTATATAATGCTCCTTTTCAAAAATAAGGACATACCGAATCAGTTTGATTAAGCAACAAGCATAAATTTCATGGCTGAATTTCATGATTACCTTTGATGGCAACCTCACGGAAGTTGGTCTTGGTGTTTGAGTAGAGCCTCTTTCATTCATCTAGTATCATTTTACTTGGACTATGGCTTTGGCTTGGGAGCTTCTTCCTCTGCTACTTTCTTTCTTAACCTCTTCGTTGGCTTCCACCTTTGGCTTGGGTTTAGCTCGTTCCTTCGTCTGTGAGAGTTTTTTGGATGCAACAGGTGGAATAGATTCTGCTTGTTTAATGGCACCCAATATCTTCTTGAAATTTGGTTGATCGACCATGGTCCAAAAATACCTCTCCACATGAGGGAATTGTGAGGTAAAGCTCTCGGTCATGATTTTCTGAAATCCAACGCTCAGGTTGCATGTCATGATGATGTCGGCCCGTGTGACTCCATGTCCAACCAAGTATGTATTAGAGGCAAGATGGGTGTTCAATGCTTCAAGAGCTCTCTTTAGTGCAGCAACTCCAACCTCTTCAGCCTGCACACAACCGGTAAATTTTATTATGAGCAACACTCCTCCTGATTTTGAAGTTCTGGTGAACCACAAGAAATGAATATGGTCTCAAAATGACAGTTAAAATCCTGACATACGGGAGGAAGGTAAACACCATAACCGAGGCGTGGGTACAGCCAACGTCCTATATTATTAACAATCTCAGTAGCAGCAACATCAATCCATTGCTCAATGTGCCCTTGTGAAACTCAATTAACAAAATGAAGGATAAGATAATACATTCAAGACATGGTAGTGCATGAATAAATGCGTTCATGAATATGGGTTTTTTTTTATATAGCAACGAAGCATCAATCACTTACATAATCAATCAAGGAAGAGCCATAGAGTAGGTTATCAGGCATCAATTTGGTCACTGTATAAAGTGAAAAGAACATGTCAGAGCTAACCACATTACAGAACCAAGGAATAAAGTTGACTAAAAGAGTTGGTACCATAACGCGCAATGGCATTGCTTTCAAATATTGAGCCATCAGGTGTTTCAAGCACAGGAACCTAAAAACAGAACTTGAAATTCAGTAAAACAGGAAATATTTAGCATGATCAGTGAATTTCCTTATCATATTAATTTGTACCTTTCCTATAGGATTCATCTTCAGGAATTCTGGTGTCTTATTTAACACAAACATTTCAAAATCCTTTGCCAATTCAACCTTTACACCACTGTATTCTGCTGCAATAAGTGCCTTGAAAACATTTTTGCTTATAGCTGAGTCATGTAAAACCTATATAGAAGATTAAATGATGTCAAGAACTCAAATTCGACCATATGAACTGCAGATAAATGCACATACATACCAAAGCATGCCATATGAATGTATTGATCACGTCCAATAATTTACAAGTGACAACAGCACATAAATTCTTTGCAATTAATATTCTTGACCTCTCCTAATCTGGTGAGGGCAATCCCGTTTCATAGGTAAGTTACCGATTGACTGATTAACTTTCAAAAGAATGAGTTTCACACCTCAAAACATGGGAATTCATACTCATATACTAAAAAGCATAAGAGCTACCGTATCGACAAAACTCGTCCAATCACATACAAAGCAACTAAACGCCAAAAGACAGAGAAAAAGTGTCGACACTCCAAGCAATGAAAGAACGCTAAAGGGCGCTATATTTCCAGTTCAGAACCAAGAAAGAGGACTAATGCCGGTATCGTCTTGCCCTAACACGTCTGGGATTACTCTAACTCGTCTTAGAAAACAAGACAAGGGAAACAACAACCAAAAAGCAATCTGAAGAAACATCAATAACAGTCAAACCAGCACTTATGCATTTCATATGAATTACTAAGAATACAGTAACAGAAACGCAGCTTTCAAGATTAGCAATCGAACAAATTTTCAAATGAGCCAATCAAAAGTTCAATGCTTTAAAGAGCTGCCACAAACGACAGAACAATGCGAGAAACGGAGAAAAGATGCGAACTCACCAGAGCCATATTGGTTTCACAAGATCAAATTATACAATTTTGAAACCCACAAAAGGTCCCGCAATCTCAAAAATACAATAAAATCTCGTTTAAATCACCAGAAAGTTAGGACTGAAATGGCTGCATGCAAAAAAGGGTACTAAAGTTGCAAATACTGACAAGGAAATCAGAACAATTGTACCAAGTGGTCTTAAGGCAATGGCGAAAATGAGTGCGAGGAGGTTTAGGTTTTCTGGTGGTGGTGATTTGTAGTTGCCTGTAGAACCGTCAGTCCAAAGGTCTGCTTTTTCCAGTCACATCTGCAGTCAATCAACAGACTGTCTCACTCTTTAAAGTTGCCACGTTTATTCTAACCTTTATGGTTTGAGCTATGATTCTGTGATAATTGCCAATTTCATCATTAACAGTTTACCAAATTTCTGTAAGAAGATCGTTGAGCAATGCGGGGATTTAACACGGCATTGGATTTTTTTACCATTGTTTCAACTTTCAAGAAGAATTAAAATGGCATATTTGTTTGTGTGCTGAAAATTATTTTACCATTAATACAAGAAAAAAAAGTAAAAATCAAACAAAATATGGCATTATGATATCATAATCACAGACATATGAAGTTGAAAGCAACTGTGGTTTAATGGCATTAATTAACTTCATATCTGTCCATGTTGGTTACGTTTAATCATTATTTTAAATTTCACAATATCAACTTACAATTCAACAAAATATTTATCTAAATTCAAATTGTTTCTCTCCCATATACCTAATTAACTAATTATTTTTCAAATATTTTATCTATTAACAATCAAATCAATACATTAACATATATATCACACACATACTAACATCTTTTTTTATTTACACCTTAAAATATAATCATTATTTCTATATATTATTATATTATTCAATTATTATTATATATTTTATACATATATTCAAATAAATTATACTATTTATCTCATTAAAATATTATTTTTAAACATTCTTTTTATTTCAATAGAACTCTTATCCAATATTACCTCAAACAAAAACTTTGCTTCCAAACATAGCCCTTGAGTTCGGATTCTATTAATCATAACTGGGTGAGTCAGTGGAGTGTTGGCGGGGCTAAGGGTTTTTTTTTTTTTTTAAAGTTACAAGTACATCAACCCAATTAAATATAATATTGGGTATCCCAGATTTGGCATATCGGACATTTCTCTTCTCCCATGCTGGCAAGTCCTCGCATAACACTAGTGTGAATCTTTAAGTAAAGAAAAAAAAAATGAAAAAGAAAAAGAAAAAATTACCCTTCAACTTGTCTTACTATTATCTAGAATGATGTAATAATACTTGAAAGTTGTTCGCGGTTGTATCCATTATTCAGCGGAAATTAATTCATGAGGGAATTGGCTATGTTATGTTGGTTAGTTGACTCTTTAATTACATGTGCCATCAAATTTTACGCAACAAATTTTTTTTTCAAATGATTAACTAATTATCTTTTTATTCATTATACATATTTATAACTATATCAATACCTATATATATACATACACTCAAATTTATATATTTTTATATTTTTAAAAAATAATTATTATCTTTATATAATCACATTGATTTATTTTTTATTTGAAATATATTGTGCTTATTAAGTTTATATACAATTATAATATGGTTATCATCAATCTATCCTTGTCTACACTTACCATAAAAAATTATTATTTAATATTAATTTATTATATTTTGAATTTTATTTTATTTCATTTTGTGATAATATTCTTATTACATTATATTTTTTTTATATTTTATTTGTTATTTCTATCTATAATATATTAAACTTAATGCCCTAGATATTATAATTGACTATTCATCAAAACATTGTTTACAGAACTCTCTTCAATTTATTATTTTCATCAATTGTAATTTTTCTTTTAACATGTCATTTTTTCTCATGTTTCAAATTTTATAATATTGTATTCACATGGATCTATTAATTCTTTTTTCTCAAATATTTTTATACTGACAATATAAAATTTCATTTCTTGATTGTTGTTATTATATTTCTATTGTATTGTATTACAATATTAAATTTTAAAACAAAAAAAATAATATACGAAGAATAATAACTTACTTAATGGAGTTTCTTAATATTTTATTGTTTTAAAGAATTCATAGCTTATTGGAATAAGAATAGTGATTCCTTTACATAGAACATTTTATATATTTATCTATTTGAAATTATAGCTCATTATTATTAGTTTATTTATAATGATATTTGTAATTTAATTCAATTTATATATATATATATATATATTAAATAACAATATTTAGTCTTATTGATCTAGGATTCTATAATTTTTTACTTATTTGATATATAAGTAGTTTACGTAATTTAAAATTCTACAAGTTTCATACTACTACAATGTTGATAGTTTAGATAGAATTTCTTTTTACCTAATTAACCTTATTAATTGATACACTCACACACATATAAATTTATATCTGCACAGGGACAAAATTGGATAAAAATAGTCATATTGGAAATCATTTTAATCTTGCAAGACCATACCACATTAATGAAATTTTAATCCTATGATGTAATGATAATCTAATGAATTTTTCTAGTCCCATTGCTCTTACACAATTAAGCAAAATTATTATATTTATTGTACAATATCATTCAATATATGTTTGATATTGTTTTAGCTAGTATTATGGGGGAAACGAATGAGGTAGTGTAATTTATGTTGTGTTATTCCTGTAGTCTTCCATCGTACGTAGATGTGTCCATGTGAGTAAATCAAACTCCGTATCACTTGATTCATCTTGCTCATTAACATTATCTTGTTCATTTTTTTATCCCAGGCATAACTGTTATAGAAAAACCAATAATAGTTTTTTAAGTAATGATGCAGAAGGGTCTCTACAGTTGGTAGTAAGGAACAAATGGATGGACGGATAAATGAAATTATGAGTTGGAATTGGCATGTGTGCATGCAGCTGCAGGTAGTATCGGGCCACCAGTCAGTTTGAGGAGTAAAGCGAAGTCCTTCAAAATTATAAATATCCTTACACTTTAAGTGTGGGCATCTGTAGAAAAATGTAACACCTTTATGTCCTTTCAAGCCAAGCCTAGCCTTATGTGCCCCCAAATCCATTCCATTTTGGAACCTGAATCCCTACTTACATATTAATACTTCCCCAGTGTTTCATTTGCTTTATGCAAATCAAGCAATATTAATCTAGCAAAAAACACCACCATCCGAAAAAGCCATGAACAAGTTATTAATATTTCTTTGCTTTCTTGTTTTGCTTTTGGTTCCCCTCAGAAGTGCGGCTGCAGCAGGAGATTCTTCTGACGACAGGTCCGGCCAGAACCAGATTGCAGCAAAGCTTGAGGACTTGGAGTTTGAAGAACAAGGTGGTGATGAAGACGAAGACGACGACGAAGTTGATGAATCCGAGCTCCTAGACTTGCCACCCTGTTGTTGTGGAAGTCCACGTGCGAACAGGATTCTTGTCAATGTGGATGCGTTTGGTGCTGTTGGGGATGGAGTATCCGATGATACAGAGGTTATCAAACTATACAGTACAATACACACACACACACACACACACACGCTCAATTTCAATAGCGTATTAATTAAAGAAAATTTCTTTATAATTGTTAATTTCAGGCCTTTGTGAATGCATGGAAACAAGCTTGTTCCACACCAAGATCAGTTCTGTTGGTTCCCAAACGGCGTCGGTATTTAGTCAGGGCAACAAGGTTTAGAGGACCTTGTGCTGCTAAATTAGTAATCCAGGTATAAATAATGATGGCCACATCTTCTCTCATCAGCCCCGCGCATTTGATACTGATATATCTAGCGTCAAGATTTCATACAGACTGTGATTGTAATGTTCGTCGAACTCCACGGTGCAGATTGCAGGGACTGTCGTAGCACCAGATGAACCAAAGAGTTGGGATCCCAAGAACCCGCGGAATTGGCTTACTTTCAGCAATTTAACAAAAGTCACTTTCCAAGGGAAGGGTGTCATTGATGGATCAGGTCACAAATGGTGGGCAGCATCTTGCAAGAGGAACAAGTCCAATGTATGACTTGCATAAATTCATGCATGCTGTCAATACAAGTTTCTGCAAGAAAATTACTTTGCTCTTACTAACCAAATAATGCTTTGATTCCTTCTGATCAATCCCTCAGCCATGCAGAGCAGCACCAACGGTGAGGTTCTTCTCTTTTCTGCTAACCGTTTAACTATGACCAGTCAAAGAGTGAATGTGTACTTACTCTCACGATCGATGCAGGCCTTAACCATAGATTCAAGTTCAACTGTGCGAGTGAAAGGTCTCACGGTCCGTAACGGCCAACAGATGCACTTTGTCATTTCCCGCTCCAAGGTGGTGCGTGTGAGCAGTGTCAAAGTTTCAGCTCCCGAGGACAGTCCTAATACTGATGGGATCCATATCACTGAATCCACAAACGTAGTTCTGCAGAACTGCAAAATTGGAACAGGTCTTTCCCTCGCCCGGCCCTCATATTCTCCACCTTCTGCATTAATTTTATTGATTGATGTTCATATCACTCAAGAATGCCAGAAGATTTAACCAGGATGCTAATACTTAAACTCCCCACACAAGGATATTGAGCTGTAAAACCTACAAATTGTTGGGAATTTTATGAATCTGACTTTCCCTAAATCTTTGATACATAACCTTGGTT
Source organism: Avicennia marina (assembly GCA_019155195.1). Classification (NCBI taxonomy): domain Eukaryota; kingdom Viridiplantae; phylum Streptophyta; class Magnoliopsida; order Lamiales; family Acanthaceae; genus Avicennia; species Avicennia marina. The sequence continues at coordinate 139,448 of CM032774.1, forward strand.
TTGTTCCCTTGCATATACAACTTATATATAGGCGATGACTGCGTCTCAATTGTCAACGCTAGCTCGGGAATAAAGATGAAGAACATCTATTGCGGACCTGGCCATGGAATCAGGTAAAGAACTTATTAATCGTTAGGTATGTTGTTCCATGCTGAGACCAACCTCTGCCCGTACCTCAAGTCCAGCATTTAAAGCAAAGAAACCATAATGCTAACAGTCAGGAGATGTTTGATAATGCCACATCCCATATTACACGCCTTTTCTTTTCGGATAAGAACAAAACAAAAAATGCTTCCATTTCTTGCATTGCTTATTTGGTGGTTCTGTTGCATCGCTATCAGCATCGGTAGCCTGGGAAAGGACAACTCCACAGGCATTGTCGAGAAGGTTGTACTGGACAACGCATTTCTTAGAGGTACAATGAATGGCCTTAGAATAAAGACTTGGCAGGTAATTCTTCTTGTCTTAAATTATTTACCCATGTGAAACGTTAACAGCTTTGAACGTTTAAATTTCAACACCAACCACACAAATCGTCTTGAGCGAATTTTGCACTACCCTTCCGCGGTTCAAATTTGAACTTCATATAGAATTCCACATAAAACCTTCTTCTCAGGGAGGAAGTACTTGGAACAAGTTCAATTTACACAAACAAGGAAAATAACATCAGCAGTACCCTTCTGGCATCATCATAGAACGTTACATCATCATTAATTAACACAGAAGAGATTAATTAATATTGTTGTCGGTGCTGCAGGGAGGATCTGGTCACGTGCGCGCGGTACGCTATCAGAATGTAAGGGTGGATGATGTCTCCAACCCAATTATCATAGATCAATTTTACTGTGATTCGCCAATTACTTGTCAAAATCAGGTATATCGCACCATCAGCACGTGCAACTTGGTTTGCCTTGGCAATGTTCGCATCAATCAATAATGTTGAAGCCTTTTCTTTCTTCTTCTTCTATATCTTAGACTTCAGCAGTGCAAATAAGCGAAATCGTCTACCAGAACGTAACTGGGACTTCGAGAACCCAAAAGGCCATGAAATTTGCATGCAGTGACACAGTCCCCTGCACGCACATAGTTCTTAACAACATCAACTTACGGAGGAGTGACGGCTCTGTTGAGACCTACTGCCACTCTGCTGCAGGATTCGGTTATGGTTATGTTCAACCTTCCGCAGAATGTCTGTCATCTTCTGGCAAGGTATTAACAGTCGCCCAGGAAAAAGAAGCAGATGTTGACCAAACTAGCAGGGAACGCCTCATTCACACTGAGCTATGAGCCAACCTCCATGCATGGCTACCACTAATACATTTCTAGTAGGGTATTGCTCGGGGCCTATTTGGACTCCTAGATTCCATATTTTCTGGTTTAAATGAATATACCATATAGTGTAACTCTTTTAAGAGGATATGCCACACATTTCCATACTTGAAAAGAATTTCATTCAGTTTCCATAGGAACCGACGGTGAAAACATATTATAAAGAACATTAAAGAACAGTATTTTCTATGTGATGAACTGTAATAGAAAGGGATTGATATAGATTACATTTGTTCCTTATTTTTCCATCAGAAGTGAGAAATTCCAAAATCCAATATTATGTCTCCATACGAGGTACAAGGCATGGGAATTGAATGAGAATAAATTCTACGAAGGCCTTCATCTGTGCGCCAAGGAAAGTGGAAAACTGAGAGCACTCTATAAACAGCCATACTAGAGACCACCTGGGCACTTGCCGCTAACATCAAGTTTAATAAGCCAGTAGAGGACCAGTTTGTAATTTGAATCATCAGAAATTGGGAGGTTTTACAGAAACCTGACATCAGGAAAATGTGCATCACCATTTTCATCATGTTCTTGGAATACAAAATTCTTAGTGGCCAGAGATATCCCTATTCCCGGAATATGAATGGTATCAAACTCAACTTTAAGTGATGATGGTGCAAGAACTGTAACACGGATGTTAACTACCACAGAAAGTGATGATTGTTGCTACATACGAGCACCATTGTCTAGGTAAAGAGCAGCAAGGGAGCCTGGACATACAAGCCAAACAAACATGTGCCCTGATAACAAATCAAAGTGATCTATGAGGATCCTTAATGCCTCGGGATAATCTCTTTGTGTGTAAAGAGAAGGTCGTGCATTTCTGCCAAAAAGAAGGATCTTGTGTCAACTATCAAATGAGAATGAAATTATCACAGTTCCAATGATTAAATAATACGGTAATATATAAGTTTGTAAGATAATAAAAAAATAAATATAAGTAAAATAATTATAGAGATAAGTGTTAATTTGATTGTGAATAGATATAATAATTAAAAAATTATTAATAAGTTATAAAAAATAAAAGATGAAAAAAATTTAAATTTGAATTTAAATAAAATTTATATAGTAAAATGTTAGTTTGTAAAATTTTAACGTCATGATGAATAATGGAGAAAAAGGAAACAAAGCATTACCAACGTTATCAATAATGATCCCATCTTGTGGTTTGGGGCTGAGGAAATCGGAATTTGTCTTCATCCATTTTTATTACGCGCATTTGATAAACCCTCTTTTCCAATCTTTAGAACTAATTTTAACCTGTCTGGGGAAAAGTCCACTCCGGTGGTCCGCGGTTTTCAATGGGCCATCCAATTTGAGGTCTAAATCCTTCAAACAAGGATATTTTCCCTATGTATATATTTTAGTGTCTTGCCGTTTGCATTTTCAGTTTATCAGTCAAATCGGAGAAGAGAAAATGGATTTGGGTTCAGCTCCTCATATTTTCTCAGCTCCGCCGGTTTCTAGGATTCGGCAGAAGGGCCTGCCACCACCAGCATCCAGAGCTCCTCCCAGGCTTCACTTCCCTGTAAATTTTTGTTGTTGGATTTCCACTCTTCGTTTGAAAATCAAAACCCCAACTGTGTTTGAATGGTTTGATCTCTTCTGTCTTGTGCAATTTATATAATAAATTAATTTGCTTCCTGGATGCTTTTATTCTAGATCCAAAACTCTACGTATTCCTGAAATTAGTTGCAACAAGACAAGGAGATATGTGCAAGGATATTCATCTGCTAACTGTAAAACTTCAGTTGTCGTGCAGAAAAGCAACGTTGATGCACGGAATACGCAAATGCTGTCATTTGCAGTGCGTAAAAGCAACCAGTTGAGAGCACTTTGCAGACAACTAAAAGTAGAAGACAGCACAAGCGATGAAGCATGCGAATTAGTGAATGGGACGGAACTGACTATTGGAGATGAAGCAGACGGTGTCCAGGCTTATCTTTTCAAGGCAGTGAAGAACAACAACGCAACTGGCATATTGCTCTTGTCTGATATTTTTGGTTTTGAAGATCCGTCCACCAGAGATTTTGCATATCGTGTTGCCTGCAATGGTTACAAGTAAGTGAACAGCTGCCGATGCTTTTCACTCTTTTCCTCTGTACCGATAATTAAGCTGGTACAAATGCAGTAGTAGGCCTTAGATAATGAAATTTAGTAGCTCTAATTATGCAATGCCCACGAGGTAAAATGAGGTTAGTCATTGCATTTCTTCATTTTGCGGTTGGCAACGCAGCGTTCTTGTGCCTGATTTGTTTAATGGAGACCCTTGGAGAAAAAACAGGCCCAATGCTCTGCTTCAACAGTGGATCACCGAGCAAAGGCCAGAACGCATGGCAGAAACTGTATTAGAGTCGGCAGAATGGATGATACGTGAATTTGAAGCTGTAGGAATCTCCAAAAAGCTGGGGATCATAGGCTTTTGCTACGGTGGTGGCCGCGTCATAGACATCCTAGCCCAAGACCAGGGAGCGTACTTTGGCTCCGGAGTCTCCTTTTATGGCACCAGGATTGATTCTTCTGCTGCCAGCTATATAAAGGTACCTCTACTGCTGATCACAGGTGAGAATGATGCACTTTGCCCCATCAATATATTAAAAGACATTACAGAGCGGAATAGGGAATCAAAGATGGTGGTTTTCCCGGGCAGGGGTCATGGCTTTGCCCATAGGCCCCACACTCCCGAAGAAGATGCCGATGCAGAGGAAGCCTTCACGATTGTGAGAAACTGGCTCTCTGATGGACTGCTTGGCAAAAATTGAAATGCTTTTGTTGTTTGAAACTGGATGATTATGCATTAAGTTGTTCGACAGTACCGTGCATAAAGAATTTCTCTTCTCCTCTCACGCCTCATTCTATATTAATCCCAAAATATCCAACCAAAAGCATTTCTGAACCATTTTGAAACCATCCTCCCTTCTGGATCTTTACTGAACGCCAGCATGCACTGGTCAATGCTCCGTCGGGGCTGCCAGAAAAGAAGCAGTGAAAACGGGCAGCCTGATGGAGTGCTGTCATAAGATTACAAGACAGCCCATGCAACCAGTCATCTAGAGAGGACCAGACATAAAATATTGTCTGCACGGAACCCAAAAAACGACGAATACATTTCAAACAGATTATTCTCCATAACCTTGTCAAAACATACGAAAGATTCACAAATTGCTAGCGGAACTCAGGTGTTTATTAACAAGTAAATTTGGTCTAACCACAACTTAATGTCAGACTTGTGTAAACAGGGCAAGTACAAAGTGACAAATTCAGATCAAACAAGTTTAAAAAGGCGCTGATTTCTTTAAAAGACCAACTCATGAGGCCTCACCCCAGCCTTTAGTGAGAATCTAGCACCCAAATAGTACTTTAGGTCTGTGACTGCCTCAACAGCCTTCAACAGTGGTGCATCAACAGCCATCTGATCATCCTTCTTTTCTGCTGGGAATTCGTTTTTGTCCTACACATTTACCCATACAATTAGAGTAGAATCACAACCAATGTCAGAACTTATTTTTCAGAAACTAACCTGTTTCTCTGCCACAAAGAACTCATTCTCTTCCTTCTTCTTTCTCTTCTCCACTTGCCGAGCAAAGTACTTATCATCAAACTTCTCCACACTCACACCAGAAATGTCAACCTTCGTTGATGTTCCAATAACATAGGCCTGGTTGACACGTCTTAGAGGAGCACCATTGATCTTGTATGGACCTAAATTAAAAGTGAAGCACGAAAACAAATGAGAAAATTCAAGAATACTAGCTTTTCGTATCTTATGCAGTACAAAATTTGAAATGAGGATTGTCAGGGAAAGTGATATCCAAGGTAACAAGCAATATCCCCAAAGTAATCACAACTCCAAAATTAAAAATTTCTTATATTTTCTCTGATGAAAAATTAAATAAAAATAACAGAAGTTTAGCCAGGCACAGCACAAACCCCTTTCTAAATGAAATAACTTGCGCAAACATTTATCAAATAAATTAAGTTATGCCTGGGATTGATCAAGTTTTTTTTTTCTGAAGGCAAATGACACAGGCAACAGCAGCCACCTGCCCATTGATGATACCGGAGACCAGAAAGTCCACAAGAAAAATAAGGGCGAACCAGATCTCACTCACATCAAGAAGGACTCATTTTGACGAATTATGATTTCTTGGGTACACAAATCACAATATATGCTGCTATTAGAGGAATCATCGTACAAACTAAAGAATACAGAATTAAAGGGCTAAAGGAACACAACTACCGAAACTTCTCATCAATCCTTCATTAGAGTATTAAACTCTCTGTAATACTAACTTAAGGCAGCATACAGATAAAGATACCTAATTTTAAATGGCTATACCCATCTACATTATTATTTGAATATTACAAAACGAGAACCCAAGAAAAGATTTTTACTTGCAGAAGCATATTCAACTGCCAACAGGCGAAAACTTAGCTTTTAAAACTTTCAAGAGATCCAAAGAAGAAAATGACGACGTTGAGAAATCGAAAAGGAAAATAAAAGATCACCAGTAATAAGAAGCAATCCAGATGAAAGCTGCTTCAAGAAAACAACTCTCTTCCCCTTAAACTTCCCTGCCAATATTATCAGTACCGTTCCTGGAGTAATGCTTGCCCTGTAAACGTTAATCCACAAATAGGAAATCACAAAAAGAAAAAAAAAACCGTATAAAAATGTACTCCTAAGGAAAAGGAAAAAAAAAAAATACGACCTGAGTTTGGTTGGCTAGGCCTTGCGTTTGTTGGAGAGTGGTTTTTTAACGTCATCAGCTGGGTAAAACTTAGGAGGCTTCTCCGCCACCGGAGCGGCAGCGGCGACGGCGGCCTTTTCATGGTGGGGGAATTTTCCGCCGTTCTTGGCCTTGATAGCCCAAAGGCCACGCTTATGGTACATCTTTGAACGGGAGATTTTGCAGACACCCGGGATGAGTTCCGGGTTTCGGGTGACTCTCGCCGTCTTCGCCGCCATCTCAGCAGGCAATGGCAAATTAGAATTAAGCTCTCGAAAGGGTATATTTTCAGTATACGGTATGGCCGAAAACCAAATGTTGCCCAAACCCTACTAGGCAGAGAGCCAAGAATCTGAGCCGTATGTGCGTTCATATGTTGGCCCAAGAACAACATTTAGGTCCGAAAAGAAACTCGACAAAGGAGAAAAGTAAAATATAACAAGATAACAGAAAGTAAATGAAATAATTGAACATTAGAAAAGTAGAATAAAAGAATTGTTAAAGAATTAAAAGTAATTTTGTAATTAGATGCGATCAAATTTACTCTGCTTTTATCGTTATGTATAATAATGTAGATTGTATTTATTTAATTTTCCCACGGTAAATGACTCATTTGGACTAAAATTGAGTGTAAACCATATTGCTAATAGATTTGTCGCAGAGACTAGGAAGATGGATACAAATGATGACCGTGTGTGTGCGTCCAGCAGTTTCTATACTAACGTTGACGATCCCACTTCCAAGAAGAATAAGCTACTTTAATCGATTCAAGGCTGTGCCGTGTATTGCCTGATCAAGGGGGCCTTAGAAAAGTTATCAGGTTCTGACTTAAAAGATATATGCGGCTTGGAATTATCTGTGGGCTTTAGGTTATTCGCTTCCCTTTGTCTTTGTTGATTTTCTGGGTTGACATTTCACTTTCGGTGTGTGGTGGCTTTGGGCGTTTACTTATTGCTACCATATTCGTTCCGTTTGGAGGGTATGATGATGCTGTTGCGAGCCCTCCTAAATATTGAGTTACCAAAATGCGCTGATCAGAGCATGTGTTTCAATTTATTTATTTTCTTTCGGAACAATGGAATAAAAATGACCTTCTCGTAACTCCCATTTATCTGTCAAGCCCCTACCCCTTGTGCAACAATGTCTTCTTTTTATAACCTTTAGGCTTCTTTCAGATCCTTAGAGAAGAGATGCTCCGATGACCGTACTTGTTTGAGAATAATACATGGTCAAAATTGGCCTCACCGTTGAAATCTGTCGAGGAACTAATGATTCCGTGTGTACTGAGATGTTTAAATGGGGCCTTTTATTGTACTTTAAATTGGTGAAGAGAACGTCAAGGCTTGCCTTGGTGGGTGTACGTACCGCCTTGAGGATCATGTGCCTCCAAACATATCTCTAGGTATTGTATGGCATATTTGATCATTTCAGGAAAGATCCAACATAAGTCCCTGAATGCGGTCTTAGAGGTTTTGGGGATTCCGCTTCAGTCGCATTTTTATTTGTCTGCGTATTTAATCGGCCTTAGGCTATCCAAGGGAGAGGACCAAACTGACCAATATTGTGTTAAAGAAGGTAAGAGTATTAAGTACCTTCGTCATAGCGAGACTACGATCATGTCTATTGCAAGACCGGAATACAGCTCATTAGCTAAAAACATTAAACCTTGCTTGCAACACATACTCGCACACACATAAAACATATGAATTAAGCAGTGCCATGCAGTGGAAATAACACACATTTGTATATTATCATACCATCCATGAAAAGAAATAATTCAAGAGCAAAGTATCAAATTTACAGCATGAAAATATCAACAACACAATTTCCTATCCACAAATTCCGCCCTGTGGCTGTGCACGCATCTCGATAAAATTTCATCTGTCCTTCACCACTGTTGATTGATCAAATTTAAGCGAAAGCAACAAATAAATATAGTCACAATACTCTTAACAATTCGGAGCTAAGTTTGAAAGCAATCAGATAAAAAGAATGCATGTGAAGGAACCAAAGGCATCACCCTCCGTCAGAGGGCTTGGTCTTGGACCTGTAAAGAAGAAGCTGCTTCTTAGAAGTTCGGTTGTCAAACGCCTGGTTCACGGAATTTGAAGACGCCGGTGAGAGCTTGTTCATCAGTCTATCCGATCTTCCTCGACTTCTGCACAATCCAAGTGTACCGACCCTCGGCTCCATATGAAAAATCCAACCTACCATTCTCACCTACCAAACCAATGTGCTGGCCTATTTATGATCCATCCACAGTTCACCATAAGAATAGAAGTTCCCCAATTATAGATAATTAATTACTTATCATGTTATACTTGAGCCAAATAATTGAAAAACACTTGTTCACCTTGCGGCATCAGCAGCGTTGAATTCCTGTTCGCCCTCCTTGCTAAGCCCACCATATTGAATCGGTACTGGATCGGGTGCTATGTATCTGACACAAATCAAAACTCCAGCTAAAATATCATTCAACTAGGCTTAGTGCAGTACTACGTATTGATCAGTTTCAGAGAAAATGAACCACAATATGAATTTTACTAACTTGAAGAGGGTCTTGGCAGTCTTGGTATGGCCCGCAAACATAAACTTGCTCTAGGTTCTTTGCGTCAAGAATGGACTGATCATCTTGTTGTAAGCCACATACCACCACGGAACGTTGATGAACACCTATTCGCACATCACAAATAACCAACACCTCAATCAGCAAAACCGGTAATATGCAGTGAACGATAACAATAAACTGATTGTATAAAACACACAAATTCCGAAGTGATCACCCCAGATGCGATCCCAGTCGCCTGTCCACCCTAAGATACTGAAAACAGAAAATATTGGTAAACAAATATAGAAATATCTTGTGTCCGTACCTGCTTGGCAACATATTCAGGATAGTTGTCCTAGAGCAACTGGAGGGCCGGATTGGTTGCTTGGCGGAGCTCTTTCTTAAACAAGATAAGTCCAGGGGGATTCTTCAGATCAGTGGCTTGAAGAATAGTGCAAGTGCCCCCAGAACAAAAGTCAAGCTTCCTGGTATTCTTCTCCAGGAACTGAATGTACCACCTCAGAAATTTTGCCGTCTTCTCAGCATCAGAATAAGTGTTGTTATACAACTCCCTATCCCGAAATTCACCAAAAGCGTTGTAACAAACGGGTGTCCCTCTTTATCCACTCCATGAATATATACAACTTTTTCATGGTTCTCTTCGATTCCTTCCTCTCCCAACAAGTCATCAATCTTGAACTCTTTCCTCCACACCATCACGCATATTAGCATGGCAAAAGCATCCTTCACCTTAAAATTCCTAGGCCTCAAGAATTTGAGGAGAATCACATCACTCTTCTCATCTGCAAGAAGTAGGACACCTCAGATGGAAACCTCCTCTGGTGGTGGGGCCGCAGCTGCAACCTCCTCCTTAGGCTTCTCGTCCTCGCGTGTTGGTGGAGCGGCGGCGGCACCCTCGTGAACTATAACTGTTTTGATGTCTTCCACCGCTTCCACTTTTTCTTCAACCTTCTCCTCCACCTCCGTCTCTAATGGTACAACAGCTGGTGTTGGGCTTGCTTCTTCTTCAGCATTTATCGACCCCGTCTTCTTTCACGAGCTGGGGCACTGTAACGGAAACAGGTGCTTCGCATGTTTCTATCTTTTCTTCGGTCTTGGGCTCTTCTTGTTTTCCCTCTTTAGTCATTGGGTCTTCTTCCACTTCTTTCTTCAACTCATGGTTTGGTTCCTCCTGTTTTTAATCGTCCTTCTTAGCGGGGGCCAGCGGTGGTGCGGTGAATTCGTGCTTGACAAGTGCCTCCTGAATCAACTGTCTGAATTCATCCAAGGCTTTCCTTTCTGGATCAATGGGATCATCAACCCAATTGCTTTCCTCCGTAAAGGAAGAAAATTCATTGGTGTTCTCTTCCAGTGCATCGTCGTCTTTCTCCTTCACTCGTTCAGCTGTCAGCTCCTCAACCATATCCACTCAGGAGGAGTCTCCTTGTCCACGACGGTGGTCTTGGGTTTCTCAGCAAACGGGACATCATCAGATGCCACGGCCTCCTCGGTTGCAGAGGGGGCATCAGGAGTTGTTTTCTTGGTTTCTTCGTTAGCCATTATTCAAAAAAAAAAACCTCACTTTCCCTCGTAACCAGAATTAGGATAAAGAAATGACAGTAATTGAAAATTGGTTTTGCTATGCAGCACGACTGTGACGAAGGGGGACGTGCGAGGGACTATTATTCGGCCTTTTAAGGAGGGTGGAGGGGGTCGGTTGGCAACTGACAGTGCATCCGTGTATTTATAGACGAAGGTCCATTCGAAAATGTGTGCGTGAAGAGGAACGGTTTGTAAGAGGATATCCGGACTCTCGTAATGGGGTCCCTTACAACGAATCCCTTACCAGTCACCTCTGCATTTCTAGCCCGCTGCATAAAAAACAATTGCCAACATCTACTATCTAATAATTTCTTGGATTTAAAATTTGAATGAAAATAATAATTGGCCACCAAATCCCATCTCACTGTCATCATTATTATCTTAGTTAGCAACCTTTAAACATTTTTCTGTTTATGAATTATGGGCTGGTTGAGTTATATATATCATAACAGGTTGAATCTTTATTAAACAATTATCAAGTTCCCGTGTCTAGGCATCAGACCACACTTGCTACTGTCAAAATTACTAGCTTCAGAATCAGTTTGGTAATCCAATAGAAATAAAGCACCATTACGTCGTTTTCACATCGTCTCTCTTTCTTCCCACATAAACTCTCATATTGTATGCATCTTCCTCACCATCGTAATTGCAAATATGTATCGTCCCTTTGTCGTACTACCTTAAATATTACAAAATGTTCAATCTCAAAATGGCTAATAAGCTTGCATTCGTTGCAAACTAGAAAAAAGTTTGTGAGGCCTAAGGGAGGCCCTCGTGCTGCCTAGAAAGATTGTTGTGCGAGGGAATGTAAGGCAAGAAGTATAACGTTAGAGGGCCAACGTTGTCTGAATCCGCCGGCAATAAAGACAGCAAGCAAAATCAAGTACAGGAAACAAGATGGGCCCTATACCCATGCCCCATGCCGCGACCATTTTTTGGCCTTCATTATTACTCACGCCCTTTTCCTTTGGAATCCATTGTCCGATATGTCTTCAGATTGCTACACACATATACCATTTACGCTGATTTATCAACACACTACACATCCTCCAAATTAAACATGTATGACAACGAAACTAGTCGTTATACAGGACAGGCCCTTGCCATTGCTTAATAAAATTTATATTTATTAATTACTCCTATGATTGAAAGATTTGGCCGAGTATAAGAAGGCAAGGAAGCCTATCGCATTAAGTCCAGCAAGTGGCCCGTAGAAGTAACCTAAATGTGCCCCGTTGGTGTTATCCAAGAACCATCCATCTTCACCAGTGCTTCTCTGAATGGGCATATAAGAAAACTGCTAAGGAAATTGCCCACCCCAATTATAATTTGAAACATAGAGACCTACACTTTTCAAGCCACAAGGAACCTCGTCATAGATCAGCTTCTGCAACCCCACCAACGTTAGTGCGTCTGCCGGAGGGACTACTCACCAAAAACTCATATACAAACCACTTTTTCTTTCTTTTTTTTTTGAACGTCGAGATACCACTTTCTCTAACCTAAGTTTGTTTCCCAATAATGAGAACCTTCTCTTGTCGCAAATCAGATAGTCCGTGTGCCGAAGCAGTTTCAAATCTCTCTCTCTCAACTAAGGCCGCGACGACCATGGAAATAGTGCACAAGATCAAACCTGCACCAATTCTCCGAAGCTTTGTTATTCCAGAGGGAGTGCTGGTGATGATTCTCGCCAACGGAACAAAGGCATGATCGTACATAGGGATCTAAAAGATGATTGTGAGGCCGATTATGTACTGAAGCGAGGCGGCTGGTACATCAGAGCTCGAACCGATGGACCTGTCCATCGTAATTCCTTGTTTGGTAAAGAGAGTAGAGAGTGGAGCTAAGACGATTGCAAATGCCAAACACGTGGCCCACAGAGGGCTTAATTTCACGGGTGCTTTTGCCTCTTCGACCTCTTGCATGGTGCAAACTTCGTCATGGTCAAACAAGCTTTCTGGAATAAGCAAAGCTTTATTGAGAAACTTGCTTTCATATTTAGAAAGAAAAAACTCGTCATGAAAGAATATAGCTAGCGAAATTATCGCATCCAATAAGCAAAGCTTTATTGCGAAACTCGCTTTCTGGAATAAGCAAAGCTTTATTAAGAAACCCGTCATATTGGGAATAAGTAATCTATATATACCACGTGGATGAAATAGGGAGGATCACAAATATTTGATGTAAAAATTAATTCTTACTTGCATTGTTGAGACTGTAGATGAGGCATTATATCCTGCTTTAGCTCACTGTAAGTACTCGCGGAAGGGACAGCTCTCCAATTCCTTGCTGCTTTAATAAAGACCTGACTGACTCTCTAAGACTTAGTGCCAAGAATGCATATTGTCAGTGCAATTGCCATGGAAATACATGGGATCCCGAACCCAATGCCCCAACGAATGTTGTCTTGAACGTAGTTGAAGATACCAACGGACCCGCACACATACCAAAATACCACCAGTTGAAAAACGAGCTTCCGCTTCTCAACTCTTGGGAATCGTGCGTGTCGAATTCATCTGCTCGAATGCCAGAAGGCATGGTTTGTGAGCCCCTTGTGCGAGCGCCATTAAGTAGAGTGACACGAAGAAGAATAAAATGTCGAGCTGATCATGGGGCCGAGGCCATGGATTGATGGTGGCACCTCCTTGGCAATCAAGGAAAGCTGATGTAGTCAACAATCCAAGACACATCAAGTTAGATTAAATGATTGTATCACAACGATTCGGAAAGCTAACAGAATTGGACGTATACTCAATTATTTAGCAAGTATTCCCAACGCATGGTATGTCCTTCAGCATCAAGTAGCATTGCCGCAAATATACCAAAAGGGGAATTCGCTGAGTTCGTTTCGATCAGATAGGAATTGCAATCACTAAACAGGGATTAAAAGTTTATTTTCATCTTGAATTGTCTACAGTGCAAAGAGCATACGGAGAAGATCATTTCAATTTTAACATAATAAACACAAAACGTTATCAATTAGTAAGCTGCAGCGATGTATGCTACCAAAACCTCACAGTATATACACCCCAGTTGGATAAAGTTAATAATGATAAGTAGTATTAAATAATAATTAGAACTAACACATACTATTCATCATAAATGCATTATTTGGCAATGTTCATCTGTTTTACACACACACACACAAACACACAAATTAACTACTAATTGACAAATAATTACGCTGTCACATATTAATGCCTACTCTAGCTAATTCGTCAGTTAGCCAGTTACGCTGGAATGCCTTGCATAATAATATAAAAGTAACTAACCAAGACACAGATGAGGGATGAAAGCACAATGGTCCGGCATCGACCCAGATAAGAGTCCGCCGCCCAAAGAGGCAGCGCTGAACCCGTGCCCGTCCATATATTTATGTTGGCTGCCGCCGCCGCCGTCAACTGCTCCATCTCGCCCGTTAGATATGTAATCAGATTTGAACTTATTCCATAACATGCGAACATTTCCACTGCCCTTGCCTTTGCATGCATCATCCCCCACCGCTCAATCATCATATATATAATTACAATTAATTAATATGTCTATCGATAATATTATGAGAAAATACATATCAATCTCGTTTTACATCTTTCAATTTTACTTTTTGAATTTCTCTTTTTATCTTGTTTAACTTCAATAGTGTTCTTATCTTTGAACGGTGTCGTTAATTTTAAAATATCATTCTTTTTTTATTGACTTGATATTTTCATTTATAGCTTCTCTGTCTTGAACAACCTCTTCATAACCTAAAGATTCACAATTGACGAAAAGATAAAATTGAATTAAATCACTAAAATTTTGAACTATCTCCCCCATTTCATCATACAAGTCACAATGACTTTGGTCCCGCTAGGCCTTTCACTTGAACTTTCTTCTTCAATTGGTACAATTTGTGGTGGATGTATTGAAGGTGGACTAGTTGGTTACACTACGTTCTCATCTTTTATAAAGATTTGTTGAAATTTTTGTCCATACTTTGAAATATTCCATTCCCAAGTGCTTTTTTCTTCAAATTTAACATCTCAACTAATCAAAACCTTGCCATCAATTAGATTATACGACTTGTATATTTTACAGATTTGATCATAGCCAATGAAGACATACTTTTCACTTTTATCAACAAGTTTAATCCTCCTTTCTTATGGTACATGTGCATAAGTTATGCTTCTAAATACTCGGGACACTATTGACTTTTTTTCCACTCCAAACTTCATGAGATGTTTTGCCATGAATACTTTAAATGTGACAACGATTCAACATACCATACAAGCTATGGCTTATACCCAAAATTCTTTAGGCAAGTATTTACTCTTCAACATAGTCCTTGCCATGTTTAATATGATTTTAATTCTTCTTTTCAGTTACTTTATTTTGCTATGGTGATCTTAGTGCTATCAAAAAGTGATGAATTTCATTATTCTTACAAAAAGGCTTGAATTCATTTGATGTAAATTTTCCTTCTCTATTTGACTGAAAAGTTTTAATTTGGTAACCACTTTATTTTATCACCATAACTTTAAACTTTTTAAAAGTTTCAACACCTCTGACTTTTCCTTCAAGAATTATGCCCAAATTTTTTAAGACTAGTCATCAATAAACAAAAGAAAATAACTATTCTTACCAAATGATGATGGAGTGATAAGTCCGCAAACATTCAAATGGATCAAGTCTAAAAGTTGATGGACTCTTGAAAAATGACTCCTTTGAAAAAACTTTTTCTTACTTGCTTACCAAAAATGTATTTTTCACACATTTGATTTAGATGTTTAATGTGTGGCAATCCTTTTACCATATTTTTCTTACTCATCTCTTTGAGACCATCAAAATTCAAGCACCCAAATCTCATATGTCAAAGTTAAGAAGAATCTTTGAAACAAATTTGCAAGCATCTTGGAACATCATTTTGAATGTTGAGTATAAACATACTAGCTTTTGTCATTAAGACTTTGGCTAACAATATTCCATTTTTATCTTTTATAATCAGATTCTTATCTTTTAAGTGAATATCATAGTATTTCTCTAAAAGTTGTCCCAAACTCAAAATATTACTTCTTATATCTAGCACATAAAAAATATTTGAAATAAATTGATGGCTTGCATCCTTCAATCAAATTAAAATTGTACCTTTTCTTCTAACTTATGAAATTATCAAAAGTCATATTGCCTCTAAATGATTCATATAACCCCATAAAAAAATTCCTCTTTCCACATACATGGCTACTTGCACCAGAATCAAGATACCAGGTATCCTACTTTTCATTTTCAAGCGCTATCTTCTCATTATCAACACTTTTACATGCTAAAAGTAAAATGGAATTTCCATCTTCATCATTACTTTCTACGAAGTTGGATTTTTCCTCCACATCACTTTTACATTTCCAAAAATAATGGCCAAAATTATAACAATTGTGATATTTTACATTTGATTTGTCATACTTTTTTGAGTTTTGCCTCCAACCCATTCCTTTACTTTGTTCATGTTCTTTTCCTTAATTGAATTTTGTTCTTTTCTTTTCTATATTTAATTTTGTGTTGCTACCCGTCCCTTTACCACAATTGGGTATAAATCCACATCTACAACCTTTTTTTGGGACATGTCACATCTTTCTTCCTTATTCTTTAAAGAAAGCGTTACTTGTAAAACTTGTTGCACTGGTTGTTGCTTTGGTTTGTTTAATTGTATTTCATGGACTTGCAAGGATCCGATCACCTCCTCAATAGTCAATGCATCCAAATCCTTGGAGTCTTCAATCGTAACAAAAATGTAATTAAATTTCAGGTTTAAAAAAATCTTTCTAACAATCCGATTATCTTTCAAGTCATCTTCGTATCTTCACAATTAGTTGGCAATGGTCAAAACTCTTGTAATATAATATAAAATATTTCAAATTCCTTCATTTGTAGAGATTCGAACTCTCCTCTTAATGTTTCAATATGAACTTTGTTAACTTTTTCTACTTCCTTGAACAACACTTGGAAAATATCCCAAGCTTGCTTAAAGATGGTTACACTTACAATTTTCTCAAATATCTTATCATCCAATCTTTGACGGATGAGTCTAAGAGCCTTTTGATCCTTTTTCAAGGAGACTATTTGTTCCAAAATAACATTATTCTCGATAGGTTCCCAACAATCATAGACTCTAAATAATGCCTTCATGCGTACACACCAGTTCTCATAATTATCTTAGTGAGAATTGGAATTTGAAAGGGAGGTAAATTCAACATTTCTCTAAAATGGTTTTCAATCAAAATGGCTCTGATACCACTTTGTTAAAAAATTTTGGTGAGTTTCTACACAAAATACAAAAGAGGAGTGGAGGAAATTTTGGAATGGTATAACATTTAAACTTGGAATAATTATAAATGGTTAGAATACATGAGTATTTATAGGTGTTTTCTAACATGAACCTATTTTAAAATCATGAACAATATTTAATATGCTACATTTCTTTTTTTCTAATACATGAATAATACCAAAAGTCACATAAAAATATAATACTTCCATCCTAGTACATGAAGAAAATGAGGAGATATATTCATGTATCATCTTAATACAATATTCCCATACCATTTATACACTTGGTCAATAGATCAAATTCAATTACTAACAAAGTGTATGCATCCATTTGGGTGTTGGCGATAAAGCAATTGATTGATGGTTGGAGAATCATTGTGCCCTTTAAATTGAAGACAAGCCATAAGGTAAAAGGTTGTTGATGCACATAGACCATTGTCAAGGGCATTGTTAGGCGAAACCTTCGTAATAAGAACCTTGATGTCTTACAAACAAATACCTACACTTGAAGTTAAATATTTGATTGTGTAGATATTTCTTTAAAAATAATCAATATTTGAACTAGTCTAACAGGTGACGTCCATGAATCATGATTGCATTTAACATAGGCTACTAGTTTTTGAGTAGCAATGTCTTTGTTGTTCTTTTTTATCTTCTCAAATTCGACATAAAAGTTAACTTATGTCATGTTTAACATGTGAAAAATATAATAACCAAATTAGAAAGAGAAAACATATTTTTAACTTCAATTAAGCATACATCAATATAAAATTAGTTATCCCACCCACTAATTTTGAGAGATTACAAGCATGTTTATTAAGCAAAAGAATTCAATTTTGTCTACTTTGTGACACCAGAGCATAAGAAGAAATGAAGAAGTTGGGGTGGGGACGGTGTATGAACAAAATGGGAAAAGCTCACCACGATGTAGAATAGAATGTAATCATACGGTCTGACATCAGCCACACAAGCATCCGAAAGTGGAAATAGCGATCCACGCAATCACATTCCCTGCCACGCTTGCTGTCAACAAGCTGTATCACCCCAATTATTAATTTAAAATTTATTCCATAAAATGCAGTCCTTGCTGCCCTAAATTAGCAGAAATGTATTCTTTCTTTTCTGAATCATACACATATATTTTTACTGTAAAAAGGTTTTCCAGCATCGGGCTCTCACGTTTTCAGTTAATGCGGCCGAAAAGGTATATATTTTACTTCGCCTTGGACCAATATTAACTCCAATTAAAGCTCCAAATTTATCAAAGCCTTAGTAGAGCAGCACAACCCAAAGAATTTATTAAAATGTGTATTGAACATTGTAACAATTATTACTTTCTTGATATAGGATTAGCAAAAACATTTAATGAGTAGATTGAGTGTGGGCAGTGTTTCTACGATATAAGAAGGGTGGAGGCTAAGAGTGGGCAGGCACTAACTGATAAAATGTGAAGCAGCTACTTGTGGTTGCATTCGGATAATCACAAAGTTTAGGGAAGAAGAAGGGGTTGGTGTGCCATATTTTTAATATGAAAAACTTCTTTTGTAAGCAGAAAACCTTTCTAATATTATAAAATCATTCTTGTTTATTTTTATTTTTGGGGCATATGGTAAAGCAGAAGAGTCAACCCACCCAATAGCAGTGAAATATTTAAAAAATATGAATAATTTATTAAACACTAGAATTCTATATATTTACAGCAGTAGCAGCGTCTTGGAAAGAGAACAGGGAAAAATGAAAAAGATGAAACGCAAAATATGATGTAGTAACTTGACAATGTTACTTGGGTGCTCAACTTTTTCCTTTGTCAATCTCCTTTGGTTACGTCTGTAGCCTAATTTTCAACTCAAAATTATCATGTCACACTTCACACTACAAAATACATAATTTAACAAAATATCAATTTAAATTTAAATTCACAATTTTTTTCTCTTATATATATATAATTAATTATTATTTTTTAATTATTACGTCTATTAACAATTAAATCAATACATACACATATATCATACATATACTCATATTTTTTTTTATTTACATCATAAAATATAATCATTATCTTTATATACTCTCATATCATCTAATAATTATTATATATTTTATACATATATTTAAAAAAATCATATTATTTATTTCACCAAAACATTCTTTCTAAACATATTACACATTTCAACATAATTTCTATCAAATATTATCTCTAACTAAAATCCCTCTCTCAAACATATTTATGAGTTGAAAAATGCTATTTAAATCTCAAATGGGATTACTACAAATTTGCTCCCTAAAAAAATAAATTATTAAACAAATTCATTTCTATTTTTACTTATTTCATCCCTAAAATTTTCCGAACATTGACTATTTTTGTTTTCCTTCTATTCCAAAAAAATAAATACACTTTTGATTATTATACTTTTTAAATTTTATTTCTTTTCTCTCTTATTTTTACATTAATTTTTTAAAAAATATACTTAAAAATATATATATAAAAACCGAAACAAACATATCCATCGTGTTAGCAATTTGTGTTAATTTTAGGTTGGTATCATGAATATTTATCTATTTCTTTACCCCTGTTATGTGAACGGGGATAAAAAGAAAAAAAAAAAACGCTCTTATCATTTTTATTATTCGTTTTTTCAAACAAAAGTAGTTTTTATAATTATTACTCATATAATTAAAAAAATATATAATAACGAAAAGACTGAATATAAGCTCGGGCACCAGGCAACGTCAGAGCAACAGTAGGCGATCCTCCTCAGCCAAGCCGTAAACCCAGATTTGCACTTGGCTCTCTCCGCTCGGCAGATTGAAAACCTCAGATTTAATCAAATACCTGCATAAACTACCCGAGAGCAAATCCAGGTCTTGCGCTATTTGGAAATCCGATTCCTTTGACAGATCTAATTCAATTACCCTAAAAAATTTCATAGAGGGCACCTAGTGGAGTAATTTCCATTTATTCCTCAATTTCCAATCTTTTGAGATTTTCTTCATTCAGATCGGATAGACCCCGTTAGCAACGAAGCCATGTGGTGTGCCTTACGATCGTTCTGCAGTGTCATCTTCTTCTTCGCGTTCCTTGTCTCTTGCACACTCGGCAAGGTGAGAAATTAATTATTAGCCCTGGCTGGCCCCTTTATTTCACCTGTACGTTCGTTGACTGTTAGTAGATCTTGTTTCAATCTTTACTTTTGTTTATAAATTCTGATCGCTTTGATGCATATTTTGTATATTATTGGTTGCTGTTCTTGATGTTGTTGTTTGCAATTGGCGGTGTAACTGGCAAGATAAGGTTGTACGATTTGTACTAATTAAAGTTAATGACATGGAATTTCAAACAAAGGTTTTATTTTATGAGTTTAGGTAGATGCAGCTTTTCAAGTGTTTTCTTCCTCTCTTTTTGTTGCCGTTGAATTACCATGTGTTGAATAAAAAGTTAAAAAACCGTCGGGAAAAAACACTCACAAAGATTTGGTCTTTAAGTTGATTGATCTGAAGGATTAAAATGTCGTGCTTGATATTCAATTATGCTAGCTTTCCGTTCCTTGTGGTTCACAAATTTGTGGGACTGCGGCACTATATTATCTGTTTAAAACATCTTTCAACATGCATGAAATTTTGTATATTTCGGTTATATGTCTGTTACTTTCCAAATGGAAAATATAGTTACTTTTTTCTCTTTTATGTTGTATGTGTGCAATATCTATACTTTTCATGTTTACCATCAATTTGACTGATATTTGGTTTCTGATTGGGTAACGCAGAAAGTATTGTTGTGTACTGACTTTTTTTTTTAAAAAAATTAATCTGCAGTATCAACCTGGTGATCCTGTCATTCTATGGGTAAACAAAGTTGGTCCGTATAACAATCCTCAAGAAACCTACAACTATTACAGCCTCCCATTTTGCCACCCACCTGGCAATGCTGCTCACAAATGGGGCGGACTTGGTGAGGTTCTTGGAGGAAATGAGCTTATCGATAGCCAAATCGAAATCAAATTTAAGAGTAATACTCTACATTTCCTTAGTCATACTCCTTTTATTCCTACCACTCTGGGTGTTATGTGTGGTTATTATTAATTTTTTCAGGAGACGTGGAGAAGACTTCAATTTGCGAAATTGAACTTGATGCTGCAAAGGTTAAACAGTTCAAGGATGCAATTGACAATTCATACTGGTTTGAGTTTTTCATGGGTGCGTCATGATTTTTGTCATTAGACTGCTGGGCAAGCTTATTGTGATTTTCTGAAACATACGAGCTCTAACTGCTCTTTCTTCTGTTCTGTTGTGAATTTTTGTGACCAGATGATCTGCCATTATGGGGTATGTTTCCATCTCTGTATATTTGTTTAATTCACTTTTGAACCATGCTGAACTCTGGCGGAATTGTTAATTGCTTCATGAAGGGTTTATTGGTGAAGTTCTTCCTGACAGAGACCGTGATAATAAGCATGTTCTTTGGACACACAAGAATCTTGTCATTAATTACAATGGCAACCAGGTTGGCTTGAATGAATATGTTCTACTAATTCGTTTCTGCAGCCAGATGCAATTAGCTTATTAGTCTTGAACTGATAATTTGCACTGGCAGATAATTCATGTCAATCTCACTCAAGAAAACCCTAAATCTGTTGAAGAGGGACGAGCATTGGATATGACTTACTCTGTGAAATGGGCTCCGACTAACGTTACGTTTGCGCGACGTTTTGATGTTTATCTGGATTACCCATTTTTTGAGCACCAGGTATGCATTTGCCGAATATTGCAAGGCTTTCTATTTTTTTTGGTAAATAATATTGCTCGGTTTTCATGAACATGTGCTTGCCAAATGATACTAGGGGATTATCGAATTCACATTTTGCTCCCTGTGTTATGAATGCTTTCTCCAAAGATTATTGGGAATGAGCTGTGAAAACTGAAATTTTCTTCAAGTAGTAGTTGCCAAAATGATTGTTGTGTAATTTTTTCTTTGGGCCTGGTCATCCGAGCTTTCTCATTTTGCAGATCCACTGGTTTTCTGTCTTCAATTCCTTCATGATGGTAATTTTTCTTACCGGTTTGGTGTCTATGATATTAATGCGCACCCTTCGCAATGACTATGCAAAATATGCTCGGGAAGATGATGATCTTGAGTCTCTGGTAATATTTTTTTTCTTTTTAATTATATTTTTCTTGTCTTTCTATCACTCTAATGTCTTTATCATGTTATAGTTTTTGCATGTTTTGGACTGTGTGATATAGTTGTCTTGTTGTAAGGAAGATTTCTTTGTTTTAAAAGCTTGCTTATGCTAAAGTGTTCATCTTAGGAACGGGATGTGAGTGAAGAATCCGGTTGGAAACTTGTCCATGGTGATGTGTTTCGCCCACCTCAAAATTTGGCTCTACTGTCAGCTGTGGTGGGCACTGGCGCTCAGCTAGCAACACTTGTTCTGCTTGTCATCATTTTCGCAATTATTGGAATGCTGTACATAGGGTATGCCAGAACAACTTGGTGATCTCATTTTATTTTTTGTAAATAAACTTTACAGCTTGACTTAATCTCTTCAGTCTAAATTATGCTTGGCAATCTCACAGTTTAAATAGGTTTTGCTTGTCAGGAAATAAGATATTGTTCACTAAACTGAGATGGCACCTGAATAATCTTCTAGTTATCAAGCCTCCCATAGGAGGATATAATTCTGGTTTAATGAAGCTTCTTAAGGAAATAAAAGCACAGTATGTAACAAGCAGCTTGTCTTTTGACCTTAAGAAAGTAGTGGAAAGTGAGAACAAAGTGAATGTTGATTTGTTGCATTCACTGGGTAATTTAATTTCATGTTAAATGTAACATTCTTGATATGTTCTCTATTACCTAGTCGGAAACTCTTTCTTTTCATCTTTGTTTATGAAAAAACTGTGCCTGTGAATTTTGATATTCACTTCCTATGATTTTTGTGCAAATGTTGTGGTTTTGATATATCAGGATATCAGGTCTTTCTGTAAATCTGTTTTTTGCTTAGAAATATAATTAGATGCAACCTCTTGTGTAAGTCCTTTTACCTGCAATTTAACCTTTTTGCCAATTTAGTCATATTTCAGAATTTTCTTAACTTGATTTTGTTACCCTTTATTACATTCATTTTGCCCATCTGCCACAATGGGCATGTTCCCAATTCTGCAGCTGCTGGGTATTATTATTTCTTCGTATTGCTTATTAATCTCAACTTTTTTAACTTATTACTTTCTGTGCTGTTATATGACTCAGGAGAGGAGCAATTGTCACTACCTTTATCGTATGCTACGCTTTTACTTCATTCATTGCTGGTTATGTGAGTGGTGGCATGTATTCCCGCAATGGGGGTATATCTCATTTCAACTCCGCTTCCACCCCCTCCCCCGGCACTTTTTCACTTTTCTTTTTTCTTTTGTGCTTGTGTTAACAACAGATTATATTTTCATTTGCAAGGCTAATAGTGTTCTCTTTCTTACTTTTTGTTAGGTAAAAAATGGATAAAGTCCATGATCCTCACTGCATCACTTTTCCCATTCTTGTGCTTTGGCATTGGCTTTATCTTGAACACAATTGCCATATTTTATGGCTCATTAGCTGCCATTCCCTTTGGTACCATGGTGGTTGTTTTTGTGATATGGGCCTTTATTTCTTTTCCCTTGGCTCTTCTTGGCACTGTTATTGGAAGAAACTGGAGTGGCACCCCAAACAATCCTTGCCGAGTAAAGACCATCCCTCGTCCAATTCCTGAAAAGAAATGGTATCTAACGCCATCAGTCATCTCTCTCATGGGAGGACTTCTGCCTTTTGGAAGCATTTTTATAGAAATGTATTTTGTCTTCACTTCTTTCTGGAATTACAAGGTAATTTGTATTTCATTAAATGTGATTACTTTTTCTTTAATATATATTTTGAAAATTTTGACTGCCACAGGTCCTTCCTGTTATTACTTTTCCTGCTCTCCTTTCTGTTAGGCTATGTAGTAGGCATATTACATTGTCTTTGTAGCCTATATTAGGTCACTAATTTGGATTTTGATAAAGGAATTTGAATTGCTCTGCTCTTCCTCAAAATGGCTGGAAACGGAACCCTTGAAAAGGTGTATATTTGGACATCACAATGCCACATTTTAATTTTTTGAGATTTATTGTAAATATTTTATCTTTTTGTGTTTTCTCCTTGTGGGATTAAGTTTAAAATTGTTGGTGCTGCCTTGCTAATGTTATGGTTAGACAAGAAGTCTATTTTTTCCTCTTTTTCAATGGTAAATATTTCTTAGAACATGGAGTGCAAATCAAAACCCAGATTTTTTTAAGGCTTGTACATTGGGCCACTAAACTTTCTTGTCCTACAGATCATTAGCATTCAATATAAACACATTATGTTACAGACTAATAAACACATTATGTTACAGACTAAGTGATTGTCCTATTTCCCTTCCTCACCCTCAACATTTATTGCGGTCACTGTTCTCATTTGGTTCCCTTGTTTTCAGGTTTACTATGTGTATGGCTTCATGCTTCTTGTGTTTGTAATTCTGATTATTGTCACCGTTTGTGTGACAATTGTGGGGACATATTTTTTGCTGAATGCTGAGAACTATCATTGGCAGTGGACTTCATTCTTCTCTGCTGCGTCAACTGCGCTTTATGTGTACTTGTATTCTATATATTACTATCATGTCAAGACTAAAATGTCAGGCTTCTTCCAGACCAGCTTTTATTTTGGGTACACTTTGATGTTCTGTCTTGGTTTGGGAATACTATGCGGTACGTGCACTGTCCTCTTCACCGAACCCCTTTGGATATATGCATAAAGAGATTCTTTTTCTTAGGGGGAAAAATCACTTTGTATGCAATTACATAATTTCTGGTACATCTAATCCATAACAACAAATTTCAGGTGCTGTGGGATATCTGGGCTCCAACTTGTTTGTCAGGAGAATTTACAGAAACATCAAATGTGACTAGTTCTAGTATATACAGATGGACTTTGGGTTGTTCCATGTTAAGTTATGCCCGTTGGGAGGTCAGGAAAGAACAGCTGGGCAGCCTTGGAGGAAGCTTGATCTTTTTTGTAGGGTGAAATGAATTGACGTTAGAGGTTGGCTAGAGCCTGGGACTGTTAATCTGGAAACTCCATTTTGCTTGAATCCATTTACTTGAAAATCTTTGTAGTTTGTAAATCTTGCCTCTTGGGCATTTGTTACTTGACTCTGTTTTCATTTATGTAGACCTTGGCAACAGTGGCTTTCTCTTCCGAAATTGGTGGATGAGGGTTTTGAGTTCGAAGAAAATCGTATAAATACTTGACTGCTACGTAATGCTTTAATGGAAATTTTTCTCGTGGAAGTAATAAGGGTGCCTTACTATACTGCTCAATTTTGTGGACGAACGTTTCAATTCCGAGTCCAAATTTGAAGGGAAAATAACTGTAGCTTATGAATCTGTAGCTGCTGCATTAAGTGTTGGATTCGGGTGTATCTCGGTATAGGCACAAATATTTGATCGATGGATGGGATTGGACTGCCTGCTTGCGTTTGTGTTGTGGTAATATCCTTTATAACTAGACTAAGTGGAGTGGAAATTGAACTAGGAAGGTAGTTCCTCACCATCTTCTGATTGTTTTCGAAGAATAAATTAATGGACATGTGGAAAAAATTTATGAAAAAATTTTTCCCTTTAAATGACATAAAGGCCCACAATAGAGTATGACAATGCTTGTTTGTATATTTGCACAGTAAAAAGTATATGTTAAAAGCGTTGTAATTTTTTAAATTTTTCTCTCTCTTAAGATATTTAAATTTAAATTTTTTTCTCTCTTAAGATATTTTAAAAAATAAAATAAAAATTCGAGATAAAATAATAAAAAAACACAGTCCAAACAGACAAGACATTAATAGAATTAATTTCGTAAACTCAAATCACAATATACAATTTTTTTTAATGTTTCATACATTTTTTTACTTTTTTTGTATCTTTTAATTTCTTTTAAACAATTTTGTGATTTATCTTGTTAAATTGGATCAAATTCATCAACTACTTTAAAATTAAATTTTTTTTAAAATAAAATAAAAAATTAGTACAATAAGTTTAAAAACCCAATCGCTGGCCGTTCCACTGAGTCCCATCATCTTCAGTAGACCACATTGAGAAATCCCACACAAGTCGTTAAACATGCGATTTTGGTTTATAGAAACCGACACTGCAGAGTACCGCAGGAAATCGAACTTGAGCTTTCCCGTTTCTAGATGACCACTGGATCGATGTCCTTTCCATGTTCTGTCCGAAAGTGGAAACTCTACTACACAAATCACCTGATGAAATCTAGACCAGGAAAATTTTAACGAAAAGGTTTAGCCGTACATAATAATTCAGCAGATGCAACAGCCGCGTGGCTCTGGAACTAATGAGCTGAATCGAAGCGGCGCCGGACTCGCCAGATACCGGTCAGCTCCAGCGACTTGGTTGGAAGCTTTACTCGAATCTGACGACGGGCAATCCGAGGTCGTCTTCGATATCCCCAAAGCACCGCCCAGCGCTGCCGCCACCGACGTAGATCTGGAATTGTTAGAGTCCACCGGTGGCGGCGGGTTGAGCAATTTTCTCAGGCAGAACAGCTCTCCGGCGGAGTTTTTGTCACTGCTCAATAATTCAGATGGGTACTTTTCGAACTTAGGGATTCCGGCGAATTATGATTATGTTTCTTCGCCTTCTGGTAAGCGCGCACGCGACGCGGAGGATTTGGATAAGCTCTCGCCGAAATTATCAAAATCTTCTTCTACTCCTGTGGTATGTACTAGACTAATTGGACTTCAGTCATGAATATCAGTGTTATTTACACTGCTACGTTGCGGAAAGTTCCCACCTTGTATTTAGCTAGCCGTATAACCAATTGTGCATTTGGACAGACGAAGTCTTTGGTCGGCGTTAAAATCTTCCTATCGAATGGTACAAATTGAGATTTGTTAGAAGAAATAAGTAAACGAAAAGATTTAGGGAAGATTGTTCATGTCTGTTTATCTAAAACAAAAACAGGGAAAAATGAAAAAGAAGGAACAAGAAAGGGCTACCCGTTTATGTATTGCTTGTTTGAAAATACCAATAAGATGAACAATATGAAGAAAAGTTTGAATTTGGGTAAAGATTTCTGTCAACTTCTGCTTCTAAAGTGAATTTATACTTTAAATTCCAAATATAAAGGCATGGACTTTAGAGTTTGAACTGATCAAGAAAACTTGTAAGCTGTTCAATTCATGGGATGCATGAAGTGGAAAATGAAAAGTATAAAAATCAGTACAGAGTCATAAGCCTTCAATAAATGTAAAAATTTGAATGAAAAATGAAGAACATGATTTACAATAACAAGTAGGAGCTTATGGTCAAGTCTTTTGGTAGTGTATGGTAGCATAATATATATGCTAGCATTAGATTTCATATTCTCTTGGGAGTTGGGATTAAAGGTTGGCAAATGATAAAAGAGTTAAATCTTCTGCATTCTATTTACATTACAAATAGCTAATAATTTCCGGTTTTTAAATAGACATGAATTTATACCTTTGTTTTGGCTTACTTATGAAATCTCATATGCAAATATATGTGGGTGAATGGATAATCTTTACCAGTTTTATGTAGCTTAATGGAAATTATAAGCTTGATACTACCTAGTGATTGCTTTATTCATGTTTATTGCTGCCTACACATTGTTGCTGAGACTGGATTTTTATTTGAGCTTTATGGCATGTGGTGCTCCAGGCTAACGGAATGCTCTTTTATGTGATGCTTGTGTTAATCTACTGGGGAATGATAATAATTCTTTTTGGTTTTGTTGGTGAAGAAAAAAGAGGAAGGTGGTGGGGCATTTAATGTTGAAATGGAGAAGCTTTTGGAGGACTCAGTCATGTGTAGGGTTCGAGCAAAACGCGGCTGTGCAACCCATCCTCGCAGCATCGCTGAGAGGGTATTGAATTTTTTCTTTTTGATGTTTCATCTGCTTGATAAACTAAAAATGTTTTACAGCTTAATTCTGGTCATTTGTGTTATTTTGACTAGACTTTAAGCCTTTTTACCAACATATTTCTTTCATTTCTTCCCTCCAATCAGGTGCGAAGAACACGGATTAGTGACAGGATTCGGAAGCTGCAGGAACTTGTCCCCAATATGGATAAAGTATATGAATGACTTACTTGTTAATAACCTTTTTTGGTTTTATGCTTGTACAGCAATCTTGTTGAAAAGAACATCTTGCACTTTGATTGATAAGGACCTTCAATCAATTTTTAGCCTGTATTTCCATCCTTTGTCCTAATAGAATTTTAGCATGAGGGTTAGTCATAACAAGCATATGTTACAGAAGGCATAATCCTGCACAGTGCCTTGATTCAATGAAAAAGATAGAAAAGTTTCATTCTGTTTTATGCCATATTATTGGTCAAGCCCTACAATTTATTGTTTTCTGATCTTTTTAAATTTTTGTAAAATGAAAAACCCAAAGTATATCTCATTTGATGCCAGGCTTTAGCAAGTAATATTAATTAGGACATGGATAAGAGTTCTATTGTTTGGATATTTGGTGGTTAGATACTCAGGAAACTAGTGACTGTTTGAACATTATTCGTGTAAAAGTTGAAGCTCTGTGTAATGCATTCATGTCAGAGTAATGCAGAGTTGTTTCTTTTGCTTGTTAATGAGAATTTACCAAAAACATGCATTTAATTTTCTATGCCTTTATTTACTTATTGCTACCTTTAGTTGATTGATTTGTTTTTCCCTTTCTCTTATATGCAGCAAACGAACACGGCTGACATGTTAGAAGAAGCTGTAGCCTATGTCAAGTACCTACAGAACCAGATCCAGGTTATTTACTTACTAACTTATAACTTGAATTTTCTTTAACTGTAAGGATGAATAATCACGTGTTAAGCTTGAATGGTATTATAGATTGGGCCCATAATTTGGACTTTTCCTTCATTCCTCTATGATGGAATTATCCTTGTTCCTGGACAAGTGCTGTGAAAACAATTTTGTTGAAAAAGCTAAGAAATAATAATAAAGAATTTGATGGCTTTCTAAATCAAGAGTTCCAAGTTAATGGATTTCACCTTTAGCCAGTATCTTTAGCTTGGATGGTATTGAAATGTTTGACATCTATGTATTACCAGATTGCCGGCAATGAATATCAAATTCTAAATGTGGAAGAATGCTGTACTTGGGTTTTTTATGTCAATTAATGTTTAGAAATGGAAATGGTGACGGTACGGCAGCAGGAATTATCCACAAAATTACACAACAAAATCTATGTTTCAACTCTAGCAAAATCCTTTGGAAGGAACCTACTTTAATCTATAGATGGGTGCAGTCCATCCATTCTCATTCTTCCCTCCTATTTCAAGTATATCTTCTAATTGCCCTTTTTCTTGGTGTGTGCATGTGTATTGAAGGGAAAAATTCTTATTGTATTATTGACTGATTTCAATTGAATATATATTGGGAGGAAAAGGAGAGAGTACAAGCCCTACCGTATATATCTGTATCGACCTATGGAGAATAAAACACGCTACATGAAAATATACAAGGACTAAATACATAATGTAGCACCCCCTTAAGATGGAGCATATACATCAACAATGTTCAACCTGTCATGTAACTCATTAAATTGCTTCACACTTGATGCCTTGGTGACACATTTGCTGCCTGCTTTAAAGAAGGAATGAATAGTGTGGCAATCTTAAGACTTAACTTTGGTTTTCTAGTGTAAATAATGCGAATGGCCACCTGATTGGCACAATATATGAATAGTGACTCACTTTATGCATAGCCAATTCATCCAACAAATTCCTCAGCCACAACATCTCACTTGTAATGTGAGTTATGGCCTGATAATCAGCCTCAGCATTAGACCTTTCCCAATAGTCTAATTCCTGCTATGGCTTGTCACTAAGTTCCCTCAACATAAGTATAATATCCAGAAATACTCCTGTCATTCTTTGATTCAATGTAGCTGGTATCGGAGTAGGCTTTGATTTTTAAATGGTCATATTTCTTTAACAATAAATCTTTTCCAGGACATCTCTTTTAATATGTTAAGACCAACATCACGGTGAATAGATTGTGGCTTTTCTATAAATTGACCAACCCATTCCACTACAAATTTTCTGCTAGACATCGATACTCTGTTTTTTCCCCAAATGGTCACCACTATCACTCAAAAGTTTTAGCATCCATATGAGTAGTTTTTGAATCATAAAAGATAGTTTCTTTGAGTAGGTCAAAAGCATACTTTCGTTGAGATATTAATTTCCTAAATTACAGTGAGCGATTTCAATTCTCCTAAATTATTTTGGATTGCTGCAGATATATATTGGTACTCTCAATTTTATCAACATCACCTTAAATATCAATATTGAAATGATTACTCCACACTGTCCACGACACAGATTCTGAAAGATCATCCTTGCACTACTTTTCCCGTCACACGACTGAACTTATCAAACCACGGGGCTCTATTTTAAACCATAAATTGTCTTTTGGAGTATATATACCATACTCCTCTTCTCCCCCTATTGTTCTATGAACAGAGTCCATGTAGCTGTGCTATAGAAGTTTGGAGCTGACATTTAGGAATGGCAGCACTATTATGGTTTGAGGGGACTAGGTTTTTGTCTTTTTACTTTTTCCTTAAACAAAAATCAGAGGTCGAATTGAAACCCACCCATGATACCATATTGAAGGGAAATTTTTTTGTAATATTGAATGATTGCACTCCCTATGTATAATGGGAGGAAAAGGGGGGAGTACGAGCTCCACAATATATTTCTATATTTACCTATCAAGAATAAAACATGCTAAATGCACCCATACAAAGAATACATGTACAATCAATATTCTAACACTGTGAAATGAATACACATGCACTGTAGAAATTGACTTGAACCTTGATTTCACTTGGCCTCTTTTTCTTAAGAACTTCCTGCTTGAAATACTTGGTGAAGAAGAATGCAAGAGTCTTCTGGTTCAGTTGAAATCCCCGCTGCCTACCATGTATGGCAGGTGAAGCACCTGTTGTTAACCATTTATGGCAGCTGAAACTACTGTTGCTAACTAAATGATTTGCCGATTTGCCTTATATGTGATTATTGCTTGATTTGTTTCCTCTGAAAACTCCATCTGCATTTGGCAGGAACTCACCGAGCATCAAAAGAACTGCAAATGCTCTACAAATGATTAATGGATGGATATGTTTGCATTAGTAACAGAGGCAATAACTTGATGGTATGTTGCTCAAAGGCGTAACCCCAAGTAATAATGTGTTCTAATTATGATCCTTTGTGTGTGTAAACTATTGTTCCGGGACCTGCTATTGTGGGATCGAACGCCCTTGCATAATCAGCTGCCACTTTTTATTGTCATTCCACTTTCTAGTATGTTTCTGGTCAGATGTAAAAATATTGTATAAAATGTTAAGGACATTTTTGTGCATTAGCTTGTGCTGACGGAACTAAGTTCCTGTAGCAAATGCTATAATTTGTATAATGCATTTCAGATTGACTGTTAGATACTTGTGGTAGACTGCTGTAGTATATAATGGTCCTGACGTAAGAGGAGAACTTCCTTTTCGTGACTTCGTTACTTCTGCCTCTTCTGTTCTCTCCCTACATACACACACACACGCACGCACAAAATGATTCATATAGTGTTTGGGGGCTGGGGGCCATGATTGAGTAGAGCCGGGCCTCCGCATTTACAGAGATGGGACAGAGTACGCAGGTTTATCATGTCTGAGCTAAGCTGTTCAATTCTCTCCAGTATCTCATATTCTGACCAAGCGAAAGTTATTGTCAAGAATATACAGGCTGAAGGTATTGGTGGTGTTTATCGTGGCTTTGTAGTTTTGCCAGTGGGTCTCATATGTTGGGCATACATTTCAATAGGAGGCCCGTTTCAAAATTTAGCCCTTTGAACTTTGAATTTGATGGGGGGAATTAGGGACTTTTGCTCCTCTCTTTCTGTCTCTCTCTCTCAGTTGTCAACTTGGTTTGCCAAATGATGGCAAAACTAGGCGGCCAGAACTTCCATAATCCATATCCTTATTCTGAATAAATAAATAAATAAAACACCGTGGTAATAATCAGCAGGTATATGAATCTTTGAAATTGGAAAGGACGTTGGCGATGAGTAGAATCTTGATCAGTGGGCAGTAGATTTTGAGTACCGTCGGGGCCACTTGACAAGCAGCGGTTGGCTTGTGGTATGTTCTCTGTAGGGTCATCGGTGAGTTTTCAGTTGAAGGGTTGTGAGTGATTACAGTTCAGATGAATCGAGATGAGGTATTCAAAACACTGGTAAACCAAATGACGTGCCTGTCAACTTTTAAGTTCAATGCATATGCAACGTCCACTGCAGGTCCTTAAGCATCAACACCAGAAACACAAGATAACGCAATAATTTATTTAGTAGTTTCACTTGCCCGTGAAGTTCCCATTCAGAGACGCATGATGCGAACTCCGTTCATTTGGGGCTAAGTAGATGGAGCCCAATAAGCATAAGCCCAATCCAGCAACCCCGGTTCCCCTACACCGACCGTATACACTGTACAATGACACCGGCAACTCGCAACACTACTTCCTCATCAAACATAATTGTTCATTTCTACAGTTGATCGGTCTCAAAGTCAATTCTTTCAATCTGGGTTCATCCAATTTCGAGGTAAGGATGTGATAGTTTTTGTATGTATAAGCTCCCATGGAAAAAATTTTCACTAATTTGGAGTAAATTAATAACTCCACTGATCTAAATAGTTAGGAATTGTTTCTGGTATTACATGATCTTATCTAATTCCATCTTCACTCTGTTTCCAAGGCAAAAAACCCTTCGCAAATATTTTGGTTTGCGGTCTTGGAACCAGAATTGACAATAGCTGCATTCTATATCTGCTTTGGTTATTACATTCCAATTTCAGTAATTTCATTCTACTTATTAGACTCGTATTTTATGTACTTATGAATTAACTAGCGGTAAAATGAATGAGATGGGGGCTGCTAATTCGGAATTGGAAGAGCTATTCGAAGAGAAAAAGCGTGTCAGGAATCCCCTTGTTCCGATTGGTAAAATTCTCTTTCTGTAGTAAATTACCATTTACGAGTTGTATATCTTTTTCTTTGTCTTTTCAAGCTTTTCGGCATGATTTGTGTTAGAATGCACATTTGCAAACATGCATGCTTAACATTACGCATTTGCCTAATTGCTTCTACCTGCAATCTCACTTGGATAAAAAGTGGCCTTGGGTGTTTTTACCTTATCCCATTGTCGAGTTCATTATCATCATCAGGGTATCTTCGTTGTTAATCCTAGTCCTGATGTCAATATGCTAATCAGTGTGCTGCATTAGAATTGTCCTTAGGGTGACAAATAAGAGGCAAATGTGCATACCTTAGGTGCTTAGCAGTTTGCAATGAAACTAGAATTCTCTCACTGGATTGTTGCACGTCATCTTGCTGTGTTGGTGGATGACTATGATA
The DNA here is from genome assembly GCA_019155195.1 of Avicennia marina. Taxonomy (NCBI): domain Eukaryota; kingdom Viridiplantae; phylum Streptophyta; class Magnoliopsida; order Lamiales; family Acanthaceae; genus Avicennia; species Avicennia marina. The sequence continues at coordinate 172,465 of CM032774.1, forward strand.
AATGGAAAAATAGCGATGTAATGGTGATGATGATGGTGTAGTTTGCCTTCTAGGTGGGCGACATGGATTTGCAATGACATGTCTGGAAAAGGTAGTTCAAGGGAGGTTTTGTGTTCTCTGTGTATTACTCTCCTGGTTCAGAGAAAAAGTTGGGTTGCAATACAAAGCCTTGGTTTTGGAACTAAAGCAGAGAGGCTGACCCAGGTTCCTGATGCAGATTAAGTGCTACAGCTTGCCTAGTAATGGCACACTAGGCCCGAGGGGCTGAGATAAAGAACTATTGAGGGTTTGATCTCAAGATAGTTGACTTTTGGAGCTTTCATACTGCCCAGATCTCTTGTGGTCGAACCAGTCATAAAATTTTATGGCTGGAATGTAGTCAAACGTTTGTATGAGGTCAATGTTATGAGTGCTGGCTGTTGGCTGTAAATTTTTTGTTGATGAATATTTGACATGTGACAGTTTTTTGAAGTGCAATGTTTTTGGTTATTCAGGTGCTTTGATGACAGCAGGAGTGCTTACCGCTGGTCTCAGTAGTTTCAGACAGGGAAACTCTCATGTGGGGCAGAAACTAGTGCAAGGTGCTACAGTTGCTCTAATGGTTGGAACAGCTTATTACCATGGGAAAAAGTTTTGAGGATCATCAGCATCAGGAACCATATACTCTGAATGAGCGAATATCTTTAGAGCCGGGCCTAGCCATCATTAGATTCATGCAATCTATGCTCTAACCTGAGATTCACTTGTTTTTCTGATATGAGAATACCAATAGGGAGAAGTTTATGGTCGCACGTTACCTCACTCCTTCCAGACAGTACTGGTCATCTGTGAACCTGAGATTCTTTGCATAAAGCAAAGATTAGTGGTGGTTTTAGGTGGGGCCTGAGGGTGTGTGTGTTGTTGAATCCTGGTGGGTGGCGAAGTAACAATGGACATCCCCCAGTATATTATTGCGCTAGCTGGCAATCAATTTTGTGTGATGGGTTCTTGTGTTTGTAACTTAAGGAGATATGAAAGCCAACATTGGATTGGACCTCCATTAAATATATTTTTTCTAATTACTAAAATAAAAAAGATTCAACATTCAACTCTATTGGTCACGTCCCATAAGATCATTTGGCATAGACTCTAGAAATGCCAACAAAGGCAAACGTCGAGTAGGCTGCTTTGCGTGGGGTTGGGAGATAAATATGAAGTTATTGCGGCTTTACAAAAGGCTTTTTTGGTTGGGAGTCAAGCGGAGACATTAGGAGTGGGGCTGAGGGAGGGAGGCAGCCATTGAATTGTTGTAATTCTAAAATATTTCAAAATTTCGTACTATTAAATATAATATTTAATAATATTTTTATTTAAATTTAAATTTAAAATTTTCCTTTCTCTTTTATATAAATAATTAGTTATTTTTTAATTATTATATTTATTTACAATTAAAACAATGGGCATGTTTGTTTTACAATTATACATACTCTAAAATACATATTCAATTATTACTTTTCTTTTTTATTTCCTTCTCTCTCTTAATTTTACATAATTCTTGAGGCAAAACATTTAAAAATATATACCAAAATTTAAAAAAAAAACAAAGTCAATACATATATATATATATATATATATATATGTCTCATGGATATTTTATTTATTTTTATTTATATCTTATTGTAGGACAAAATTTTTGAATAATAAAAAAATTTGTACAAGATTAAATAATTTGTATCAAAATGAATTTTATGAGTTTTATTCTCTAACTTTAATTTTTTGATTCTTTCTTAAAAAATACTTGCTTGAAATTTGAACAATTTTTAAAGAAAGAGCATATACCTAATCATTCTCGAGGTTTGTTGGATTTTCAATTAACAATGATATTGAAGCTTAGCATTGCGGTTTTGATTAGATCAAACTCTGAATTTGAAAACTTTTGACCATGAACGCATAAAACTTGACGATGAACTTTTTGAATTTACTGAAAAACGCCTTGAATTTTGTCATGAACTTCTTGAATTTAGTAAAGAACATTTTAAATGTTCTTGAAAATTCTAAATAGAATTTGGAGAGATCTTTCACTGCTTCAAGTGTTTGGCTATTTCAACTCTGTATTTTGCTATCTTCCATTGTGAGATTTGACTCTACTTTATAGCTATAAAAGAGATAGTGTAGTTGCATCAACTAGTTAATGTAGCATAATTTTATTGGTCGTTACAACTTAGAGTCTATCCAAAAATTTAACCAATAGACTTGATCTTGTAGAGTCTTCGTCTGTTAAGCTTTTAATAGGATTTCACCACTCGTTACTTTTGATTGATCGATTAAAATATCAAATTTCTATTTATTTATTTTAAGAATGATATTTATTTAAATTCCTAAAACATAAAAATAATTTTATTTAATTAATATTTTGTATCATATTTCTTACGTGTTACTAGTTGATTGGACACAAAATTTTACGTATTTACAAATGTTTTTTCGAGATCTGCTCATGAAAGTTTAATGAATAAGTTTCGATTTCTTGAACCCACAATTCTCAGGGAATGGACCAAATCCATTTGTGTCTCTCCTTGATTGGGCTTCACTTAGATTTAAAAGCCTAGTAGCCCACATTCCTACAGTTCGGCTCACCAAATTTAGCCATTCATTGCTGACCCATTAACTTTTCCTCAATGTCAATCTGCCCAGTAAGGGAAAGGCTGGAGTACCAATTTCTTCACGAGATTTCATCGTTTAAAACAAGTTCAGAGCCCCCCGCGGTCCCAATAGCTCGCTTGATTGTCCAGCTTGGTTGATGCTCATATATAACCACGAAAGCCAGGATATCTCCTGGACAGAGCTCTTCCTAATAGAATTCAAACTTCCTCGACCGCCAGGGGTCTCTTGCTTTCCTTCCGCGGCAAGGTCTGGCATGGACCTGTGTGCGAAGACTGAAGCGCACGAATGGAGACAAAGTGGCGCGGCTAATTGGTGCCATGAGTTGCGTTCTGACAATAGCGTGAGCCACAGAAAGGCTGAATTCATGCAGCAGTGGCAGCATGGTGACAACAAGTTTCTGATGGTAGAGACGCGGCGCGGCCTAGTGGAGCGCTAGAGATGCACCGTAGAAAGTGGAAATTCAATCGAAAAGCGGCTCAAACTTGGATAGTTTCGAACCATTTCGCGACGAGCATCCCAATTGCAGTGCGAAGCTGGTTTAGATGTAGTCGCGTGATGGCGACCAGCTTCAAGCAACGATGGGGATGCCGTGACGAGCTTCGGTTAACGAAGAGGTGGACCAAGTGGCGGGAAAGGCTCTTAGGTGGAAGCGCGAGATATCTAAAAGCCAGATGGAAGATGAGGCAGAGGTGGAGACGCCATGGCTGTGTTTCGGGGAGACCTGAGGGAAGAGGCAACCTCCTAGTGTCGATCGATGGTGACCGGGTGACAATTCCAGAGACGATCAGACTGAGGTAGTGCGGGCGTGCGACGAGACTAGTCGCGGTGGTGGGTTTCCATGGTGAAGGTGACGACTAGCGGGGCAGCGTTTTCAAATGGCGCGGTGAGCTTCGGTGAATGTCTGGAGCAGAGGACGAAGATGAAGGTGCCCCGTCAATTTAAGGCTGTGTTTGGAACTAAGTGAAAGGCTGTGTTTTTGAAAGCCTCCACACCTAAGGCTGCGTTTGGGCAACCTTTTTAAGAAGATCCCTGTTTGTTTTGTGTTAGGAGGCCATTCATAGTTTATACTCATACAAATTAAGAGCAACATACAGTTTAAGCCCATGTGTTGAGGAACATTTGCTTTTAACTTGATTTGACAATTTATACTCATATTAAGGGATTCATGAACATCTATACATAGTTTTAACTCGTGTCAAAGAGCCTTCTAATATTTGTAAACAGTTTAAACTCGTGTCAATGAGTTCTTGAACATTTGTAGATAATTTTAACTTATATCAAGAAATATCTTTAAACATTGATAGACAATTTCAATTAGTGTCAAAAAGCTTTTGAATTTGGACATTTGTAAATAATTTTAACTCTTGTGTCAAGGAGCCTGTGAATTTGAGGTTTTTTTTTTGGCTTCAAGAATCCTTACCTCTTTTGTGTAAAACTTGATACCTTGAAAATACTTTTCTTAGCCTTTTAATACCCCTAATTTACCTTCCAACATTTTAGCTTCTGAGTGGGCTAAGCTTTTGAGGACTGCTAACCATGTTAGCTTCTTTTCAATTATTAAGAGTGACAAGGGCATTTGTACTGTCTTCTTCAAGTGTATTTTCTTTTGGTGAGTTAGTTCCATAACTTTATTTTTAAATATAAAGCACTCATAAATAAGGAGTTCAACTAAACGATAATACTTATAGTGTTTAGTATTGTCGATCTTTCTAACTTCTTCAGGTCACTTTAATTCAAAAAGTTTGATGAGATTAGTTTCAAGTAGATCATCAAATACCCCTAAAACATTGAATCGAGAAAAAGATAAGTTTTAACTTACATCTCTTTTAAAGATGGCTTTTTCGGCTTATAAGAAACCGCTTTCCTTCATATTGATATTAGCATTACTTAACTTATTCATTAACTTAGAAATCTTCAAATCTTACTCTTAAACATGCTTGGCTAGCCCTCCTTGCGTCTTTAATTAGTGCAACAATTTGTTTCTCTAAGTTTAATGCATTAGTCATCATTATAACTTGTTTGGATTTGACAAAAGAAGAAATGAGAGATGGAGAAGTCTCATTGGCCATGCCAAAATCTATAGAACAAAATTCTTGAATAATAAGAAAATTCGTATAAGATTGATTAATTTGGATAAAAATGAATTTTATGGGTTCTATTCTCTAACTTTAATAATCTGATTATTCTTTCAAGAATGCTTGCTTAGAATTTAAACAATTTCTAATGAAAAGGACCTGTTTTTAATCTTTTTTGAAATTCATTAGATTTTCAATTTATGTTATTCAGATTTACACCACAATTTTAAATCAAACTTTGAATTTGAAAACTTTTGATGAAAAATGTCTTAAACTTGACGATGAATTTTTTGAATCTGATGAAAAACTCTTTGAATTTAGTATATAACACCTTGAATGTTCTTGTTAATTTAAGAGAGAATTTTGAAAGAGCTTTTACTAATTCAAGTTTTCAACTGCTTCAACTCTGTTTTCTGTTGTCTTTCATTGTAGGATTTGATTTCTATTTATAGCTATAGGAGAAATAGTATAACTGTATCAATTAGTTAAAGTAACATAATTTCATTGGCTATTATAACCTAGAGTCTATCCAAGAATTTAACTGATAGGTTTAATCTTATAGAATCTTTGTTTCTCAAACTTTTAACAAGATTTTGCCACTTGTCGCTGTTTAATTGGTCAATTAAAATATCAAATTTTTATTTATTCATTTTAAGAATTATATTTATTTAAATTCCTAACTCATAAATAGGAATTTATTTAATTGATATTTTGTACAATTGCACATGTCGCTAGTTGATTGGACACAAAATTTACATGTTTACCTTTATAACATAATTATTATTCCTATAAACATCACATCATTCAATTATTATTATATATTTTTTATATATATTCAAATAAATTACACTATTTATTTTATTAAAATATTTTTTTTATCAAATGTACTACTCATTTCAACATAACTCTTATCAAATATTATATTCAATAAAAAAAAAACCCTCTCCCAAACGTAGCCTTAAAGCTTGTTTTGGAGTCAGACGGGACAATAGGAGTCGGGCCGAGGGACGGAAGCCACCGTTGAATTGTGGCAAAACAATTAAACATTTATTGCATTGAGACCTACTTGACTGGTCAGCAATTAAATAGCATTCGAAAAACCCCACTTTTTTTCCCGGTGATCTCCCCAACTACTATTCCCCGATATTCCGTATGAACACTTAATAATTCATCATCTCGAAGAAAGCTACGAGATCAACTCATCAGGGCATTTCGGTCATTTTAATTATTGGATAATGATAATCCTTTATCTTGCCTCGGATTGGAGTTCGAAGTTCCGTACTCTAAGAGATCAAACAATTTGCAACATTTGACTCGGGGCTATACTGCCAGGGCCTGCAGCCGCTGTCATGCCAATGCAATTTCCGGGTCAGAAGCCGGAGTACGGTGTGGTGGAGACCAGGCCTCCTTGCGGTGCGAGGATGGGGCATTGGGGCAGGGGCAAGACTGCCAGCACTATGATTTGGGGGAGGAGAAGAGTTTTTTGTATGTCCATGTCAAAGCCAAGGAGCTTCCCGTGATGGACGTATCGGGAAGCCTCAATCATTATGTGGAGGTGAAAGTTGGGAATTATAGAGGGGTGCCCAAGCACCTGGAGAAGAACCAGTACCCGGTTTGGGATAGTTTTCGCCTTTTCAAAGGAGAGGTTGCAATCCAATTTGATTGAAGTGACTGTGAAGGACAAGGATGTCGGGAAGGATGAGTCTTGTTCGATATAGCAGACGTGCCTCAGCGCGTGCCCCAGGACAGCCCTCTGGCTCCTCAATGGTACGAGTTGGTGGACAAACACGGGCAGAAGATCAATCAAGGGGAGATCATGCTGGCCGTTTGGATGGGGGCGCAGGCTGACGAAGCCTTCTCCGAGGCTTGGAACTCCAACGCGCACAGCTTAAGCCGGGAGAGCCAGCTGAGTACGAGATCCAAAGTATATTTCTCGCCGGAATTGCATTATCTCCGAGCCCATATAATTGCTGCTCCAGATTTGGTGCCCTCAGCTCACGGGCGGAAGCTGGATACGTTTGTGAGGGTGCAACTTGGGCATCAGGTCCTGGCCACAGTGAAGCACATTAATTCAGAGTGGAATGAGGAGCTTATGTTTGTGGCGCCTGAGCCTTTTGATGACAATATCTTTGTTAGTGTGGAGGACAGAATTGGACCGGGGAAGCACGAAGTGATTGGAAGGATTGGTGTACCAGTTAGAGACGTTCAACGGAGACTTGATACGGCTAAGGTGCCCGCCGCCCGTTGGTTTGTTCTCCGCAAGCCTTCCGTGGCAGAGGAAGAAGGGGAGAACGAAAAGAGGTGGAATTTGCGGGCAGAATTCTCCTTCAACTCTGCATCGATTCTGGTTTCCATGTTCTTGATGAGTCCTCTCATTTCAGCAGCGATCTTCAGCCGTCATCCAAGCACTTGAGAAAGCCCAGCATTGGAATTCTTGAAGTTGGTATTTTGAGTGCTCGAAATCTGCTGCCGATGAAGAGCAGAGAAGGAAAACTGACAGATGCTTACTGCGTCATCCTAGACACAGGGGCAGAAAGCCGTCGGTACCTGTGAATTTCTTCAACAGAGTACCAGCAACGTCAGACTTCCTTCTGTGAGAACGGAGATTAAGCGGGCAGAGGGTTTATTTGGTGCATATATTGACTTATAAAGTGTGCATCAGAAGCAGCAAAATTGAAGTCTGCAAGCCTTCCTTTCCCACGCCCACAGCTCTTCTTCTGTTGCCCAATTTATGCATTCGGAACAATTTTCCTTTTGTGCTATCTCGTTTGATCAGACATAATATTTGGAGAATCTAAGTGCAAGTACTACATGTCTCGATGTAAAAGGAATTGCTAATGCCAATTGGACAGAAATTGCTGCAATCTAGATTTGTAAATGTTACCAGGAGAAAACCATTATCACAACATAAAGCTTCTAATTTCTACCAAATCCAGTCATTGTCAAATTTAATTGCGGTAATGTGCTGGAGGTTAATAAATCTATATATATAGCAGAAACAGTCAACAAGCCTGTAAGAATTCCAATCAATGTGTGTCCAGCTCGATCTGATGGTGCTGCTTGTTTTTGGGTCCAATTCCAACACCAGCTACTCATTCTCAATCTTACCAATGGAATTATTCTTCCTCTTTCAGTTCCAGTTCCAGAGAGAGAGATCGTCCAATTGGGACTTTGGCTACATATGATTATGGGAGTGGGAAGTGCAGTTAGGTAGTCAGCAGTCACGGAAGGTGCCTGTTTGTCATCACATCCCAAGAAGTCGCTCCACCACAATTTCTGGGCCAAGCCACGATCCACATATGTCCAACGCAAAACGCCACTCCTGTCTTAGTGCGCATGCTGGCAACCAATTTTGTGTTAGGGTTTTTTGTGTTTGTACGTATACATGCCCTGAAAATTGGAATGTATACACCGCTGTGCATGCATCATCCATCACTTGAGAGCTTTAAAAATCAAGGATCAAGAAAAGATGTAGGCATATGTAAGCCAACATGGGTTTGGACCGCCATTAAATAATTTCCCTAAAATAAAAAAGACTCAACATTCAACTCTGTGGGTCACGTCTCATATCTACAAGAATCAAGAGCTCGTCAATCTTGTTTTAACAATTTTCCGGTGGTTCATCCATCACGATTTAATATCTTACCTCAGTTGTCGTATTCAAGCTTCGTCTATTAAATCAAGGCAAACAAATATTCGAAATAAACGATTGGAGAAGGGGCAGAACCCATGGCGTCGGTCGTTTACTAATTTTTTAATTATGACGACACTTGGGGCATCACGTAGGGGTTTGTTACCACCGTCTCTTTGTGCTGCATTAAACTTATAATCAAATGCTCTTTTACCTTTTGATATTGCGTAACTCGATTATCATTTTGATAATAGAAAACTAATGAATGGTACCCATAATTATCCTAATTTTTCATTTTCCCCTATGGTTATGATTGTGGTCTTGCTTGTTGCTAGTGCTACCCCTTGACCCTTTATTAATTAATACTTTGATTTGAATTTCCATTGACTACATGTATATTGGCACTCCATCAAGACTGCCGTGCTTGATTGTTTCTACACGAATCCTTTTAATTTGTTGGTGATGATCGTAGAAGTGGCTCATATACGCGTACTGATGTTTGGTTCTTGAATAGACTACCTAACAGCTAATAAAGTGGGCACGTGAACGTCAATTGTGTTGCTACGAACCAAAATAGAAAGCAGGGAGAAGCTACCACATGGTTTCCCCTCTTACCCTACCTCCCTACATGCATCTAACCCCATATATTTCATCGTCATTATTTATTATTATTACATAACGCCGAAATTTTTAGATGTATCGACTGCATAAAATATTTATTATTCAATGAACAAGGAGGTGACCAATCCCAGGCAGTCGTCCCAGGTAAATTTGATGGAAAAACCAATGGTAATTACATGTAAAATTAATTAATGATGACCCACTCATTCAGCTTTGTTATATTTCAATTACATGCAGATAGCTTTCCCTTTAACCACGCATCTAATCATAGTTAATCGTCGCTCCTATGGCATGCATCATGCATACATGCGCATCCCCCAACCCCTTGTAATTATGATTATTATTACATTTTTCTACTGTCATGGTAGTATAATGACAAATATTTTTGTCCACACATGGCCTATCGGTATTGGATTTAATTTCTGCTCCCACCAACCCCAATCATTTGTCTGAAATAATTTAGCCTGTCTTGCTATTTCAATCACCTAATCGCCTGTTTTGTGAATGTTGCATTCTCCAACTTCAAGAAAAGCACTCCCTTATGATGCTGCCTACTGCCAATGCCAAATCAAGATTCTTACATAAATTAGCAACCACAACAATACACACACATATATGCAGTAAATAAATCACATTTAATTAATGACCTGGTCATGGAGATATTTCAAATTTATTTTGGTAGATAAAAAAACTGTAAACCGTATCTACGTGAAAATGTATCTTGGCAATGGTTACATACAATAAGATTATTTGGCATAGACTATAGAAATACCAAGGAAGGCAAACGTTGATTGGGCTGGAGTTGAGAGATAAATATATAATTATTGCCACTTTATTAAAGGTTCTTTTGGGGTCAGACTAGACATTAAGAGTGGGGCTGAGGGGGGGGGGGGGGGGGGAAGCCGCCATTGAATTGTCGTCGCCCAATGTAATTCTTCATCTCTAAGTAACTTACAAGATCAACTGAGGGCATTTCGGTCATTTTAATCATTGGATCCTCGGATTGGTGTTCTAAGTCCACCAAAGTTTCATTAAATTAAATATTTTGCAACATTAGAAAACCACGAACTCATAAATACAGTACATGTATTCATTGAAAATGGAGACTGTTATCTCATTTTCTTTTTTACAATAAATTGTTGTGTCACTTGGACCGACAATTTGCAATTTGTCCACAGGTTCTGAGGTGATAATTTAATCGCAATCCCTTATCTGAAACTTAATTAAAGATAGGTTCACCGTCAAGGATAAATAACAGTGCAAACATAGACTTAAGGGGAACAATTACCGGTGCATTTGCAATCAAATCAAAACAGCAATGTATATATTTCCCCAAAACCCATGAAAATAAAATCCCATCCAACTAAAGGAAAGAATGGCTTTTTGGAAAACTTTTCATAGTTTGCATGAATGAAACCTCTAAAAAGTGCTTCCCATTCAATTAAATTTTCCATCCACAATCGAGTGCCCCACCCCAATAAGGGTACATCCATCTGTATACCTATCTATAATTCCATAATATCTGTATGTACACACACAGATCACCCAAGTTCATTATATGACATTTGAATTACCGATTGGTATAAATTAATACAAGGCAAGCACAAAATACCATTCCATCATGGACTATGTTGTCATAAAATGAATTTAATTCACAAAATCTAAACAATAAAAATCCAGGCTTGCAAAGAAAATTATATAATAAACATTTTTAAAAATGGGGATCATTATAAACTGCAAAAGAGATATGCGAGTGTTGGGGAAGGAGAAGGGGAGGAGGGCCCCGACCGCCCCCCTAAAATTTCACCAGCAACTCAAACGTATGTAACTGTGTTCTTACTCCAAACAACCCCCACCACCAAGCCAACTATTCCCCCCCCCCCCCTCTCTCTCTCTACCTACCCGTTCTTGGACCTTGTTTTTCAACCTTTTCCAGCTTCATCTGTCTATCCAAATCTCCGGCAACAAAGTATGGCAAAACTTGTGGTTGAAGTTCTTGACGCCAGTGATCTCATGCCTAAGGATGGGAATGGAAGCGCCAGCCCTTTCGTGGAAGTTGAATTTGAAGAGCAGCTCCAAAAAACTTCCATCAGGCCTAAAGATCTCAACCCTTTCTGGAACGAAGAGCTACTGTTCCAAGTCAAGAATCCCAGAGATCTCCCCAACCAGACGATTGAGGTTTTTGTGTACAATGATAACAAGCAAGGGCACCATAGGAATTTCCTCGGGAAGGTTCGGATTTCTGGCGAGTCCGTTCCTTTCTCTGAGCATGAAGCCATGGTCCACAGGTACCCTCTAGATAAAAGAGGCCTCTTTTCTCGCGTAAGGGGCGAGATTGCTTTGAAAATATATGCCCTGCATGGGGGCGTTGATGGATTCCGCTCCTTCGAGCCCGCGAAGGAAGAGGTCTTGCAGCACGTGGATGCTGCCGATCAGAATCATCATTACAAGCACCATCACAAGCCGACAGAAAGTGCTTCTACTCCGTTGCAAGAAATCAATACTAACAAGTTTGATGATGATGACCAGTACTACTACAACAAGGAAAGCCGTGAGAAACGCCACAAGAAAAAGAAGGAAAAAGAAGTGAGGACATTTCACTCTGTTGGAACTCGTTCCGGAGGCGGGGGGCCCCCTCCCCCGCCGGCCGAAAAGCCAGTTTTTGTGGAGACTGGGGGCTATTCTGCCAAGGCCGCAGCAGCCCCTGCAGCCACTGTTATGCAAATGCAATTTCCGGGCCAGAGACCCGAGTATGGAGTGGTGGAGACTAGGCCTCCTTTGGCTGCGAGGATGGGGTACTGGGGCAGGGACAAGACTGCCGGTACCTATGATTTGGTGGAGCAGATGCATTTTTTGTATATCCATGTCGTCAAAGCCAAGGATCTTCCCGTGATGGACATATCGGGAAGCCTCGATCCCTATGTTGAGGTGAAAGTTGGGAATTACAAAGGGGTGACCAAGCACTTGGAGAAGAACCAGAACCCGGTTTGGAATAGAGTTTTCGCCTTTTCAAAGGAGAGATTGCAATCCAATTTGATTGAAGTGACTGTGAAGGACAAGGATGTTGGGAAGGATGACTTTGTGGGGAAAGTCTTGTTCGATATAGCAGAAGTGCCTCCGCGAGTGCCCCCGGACAGCCCTCTGGCTCCTCAATGGTACAAGTTGGTGGACAAACACGGGCAGAAGTTCAATCAAGGGGAGATCATGCTGGCCGTTTGGATGGGGACGCAGGCCGACGAAGCCTTCCCCGAGGCTTGGCACTCCGACGCTCACAGCATAAGCCAGCAGAGCCTTCAGAGTACGAGATCCAACGTATATTACTCGCCGAAATTGTATTATCTCCGGACCCAGATAATTGCTGCTCAAGATTTGGTGCCCTCAGATCACAGGCGGCAGCTGGACACGATTGTGAGGGTGCAGCTTGGGCATCAGGTCCGGACCACTAGGTCCTCACCAGTGAAGCACATTAATCCAGAGTGGAATGAGGAGCTTATGTTTGTGGCATCTGAGCCTTTTGATGAGTATATCTTTATTAGTGTGGAGGACAGAATTGGAACGGAGAAAGTTGAAGTGCTTGGAAGGATTATTATACCAGTTAGAGACGTGCAACAGAGAATTGATAAGCCTAAGCTGCCCGACCCCCGTTGGTATGCTCTCCGCAAACCTTCCGTGGCAGGGGAAGAAGGGGAGAAGAAAAAAGAGGTGAAATTTGCGAGCAGACTTCTTCTTCGACTCTGCATCGATTCCGGCTACCATGTTCTTGATGAGTCCACTCTTTTCAGCAGCGATCTTCAGCCGTCATCCAAGTACTTGAGAAAGCCCAGCATCGGAATTCTCGAAGTTGGTATTTTGAGTGCTCGAAATCTGCTGCCGATGAAGAGCAGAGAAGGAAAACTGACAGATGCTTATTGCGTGGCCAAGTATGGGAACAAATGGGTTCGAACCAGAACACTTCTGGACACTCTCCATCCTCGTTGGAACGAGCAATACACTTGGGAAGTTCATGATCCTTGCACCGTGATAACGGTTGGTGTCTTCGACAATTGCCACATCAATGGCAAGGATGAGGCAAGGGATCAGAGGATTGGCAAGGTGAGAATTAGGCTTTCAACCTTGGAGACAAACCGGGTTTATACTCCCTCATATCCCTTGCTGGTTCTTTCTCCATCTGGTCTGAAGAAACATGGGGAGCTCCACTTAGCTATAAGGTTCACTTCCACGGCTTGGGTAAACATGTTGGTGCAGTATGGTAGGCCGTTGCTCCCCAAGATGCACTATGTTCAGCCGATATCTGTTAGGCACATGGATTGGCTGCGACACCAGGCCATGGTGATAGTGGCTGCAAGGCTATCCCGGGCCGAGCCCCCACTAAGAAGGGAGATTGTGGAGTACATGTTGGACGTAGATTACCATATGTGGAGCCTCAGGAGGAGCAAAGCCAACTTCGGCCGCATAATGTCCCTTCTTTCTAGCATCTCATATGTGTGCAGATGGTTCGACGACATCTGTTACTGGAAGAACCCCCTGACCACTATCCTCGTGCACGTTCTGTTTCTGATACTGGTGTGCTATCCGGAGTTGATCTTGCCCACAATTTTCCTCTACCTTTTTGTCATTGGTTTGTGGAGATATCGGTCTAGGCCGAGGCTTCCGCCCCACATGGATGCTCGGCTTTCTCAAGCTGAGAACACAAATCCGGATGAACTAGACGAGGAATTCGATACATTTCCAAGCTCACGGGCACCCGACATTGTGAGGGTGAGATATGACAGGTTGCGAATTGTGGCAGGCAAAGTCCAAACAGTGATTGGAGACTTGGCAACACAAGGGGAAAGAGCGCTTTCCATATTGAGCTGGAGGGATCCCAGGGCCACGGCCATCTTCATTATATTTTCGTTGATATGGGCTGTATTTTTGTACGTCACTCCATTCCAAGTAGTGGCGGTGCTGATTGGCCTTTACATGCTGCGTCATCCTAGGTTCAGGGGCAGAATGCCGTCGGTACCTGTGAATTTCTTCAAGAGATTGCCAGCCAAGTCAGACTCCCTTCTGTGAGAATGAAGAGGGTTTATTTGGTAAATATATTGACCAACAAAGTGAGCATCAGAAGCGGCAAAATTGATTGAAGTCTGCAAGCCTTCCTTTCCCAAGCCCACAGCTCATCTTCTGTTGTCCAATTTATGCATGCAGAACAATATTCATTTTGTGTTCTCTTGTTTGATCAGACATAATAATATTGGCTAAATTTTAAGTGTAAGTACATGTCTCGATGTAAAAGGAATTGCCATTGCCAATGCCAATTGGACTGAAATTGCTGCAATTTAGATTTGTAAATGTTCCCAGGTGAAGAACATTATTACAACATAAAGCTTCAAATTTCTACCGTATCCAGTCATTATCAAATTTAATGGCGGTAATATGCTACAGGTTTATAAATATATAGCAGTAACAGTAACAAGCCTGCAAGAATTCCAATCACTCCGTGTCCAGCCAAACCTGGGTGAGCTGCTTGTTTTTCTGTCCAATTCCAATACCAGCTACTTGTTCTCAAATCTTACCGATTGAATTATTCCTCCTCTTCCAGTTACAAATCCAGTTCCTGAGAGATCATCCAATTTGATCTTGGCTACATATGATGATGGGACTGGGAAGTGCCGTTTGGTAGGCGGTCACGTCAGCAGTCACGGAAGGTGCCTCTGTTTGTTATCACATTCCAGGGAGTTGCCCCACCACAATTTCTGGGCCAAGCCTCGATCACAGACGCACATTTGTCCAAAGCAAAAATTGATCTGTGTTCCACAATAGTTACAAACCTCCACCTCTTTCTACTGGGCTACATTCATTTCCACTTTAGTCCATTGAAAGCTAGCCATTCCATTTTGTCCATAAACACACCATGCTCTTCCCAAGGCTTACATCTTTGATAATTCATTATGCATGAATACAAACCAATGCAAATACAGCAACTACTGGAAAATCTTTGTTTCTGCAAATTAATGATGTGCTCCAGCGCTACCAGAAGGGGAAGGAAACCTAAAAAGAATCTTCTTTTAGGGTGTGTTTGTGACAATATCGCTGCCAATCACTCTACAAAGATAAATGCAAAATCCAGAGGGCAAGGCACTGACACTGCCAGAGTATTTAATTAAAGAGGTAGTAAAAATTAAGTATTCCACTGTAATGAGAACAATAGTGACAGGCTAATGGTACAAGTTATGGTGTGAATAGCATGCGGAATAAGTCTGCCCCATCTCTCCATGTATAATAAGTACACACCACCCAAAGGAGGTAGAAATAATTAATTGGACACCGCACGGATCACCAAAGATGAAGGGAAGGCAATGGCGGCTGCTGTTGTGGGCTTCAATGCATAGTATTCTCTAGTTTCATCGTTTCATAATAAGATGATAAAATATTGAGTGAAAATGCTCGTCTTTCTGCTTGTGGAGGTTTCCTGATTCTTTTTCTTCATCGATCAAATTATTAGTTAATAATTCATCGGTGAATCTTTGGCAATTCAGTTTGAATCAATAAGCGTTTCAAGTATTTTCAAATTAAGTACTTGAAATGAGTAAATGGATGCAACACAACGCCATGAAGTCGGTGCAGGTGCCTTTTCCAAATCCGAATCCATCAAACTGCATCAGATTCAAGCAAGTTGGGCGCCACTAACCACGGCCAGGCCAACAGATGGACAAACCCATGTGTCCGCCATTAATTTTTTTTTTCCTTAATTTTAAATGCTAGGAATTCCCTTAACTAATTTAATTTATGATGCAAAATAAAAAATGTCCGAGGACAGAGACCAAACACCCCCTCAATTAAATAAAATGAAAAGGAGACCACAGCCACAGCAGAAAGCCAACTCATCTATTAAAGTGTACCTGCCCCCCAAAACGGGCCCCACCTTTAACTAATTGTCTTTGGTTGTCTTGTCATCAACTTGGTCAAATTCCCCCACTTGCCTTGTCTCGGTTATAAAGCGCTTGAAACTAACGCGGCCCACTCTCACCCTTCAATTTCTCTCATTCCTCTGTTTCGAGTCCTTACACATGGATGTAATTAAACTGAGTTGCTCGGCTCGATTTGATCGAGCAACTCAGTCAATACTTGGCTCGAGTTTGGTCAATAATGTGCTCGAATCGAGTTGAAATATTCCTCAAACTAGAGTATTTCGTGGGAATACTCGAGCTCGATCGAGTAGGTTGAGCTCGATTTCTGATTTTATTTTATTCTCAATTTTGTCAAACACACCCTAAATCTCCACTCTATCTTAATTCTCTCGATCCCCTAATTCCCTATTCCCTCCCAGCCCGCAGAGTCCACCCATCGTCCTTCGAGTTCGTGGTTGGAGCAAAGCAAAGCAACACAATAACATCTTTCCAGAAATATTCAGTAAGAACGGGAATGGAGGAGGACCGCCAGATTAGCACTAGACCATCATCAGCGATGGGGAGTAGCGTGTCTGGAGGAGTTCACGTTGGTGAGTATTTTTTTTTCAAGTCTGTGTTTTTATTGACCTGGTTTTTATTGACTCTGTTTCTGTTTCTGTTTTTTCTATTTGATTTCTGAGTTGAATAATGAATTTCATTGTACTGCATGATGAGAAGATTAAAATTTCACGCGAGGTCGGGATTTGAGAGAATTTAGTTGGAGTTATTGCATGTCTGACTATATGTGTTATTTTGCCTTATACTGGGGTTTGTGTGTGTTTAAGATGCCTTGATACTGGTGAATTCTACAAGTATAAGGATTTTTTGCATGTGGTCAGAGATGGCGCCTCGTGTTTCAAGGATGTGAATGGACTAAGAGAAAGGTATATTATGTGGTGGTGTGTGTTAGTGCTTAGAACGAATTTGAATTGTTGGTGGTTCTTATGGTTGCATAAGCTATGGGAAGAAGATGAGAAACAGATTGGTGGAATACATTTCTTTTCTTGTCAGCAGAATATTGGCAGATTAGTGCGCTTTGCTTAATTACGTTTTCTTTGATATAATATGATGAAAATTGCCTCACTTGTGTTTTGGTACAATGTTTCATTTCTTAATGTATGTAAATGTAAGGAGCACTATTGGTTTATGTTGGAATTTGGGTGCCTTGGATTAAGTAATTTACATAACATCAATGAACAGCATGTTATAATTTCATCAAGCAAACACACTTGTGAGGGTAACACAACATCGATTCAACAGCAAATTGGAGCAAAGTTGAACCAACGTGGCACTAAATTGGACAGGTTAGAACACAACAAATAACTTTCAATAGTGAGGCGACAATTAACACCCAAGCATTATTGAAATCATATACACAAGTGATAATGGTGCGTTCCATGTGTATGAAAAGTTTATATAAATTATACTACTTTGTTCATTATAAAAAAAAATTAAGAGCATCTTAAAACCTTTTAAAAAATAGAAAGAATGTATAGAAATTTATAAAAATATATATAAAGGAAAATAGAATTATATTAAAAGAAAATACAAAAAGAAAGAAAAATAAAAAATATTTAAATAAAGGCATTATATCCCATATCTTAATGTATATAATAAAATATAAAATATATAAAAGAATTGAAAAATCGATAAATTAAAACTAAGAAGTGAGTAATATGAACAAAGAAAATAAAAAATAATATGTAAAGAATTAAAGATATTTAAATAGTTTTATAGTATGCAATCAAACTTCTTTACTATTCTGATAATATATAGCATAAAAGATAAGCTATCATTAAATGGATTAAATAAGTATAGACAAAAGTCAAATATACATTTAAATAAGTATAGACAAAAGTCACACAGCTCTCTTGTTGTCAGCAAATTTAAACCATAGTATTATGATCTCTAACAACAATAAAAAGGCCGTCCTTTTCAACCGTAAGATAGCTTCTGTTTCTTAATCAGTGGAGAAATCTGTATTTAAAATATTCTTGTTTTCATATTATTAATTGTTTCTTAGATGAAAACTAATTATTTACATCGTTTCTCTAAATTTTACTTTTTGGTTTTCTTACATGGTACATTGATAGGTGGTTAAAAAAATTTGATATTCTAAAAGCCATGGAATGACATATAATAGAATAAAGACATAGATTTTAATTGAGAAAATTCCACGTGGACTTAGATTGTAATTGAGAAGAACAGGTAGGACATTCTAGCGTTTAGAAAATGTAGATGACAAAAGTCTATTTAACATATTCAAGTCCATTTAACAGATTTTTTTTATTGTTAATTGTTGATTGAGGGTTGTGCTGAATCAAGTCTAATTTAAAATTTTTGTTGATTATTAATTGGTGATTGTTATAATTTTTTCTTTCCTTTTTTATTGTAGAAATGGATTATAATCCATTTGAGTATTGTGATGATTCATGTGCATCCATATCTATTGAAAATATAGAAAGATGTAATGAAGATGATGGTGGAGATGATGCAGAACAAAGAGTTGCACATGAAGAAGAACCATAGTTTCGTCTTCCAAAAAGAAGAAAGAAATCCGAGGTATGGGAGGATTTCAAGGAAATCAAAGAGGAAGGAAAATTTTTATGGTATATGTTTGCATTGCGACACTAAAATAGCTCGGGGCCCGAAAAGACAAATTTCAAGCATGTTAAGGCATTGCGATAATTGTTCGGTTAAAAAGGCCAAAGTTTGCAAAGAGGCACAACAAACAAAAATTAATTTTCAGCCAGTTAGTTCGATTTCTACATAAGTGTCAACTTTGCATGTTGATAAGTTTGATATGGAGAAAATGAGAGAAGTAGTTGCTCGTTGGATCTTGATGCACGAGCATCCTTTTAGTATTGTGGAGGAGGAAGGTTTCAATGACATGCAAAAAAGTGGGATGCCAGAATGGAGACCGATATCCCGACACATGGCAAAAGATGACTGTGTTCATGTATATGATATTCACAAGAAAAAATTAAAGAAGTTACTGAAGACTGTCAATAAAATTAGTATTACAACTGATATGTGAAAATCAAAGAACCAGAAGATTGAGTACATAGTTGTAATTAGACATTGGATTGATTCGGAGTGGACACTTTAAAAAAGGGTTCTTAACTTTGTTCAAGTTCTACCACCTCATCGTAGAGTTGAGATAGCAGCTGAGTTATTTATGTGTGCAGATGAATGGGGCATTGAACAAAAAATTCATTCAATTTCTATTGATAATACCTCAAAAATGATGTGGCTGTGAGAATTTTACGAGATGATCTTACAAAAACAAGGAATCTTTTAGCTGGTGGCAATCTATTTCACGTTTGTTGCTGTGTATATATCTTGAACCTTATGGTTCCAGATGGTTTGAGTGAGATTGGTGACATTTATGACAGCTTAAGAGATAGTGTGGACTTGATAGCTCGCACAGATAAGAGAGTCATAGACTTTGCTAATATTGCTCAACGACTTCAAGTCCCTGGAAAAAAGTTAATACATAATTGCAAAATAAGGTGGAACTATACTTTTGAGATTCTAAGTTGTGCTTTGAAGTTTCAAGAGGTTTTTAAACGATATGCAGATATGGAGCCTAGTTATAACTTATGTCCATCCCATGATGATTGGAGAAAAGTGGAAAAAAATGTGTCATTTTGGAAAATTTTTATATAGCTACGCATATCATTTTAGGGAGCGAATACCTAATAAGTAATTTATTCCTTCCAAAGGTTTTTAAGGTGAGAATGACTTTGGAGACTCGAAGAAATGATGAAGATGAGTTCATTCAAAGAATGGTAACCAAAATGATCTTAAAATTTGATAAATATTGGAAAGAATGCAATTTGTTAATGGGTGTTGTTGCCATTTTGGATCCAAGACAAAAGATGAAAGGAGTGGAGTTTTCATTTGTCAAGATATACTCTTCCCTTGAGGCACAGGAGCACCTAATCAAAGTAAAAAAAGAAAATTTTGACTTATTTGAAGAATATGTGTACATGAATCCTACTTCTGAAGGAGCAAGCTCAGTTTCATCTTCTAGCCACAATGTTCTAATTAGGGAACCATCATTATATTGGGATTCACTTGATGAGCAAGAGCTTTTTGATGCCTACGGTCAACCCCACAGATCTGAATTGACAAATTATCTTGATCAACTTCAACTTAGACCTACATCTGATCCAAAAAATTTCGATTGCCTAGAGTGGTGGAAGATGAATGAGGCATCTTTCCCCGTGTTGTCTCGAGTGGCTGCTGATATATTAGCCGTTCTTATTACTACAGCAGCATCTGAGGCTACCTTTAGTGTTGGAATTAGAATGATTAATTCTTACTGAGCTTCATTAGCGCCTGAAACTGTTCAGATGCTATTGTGTGTGGGTGATTGGTGCAGGCATTTTCGTGGAGTGAAAAAGAAAAAGAAAGTAAGTTTTAAATTTCTTACATCTCAGTATAAGTATTATTTAAAAAGTGGTACTATATTTACTACTTTAATTTAATTATTATTTATAAAGTTGTTTGTTTATTTATGTAAATTAAGAAAACTCCCACAGAGTTCGAGCTTCCAACACCAAGCTCAACTTCATGAAAAAACTAAATATGTGAGTATTTCAATGGATAAACTATTTTTTCATTTTTGTATTGTGTTATTGAATTAATAACATAAACATTTGCATTTTTTCTAAGTGTCGGGGTTGCTACATGTGTTAGACGACAAGGTTGTCATTTAGTTTAGTTTGGTTAGACAGTGAGACTATATTTTTATTAAAATGAGCTTATTAAATTAAGATCATATTTTGAGTTGATGAAAATAAGCACTTATTTTTTCTTCCAATATTTTGTTATGGTGTAATCTTGGTTGTTGAAAATGAGCTTATAATGCCTATATTGTAGTGTTGCTTTAGTTAATTGTTATAGTGTTGTTTTCCTTAATCGATTCAGTAATTCATATAGAGGATTGTGATGGGAATAGTTTGTTACAAGCTTGCAAATACAGTACATTGTTGCTTTGGTTAATTGTTGTAGTGCTGTCTTGTTTAATTGTTGCAGTAATTCAAGTAGAAGATTGCAATGGTAATAGATTGCTGCAGGATTGCAGTTACAATATAGTGGAGTTTTGCTATCTATTGGAATTTATTTCATGAATGTTGTTGGCTGGTTATAATCGTAGAAAGTGTTAAGTCTCTAAGTTTGATTTGAGAAGAATTTTGTTGAAAATTTTCTTTTGATTAAGAATGTGGAATCTGAATTTGGGATGGATGTTTGTGATAGGGAAGTGGCATTTCCAATTAAACATGCATTTGTCAAGCCATGAGTAGAAAATTGTATTTTAGACATATTAATTCTAAACTAATTTGAATTGGATGGTTTAGCTTCATATACTTAAAGTTAGTACTATGTTTTTATTCCATTTGATTGTATTTTTCTGATTTGCAGTCAATCTTCCACTATGCAATACTACTAAACTAACAATGCAGATAAATTGCCAACATCAGATTTTAACATAAGTGTAAGGCGTGATTAACAACAATTTCAAAGGATTTCATTTATAAAAAGGAAAATTATATGGATAAATATAATCAAATTATAAATTACCCAATTAGAAAGTTCAAAGGAAATAATGACATTTGAATAGTGCTAAATTCATCAACACATCAACATCAACAAGTCCATTTAACATATTCATAAGTTCACAATGCTAATAGATGTTGAAATCCACAATATCTGATTCCAAGAGTATGTCCTTTGAGCATGGGAACATGCAATTTTTCAAGTACAAGCTTTTCAATTTTCACTGAAAGCTGCACCAATTATCCATCATATTCGCCTTAAGAGAACTTATTTTTTGGATAAAAGACTACCACAACTTCATTTCCTCCAAATTTCCTCCCATTCAGTCCTTGACGAGCTTCTGTAGTACCCCAATTTTGATATAATGTCACCACTAGGAAGTGACTAAGGACCGATCACATTCACCAGAGTACCTGCAAAAATAATGCCACATGCTGAGTCACTAAGATCCATTTTTTCACCTAAAAAAAGGAAAGTATAAGTTGTGATATAAAATAAGTAATTACTAGTGATTATCTTAATTCAAATAAAATGAATTTAATTGTAAAATTGATGTTGATTACCCCATTAACTAATATAACATTCAAACTCCCATTCCTAAATTAAACAAAATTCACACACACACACACACACAGATTTCAATAGGCTCAGGCTTAATAAGCTCGAGGTCAGGCTCGAACTCGAGTTCGATAAGATGGGCTCGATAGGATCAGGCTCGAGTTCGACTCAATAAGCTCGAGATTCGGACTCGATAGGATTGGGTTTGAGCTCGGACTCGATAGCTCGAATTTCGTACTCGTACCGAACTTAGCGAGCTCAAACTCGAGTTATGGAATTTTTGCTCAAGCTCAAGCTCAAGAACTCGATCCGAGCTCGAGCTCGTCAAAAACCAGCTCGAGTCAAATTCGAGTAGATTACTACTCGAATTCGACTCGAATTGATTCTACCCCTATCCCTACATAGATTGCCCCAATCAACCCCCCACCCAAGTCCAGCTCCACCCTCTCCCCCGCCCTTTCTGAACACCTAACCACAACCGGCCTCTCCCTCTTCTTATTTCCAGTCTATTCCGACCATCCATCAAATACATGCTGTAAAAAGAAGAAACTCAAACTAGAAAAGAGGTGCTTAGTTGATTAAAGTTACCTGAAAAAGTTCGTAACAACAAAGGCGCTTGGACTAAAGAAGAAGACCAGCGCCTCATCGATTACATCCGTGCTCATGGTGAAGGCAGCTGGCGTTCCCTCCCTAAAGCTGCTCGTACAACCTACTTCATGCATCTATCTCTCTTTGCCTCTTCATCGTCGTGTGTCAATCGTGGTTTCTGTAAATTATATTTCTTGATTGTTTGAGCACTTGGAAATACATATATACATATATATATTTTTTTTAAATTAAAGTTCCTTCTTTCATAGGATTGCTTAGGAGTGGCAAGAGTTGCAGATTGAGATGGATAAATTATCTGAGACCCGACCTCAAGAGAGGAGGCAGTACTACAGCAGAAGAAGACGAGATTATTAGCGGGCTCCATAGTCTGCTGGGAAATAAGTATGCCTTCTTCTTGATTTTTTAAAGCATTTTGGGACGTAACTTGCATATATAGCCTGGGTGCATTCCCAATAAAAGTAAAATTATTAGCTTTCCTTGTTATGGAACTTGAATTCTGTTCTATTCGTTTCGGTAAACCTACACCGTTGATTCACTCTTAGCCCAAGGAAACAAAAGGGGTAAACTCAAGATTTCTGTTTCAATATAATTTCCACTGCAGATGGTCTTTCATAGCAGCAAAATTACCTGGAAGAACAGACAATGAGATCAAGAATTACTGGTACACGCACATCGAACGCAAGCTTATCGGCAAGGCATCGACTCCCAAACCCACCGTCCACTCAACTCGAGAAAAAACACCACTTCAGCCCGCGAGCCGCCCACCAAAAGTGCAGATAACTCATCATCACTGGACGATGCCAACCGCAGCAACACCACCACAACCCAGGAGTCTCTTCCGCCACCGCCGCCTCAGGAAAACGCCGCTCGTCCGTTGGACTTAGAACTGTCGATAGGGCTTCCTCTTCGGACCAAGTCAGTCCCTGAAGCGTTGCGACCGGCGGCGGGGACGGCATCGAGGGCCGGCGCCGTGGTGGGAAAGGCCATGTGCATATGTTGGCGGTTGGTTGCTCCGCTCTGTAGCAAGTGCCAAACTAGCAGTAATGGCTTCTTCGGATATTTTTTATGATTTTGTTAATTGTAGGAGTTTTTTTTATTTGGCTTTGAAATTAATTAACGCTCTTTTATTGTAATCTCACCTTTTTATTTTATTATTTTTATTTTTATCGAGTTGTAGCTTGAACTGAACTGCAATCATTCAGGGATTAGATATATCATCCAAAATTATTAATAGAAAAAAGAATATAAAGAAGACGCTTTTAGTTATTTTCCCATAATATTTGCCAATATACGATAACATATTTATTAACTTGTTGGAGAAAGGTTCGACGACAAAATAAACTTTAAAAATTTAACTATTCAATACGTGTTAGAAAAAACCATATCGAAATTAATTTTTTACCTGAAGCGATTAAGTATAAGATCGCATAATATCAGCTGCTAACAACTTTTGTTTCTCTATCTAAGGACTTGACACAAATTTAAATAAAGTGATTATTCGATTACAATACAGAAAAGGTATCGAATCATACAATATTAACAATATAAAAAAACTGAAAATATTTACATATATAGGGAGAAACCAACTAACCAAAATAGTTGTCACGCCACTCAGAAATAAGAAAGAAGTCGGGATAGATTGATAAATTCCTTGCGAACAACCTACGTGCTACGGTGGCGTTTTAACTAACTAAAATGTTCTTTCTTTACGTCTAATAATATATTAATACCAACTAAGATTTATGAAGAAACCCTTGCTACTAAATAAACTTTGTTTTATTTGTGGACATGAATAACGAACAACAATTATATTAATCAATAGTCGAGGGAAAACGATGTATGACTAAAATATGTAGGTGAGTAGAGGAGAAGCTGCTTTGAGATTAATTCCGGGAGCACTATAATCACGCATATTTAGTAGTTATTTCCGTCCCCGCTACCGCTAATCTCATGCCCTCAACGGATACTCTCTTTCAAACACTTGATTCAACTCTTATATTATATTTTTAATTATTAAATTTATGTAGAAATGTGTAACTTGTCCCTCAAATCCAAATTTTTAAAGGATCACATTGATGACATTTAGCATAGTTTTATTTCAATAACCTTGACTCTCGAATCCTAGAATTTTTATATTGTATAGGACAGAAGAACAAATTATATTCTAGTCAAGCCTTGCCTTATGTGGGTTGGAGCTAATCGGGGCTGAATTTTGGGAAGAAAGATGGCTGAAACCGCTGCATCGGCAAGGTTCGACTCATCCTCGTTTTATTATTATTGGATTGCTTGTGTGGGGGACCGATTTCTGATTGAAAGGCCCCTATTGTTAAATATTCTTTAGGGATGTGGCGATGGTTCGCATGCATTCAAGCCATGTAAGTGCACTGTTGTTTTAGTTTCCAAGAATAGGTTGTATTATATACATATATTGTGATTCATGGAAAGATATCAAGGACAGTTAAACACTAAGCATATATATATATATATGCACGAAAGACCACGGGGAATCATTGGTCGGAAAAAAAATGAAGGAACACATTAGATTGCCTCACAATCCTGTGTCACACCATTGGAAATCCATGTTAATGTTATATCATGCCTAATACTAGGACGTGCCACAGCACATGCATGCATATGCAGACATGGTACTAGTTTATCTAGTGATAGGATGTAAGGTCTAATAAACTTCTGGATATGTATCTCCCAGTACATAAAGATACCGAGACACACACGTATATATGTACGCACAATAGTTTATTTAGTGATAGATATAAAATAATGTTATATTATATAACAAGCAACTATATATTTATATATATGAGTACCGCCCCACGCTCTCACACTCTCATGGGTAAATATAATGGTAGTTATTTAATAATTATTTAATGGCGGTGAAAGAATGGAGATAATCGATACACTAACGTATCAAAGGCTAACTTAGAAACCTCATGTATGAGCACATGTACATGTATATAATAGTAGAATATTAATGGAGTTCTAATATATCTAAACTACTTTTCTAATTATCTTTAAATTACATACAATAGAAATCTTTTACTTATAGAAAATTAATAGAAATTTTAATTAATATATATATTTTTGTAGTAGAAAATTAATATAGTATTCAAACTACTTATGTAATTATTTCTAGGTTCTATAAATTAGAAATATCAAAACAGTAGGAAACTAATAAGACTTTAAATTATTTATAAATTAAGTATAATTAAATAAATTAATGGAATCTTATTTCCTTTCATATATTTGTATATTCAAATTCATAATAACCTAAATTTTAGTTTTATTATTGTATGTAAAAAATAACAATGAATTCATTGGAGGGCATTGACTTCACAACTATATAGCCTAATAAATAGAAAATATATAAACATGGTGAAAATTTGCAGATACAAATATCAATTTAGTCAATTAAACTGAAAATGATAAAACAAATAGTTATAATAATGAACTAAAATTTTAAAATTAAAATTTTTATAAGTAATGATATCGCTATTGTTATAAAAATATATTATTATCAAATATTTAAAAGGAGTAAAATTTTGATCATCAAATTTAATAAACGTGTGGTGATTCAATTTATATTATTATTATTTGATTTTATAATTAATTATATTTAATAATTTTTATAGATGACAAATAGCCAGAAAAAACAGTCAACAATTTGATAACTTAAATAAATAAATTACAAAAATATAAGAAATCAATATTGTTATGAAAAATAATATGTTATAAAATATTTAAAATGACTATCAACTTTATTAAATATGTTATTGTTGAATAATTACATTTTTGAAAATGTAACAATAAATTCATTGGACATCAATATTATGATTATATCACCTAATCAACATGAAATAAAATAATTTGCTAAAAAATTATAAGTATAAATATCAATTAAGTTGAAATCGGCTTGTACAAATTTTTTGTTGATAAAAATTCAACTACAAGATTTTTTGTCCTATAGTTATATCTCGAGTTGTTATGCGGTTGTAATAAAGATGCAGTCTTTGTTTCGAAACGTTGATGCATGCCTTTATTTTCGTGAAACTTAAAATTGAGGGGTTATAATTGAAAGACTGATGTTTCAAGACATAGCTAGAGGGGTTGCTGGTTTGTCTGAAATATTTTTCGTTGTAGCAACCATAGAAAGTACAGTTTGAATCATTAATTATTGGCAAGTTCATGTAAATAATTCAATAAATCTGTTCAATTTTGTTTTTTTTGGTCCTAACCTGAAGTATCATTTTGTAATGACTTATAGAGGGGTGATTAATGATCTTCTTTGCTCCTTGTTATGGAGAATTGAGACTGATCTGTCTTGGCCTAATGATCAATAGAATTGGCTATGCATTTTAATTTTGAAAAGGTAAAAGGTTTCCTAAGACAGAGGACAAATATTTAAAAGATTTGGGATCCAAGAGCTTCTTATTTAATTAAGGAGTGCAGATCATCCTTGTCCGTGCAGTAGAAAATCATGTATTATAAATTACGAAAGACATAGATCAGTGAAGACTAGTTTTCTTTGGAAGTTGAAAAACTCAATTAGAGCTTTTCCTTGTTTATTTCGTCTTGCCACTTACTTCAGCAACATTTTCAATGTGTTACCTTCCCTTACTGCTTTTTAGTTTTGTTCTTTCTTTCATCTGCTTTACGTTGTTCTGATGCTGTTTATCCTTCTGTTTTAATCCTTTGTAGTGCCTGAGGAAGTTGCAAGAGATTGTTCTGCTAGCATTGCTTCTAGCAGCCAGCAAACGTCCTTAGTTGTTGTAACTCCACAGCCTTCAGTGCCACATCCTCCTAATGTGTAATCATCTATAGATGTTTTTCTTGTTTATTAAAAGCTGTCTGATCATTTGTGTCACATTTTATCACCTAAAATATGGAGTCTTGCTATTGTGTGGGGGTTAACATGCTGACTTTCTCCTTCACTCTCTCTCAATGTACTTCTCTCAAAATGGTGGATCACTTGCATTATGGGTTAGTGTAGAGTTGGAATCGAGTCAAGTCAAGTTCGAGTAGATTCGACTCGAATTGATTTTTGACGAGAGCTCGAGCTCAAAATTATGCAACTCGAGCTCGAGCTCGAACTTGAGTTCGAGGCTTGGTGTACAAGTACAAAGTTCGAGCTCGAGCTCAATTCGAAAGTGCACTGTAAAGTTAAAACTGTGTTTGACAAAAAAAAAATTAAAATAGAGAATCGAGCTCAAGCATTTCATGGGGATACTCGAGTTCTACTTGGTGATTATGTCGAGTTGAGTTTTGACCGAATTGCTCGACAAGTCGAGTCGAGCAACTCGATTGACTAACATCCCTAGGTCAGCGTTGGCATTGGTCTCTCAGCACTTTTTTCATGGGTGAGTTCAAGTAAATTGCTTGTTAATTTTTTTTCCCTAAAAGTTTGTCCAACTCCTTTCATATTGAAGGTCGATTTAAATTCCCATGGACTCTTTGCATTGGATTGCAGATGACTGGTAGAGCAAAGGCCAGCGACTTCTTCTTACGAAGGCCAATACTTTGCATGCATTTTGATGGAATCTTTTTTGGCATTTAAAATAAGTGAGTGGAGGTTAACTTGTTGATCCTTTCGTGAGAGAGATTATACATATCACACAATGGTGTTGCAACAGTGACGAAAAATATGTTTTCCTATTTACTGTCTTCTAGAATGATTAGTGTGTAAAATTGTAAGGTTTTTTTGTCATTGTTTCTCTCTGTTCATGCATCCTCATGTGACAAATTTCGTTTTTAGTGTGTGATCCTTTAACCCTTAATGGATTCACTCTATTTCGAGTTGTTCAAGATGGAGAATATAAAAAGATGCAAGAATATATGCTGGCAGTCACTATTGGAGTTCCTGTACTAAATTTTGAGTAAAAATGCAAGATTAAGATGTTGTAATTGAAAAATGAAGATTCTTTTTATGCAATGGTGATATCTGAGTGAAACTTTTACAGGCGACGCCCGGTATTACGGACTTACTCATTTTGATAAAACAAAAAAAGAGTGGTATTTTTTAAAAAAATATGTGGAAGTAAAAGAAATAAAGAGATAAATTTTAAAATATATAATAACTATAGTGTATATTTTTAGCAGGGTATGAAGCGAAATAAACGTACCTATTTATTTATGATGGGTTTTGTTTTCATTGTTGACTCATCTACCATATTTAAATTATAAGTTTGTTTGTTCTTTTACGCCATTTGTTTCTCTATTTCTTTTAGTTTATTATTATTTGTAATTTTATCAATTTTTAATTTTTCTTTTTTTTATTATTTTAGATATTTTGCATTTTAGAATCTAATAATGTCATTTTTATTATTTAAAAGATATTAATTTTTGAATTTATAAATAATTTCACACGCATAGGGTGTATTTTTAACTAATTTTAATTATTAAATTTAGTAGATAAATGTAACATCCATGGCACGTGGTTAGAAAATTCGTATAAATAATTCACAAATGTTTTCTAAGTTCTAGAATTAAAAAGATTATTTAAAGATGTAAAACTTGTCCTTAAATCTAAGGTTATGTTCGATTTTTAAGTGTATTTTTATTAAAAATTGTGTAAAATAATAAAGATAAATATAAAAGTTTAAAATATAATAATTATAATGCGTGTTTTTGTTTTCGTAATAATGAGAACAAACATTGGTTAAATTTATGACAGATCACTAATGACATTGTGAATCAACAAGGAAAATTCAAAAATAAAAAATATATGTTATGCTCTGACTCAGCAATTGAATTAATAAAACTCGTCAGCCAAGGACAATCGGTCTTCTGTAAGACCGATTGTCCTTGGCTGACGAGTTTTATTAATTCAATTGCTGAGTGAAGACCGATTGTCCTTGACTGACGAGTTTTACTAATTCAATTGCTGAGTCAGAGCTATGATTTTAAACACATTCTGCAATATAACATTCATTTGTCGCAATAGTTAATGCTGAATAGATGCAAGGTTTGAGGATTGACAGTCTTGTTTTATTGATTATTGTGGCATACTATTATAACCTAACACAGCTTGCTCGTAAAGAATGCAAATAACAGCAAGCTTTATGTATCAAAGAAACAATCAAGGCATTGCTTGAATCTTGACAGATTCTCACACAATGAATTGTGAAATTTGTAATAATGCTGCCGCAAATGGAAATGTAGACTTGGTGTGTGCATCCCAAATTCTAAGTTTGCCTTACCAATTCTAGAATTTTGGGTAGTTATAAATCAACAGGTTGACATATAATTCAGGAGCACATGGCTTGTGCAAGTCTAAAAGGATTTCCAGGAAATGTCGACGATTATAGTTTGCGCAAGTCCAAAAGGAGAATCAAGACTTCTTCCAAGAAGATTACAACTTCAGGCCAGTCAGACATGGCCTGTTCGTTTAAGCGTAACCTTTTTCTATTTCCTCTGTTTGTTTGTTCCGGAAAGAAAGGATGAAAAGCTGACACCTGGTTCCCCTTGTTTAACCCATTCTGTGATGGTGGTTTAACTGTTTAAGCAAACACTGTGATGATGCCAAGATGTGAACATCAGATTTAAGTTCTGAAGGAAACAGCACAAACCCAGGCTGCTGCATATGACTAGCATAGTTAAACAAATGCAAGCTATCTTGACATAGTATGTACTGTATGTACATGACTATGCTTCAAACTAATATTGAACACAACAAAAAACAGTACTCATCCCGTCAACAAAGGAACCACAGCACAACAACAAAGCAATTGTACAGATCAATCAGGCCACTTCATATAAATTCATCTGCCACCATCCTCAGGCAGAATAACATGATCCCTGAGGCTATCAAATCCAATACTTGTGCTGCTACCTTCGGCAATATTGGTGAATCCACTAAGTCCCTTACCAAGCAAAGATTCCATATCTTTTGCATTGTGTTCAGCTGTTTGGACCCACGAGTGCTTCCCACCTCCAATATGCAATCCCTCTAGTTCCATTGCTACTTCCTTCATGGAAGGCCTATCAATCCCTCTCATTTTTAAACAGCTTTTTGCAAGCATAGCTACTTTCATCACCTGTTCCTCGTTTCCCTCTCTCGCAACATTATCATCGAGAACTTGGAATAAGCGCCCTTGGTTCATTGTGGAGAGGAAAAGGTAGGCTAAGTTTCTCTCCTCCTCTGGCCTGTTGTAGTTCAATGCCTTCATTCCAGTCAGCAGCTCCACAAGAACTACTCCAAAGCTGTAAACATCACTTTTCTCAGTCAATTGATTTGTTTGCATGTATTCAGGATCTAAGTATCCGAAAGTCCCTTGTACCATAGTAGACAACTGCATCTGATCCGAAGGGACCAACTTTGAAGCGCCAAAATCGGACACTTTTGCTGTGTAAGTGTTATCTAACAGAATGTTTGCTGACTTTATATCTCTGTGTATAATTGGAGTAGAAGTAGCAGAGTGTAAATACGAGAGAACCTCAGCAGTTTCTGTAGCAATTCTTAGACGCATGTCCCAGGAAATAGAACGAGCCTTTGCCTTACTATGTATGTGCTCATAAAGGGTTCCGTTGCTAATGAACTCATACACTAGTAGAGGGACTTGTGTTTCCAAACAACAACCAATGAGCTTGACTACATTCTTATGATTTATTTGGGACAAAATAATCACCTCGTTGATGAATTGCTCGATTTGATTTGGATCAACTTCTTTAGACTTTTTGATGGCAACTATTCTGTTGTCCGGCAAGAAGCCTTTGTATACAATTCCTGAGCCTCCTTGACCAATGATCATATTGTGGTGGAAGTCGTTGGTTGCCTTTTGCAGCTCGGACGCATTGAAATTTTTTGCTGCATCTGATGATCTATCACTTCTATTGAGTTTCTCTTGCAACATTACGCCTCCATTTTGGAGGAAGAACTTTTGTCTCATCTTGATCGACCTTCTTCTCTTGAGTTTCAATTGCAACCAATAAGCAGACAGCAGTACAACAATGATCCCCAAAGCAATCCCTATTTTCATATTTGAATAAGCAAAACAAAAATATGCATATTAGATTGTTTAATTCTCTCTTTCAGTTCAACAGATAAACTTGAAATTTGAGACATCATGAAACACGGATTAGTCCAGCAGATTTCCTTGATCAAACATTGAAAGGAAGATTACTAATTCTACTATACTGGAAACTTGTAAGGGAAAAGTGATGCCGACCTGCCACAAGTTTGAAGACAAGTGATTCGCCACGAATGCAGCCTCGTCCATCTTTTCTGCCATCGCCATGGTACCCTTTAGGGCAATGACACTCGAAGCCCCCT
Organism: Avicennia marina; assembly: GCA_019155195.1. Classification (NCBI taxonomy): domain Eukaryota; kingdom Viridiplantae; phylum Streptophyta; class Magnoliopsida; order Lamiales; family Acanthaceae; genus Avicennia; species Avicennia marina. Next base: position 204,379 of record CM032774.1, read on the forward strand.
AGTGTGTTGTGGCAGTACTTTTCACAGACATTATTTGGATCATCGCATTCATTTATATCTGTAATTAAAAAGAAAACAAATAAACACGCTTGTCTCAACCAGAACAGGGGGGAAACGAAAAAAAAGGAATGATTGAACACATCAACAAGCCAGACCGCACACGCAACACATTCCATAACCATCTTTAGACGAAATCTCCAATGTCCGGCCAATAGGATCCAGCGCCTCAACCATCCACAATGAGTGTTTTTTTAAAATTAAAAAATCATAATAAGAAGAAAACTTGAACGGATTTAAGAGCAACCATACCATGGCAACCATCCAAAATGTAAGGATTTCCTTGGTAACCCTTCCGGCAGGCACAGCGATACCCATAACCATTGTCGGGTTTATAGCACTCGGAATTCACACTTTTGCACGCATAACTAGAAACGTTCATCTGAGCCTCCTCACAAGTCCCGTTTCCAATGGCCCAATCCGCCACCATAGGAAGCTTTCGTACGTTCCTCAAGTTGATTAAACTTTCTGGAGAAAAAGTAAAAGCACTTTCCTCCGCGAGAAAAGCATAGCTGCAATTGTTGAAGTCCCAAACATAGCTATAATTTTCATAGCTCTTCAAATCTAGCTCCACCCTCCAAACTTGTTTAGGAATAGATGTCTGGCAGCAGCCTAAACCCGTGCAGGATCCTTGAGCCAGATCATCTTTTGCATAACACATGGCAGTACACCCAGTCTGGTAATTCCGGTCGAGTCGCCGCCCGAGAACAAAGCCGTAAGTGTCGCAGCCCACGATTGTAAACTTGTTGGCAGTGTTGTTGACAGTAAAATACGTGGACAAGTTTATCCAGGAACCACTATAAGAAACTCTTGTCCGATTTCGAGCATAACAGTCGTGTGCTACGAATTGCAAGAGTGTCAGCTGCCCATCAAGTGATATATCCGTGATTTCTACTGACGAGTTCTGGAAGAATGTTTTAGGGGGGTCGAAAGTTTGGTCACAAGTAAGCCAGAAACTATGACTCTGGTAACATCCCTCGGTTGTTCCAAAAGGGAATGGGATGCTTACGTTCCCACACCGATCGGTGCAGTTGGGCTTGGCTATCTGGAAGCTAGGGGGTATAGCGGCAAGTGATGATGTTGATGCAGCAATTAGAAGAAGGGCGAGTTTCATGACGTGGAATTGAAGTTGTTGGGGACGGAATGCCATGGTAGTGTATTGAGTTGCAAGATTGCAATTTGGAACTCAGCGGTTGGCAGGGCACACTCCGGGGAAGCGATTAAAATGGGGTTAGAGTCAATGCAACAACTCAAGTCAATGAACGCCAACTACGCAAAAAATATAAATTAAACACCTCAGGAGTGAATGGAAGTCAGAAATTTTGAGCGAGAAAAGGTATGGCTGCTTGATGCAAACGGCAGCTTCCTACTGGCAGTCTGGCAACGGAAACTTCACTTCTCCTCATCCATGACAGTATCAATATCGCCGTGACTCGTTTTGATTGGTTATTGAGCGGTGACCTTCGAACTAGACTTTGGAAGTCATCGTTTGAGTCGTGGTATTTGTTTATTATATAAAATAATGGAAAATATAAGGCAAGCGATCTTAACCAATATAAAACGTTGGCGCTTTACTTTGGATTCGTTCAGTGATGGTGGAAGTTGCAGAGAAAGAGAGGGAAGGGAGGGTGGAGGCAATGGGTCATCCATCCCTTGTCGTGTTTGCATGTGGGTTTGATAACAAGAATAAAATACTTGTACGGATACGTTAGGCTTTGTTTGGATGCAAATACAATTGTACTGCTTTTCTCGAGGATGAAACAAACAGTTACCCAGTTGAGCTCATTTTTCTCTTTATTAAATGATTGAGTCTTTGACAGTGACTGTTACTTTGCAAATTTTATTGGGCTCAATGACTCGGTCTTGTTTAGCGTTTAGGAATTCAGACCTAAATCTAAATGGGCTCTTACCATTTTCAGAATAAATATTTTGTTTCTTTCGTTGGTTTGCTTGATGTGAGAGCAATAACCTTCACCAGTAGCCTATTAGATCTCCCATTGTCAATCAAGAAGAGAAAAACCTTCCCCAGTAACCAATTTCTTTTGATTTTAACAAACTATATGAAATCCATTAACCATATGAAATACTATTCAGAATCCAAGGGTTATAGAGGTTATTTTGACAACAAAAGTAACGTAATGTCTCTATGAGATTGTAATGTAAAAAGTAAATAAATAATGTACACATATAAAATTTGTTTTAAATAAACATAATTTAGTGGGTCATAATTTTGTAACGTGTGAATATTGAAAATACCCATATATTTTGAACTATAAAGAAATATATTATTAAATTTTAAAAATCTCAATCCCCTCACTTATAAATAATTATTTTTATAATAAATATATAATTATTATTTTTATTTATTTCTATGGATTAAAATTTAAATAACCTTCCTACTACTTTTTTTAACTTCAGTAAATGCCTTTCAAAATGAAATATTAGATCATATAACTCTTTTTATTAATGAAAATATATTTATATAAATTCAAATTTATTATCCATTGTTTTATTTAATCAAAAGAAGCTATTTAAAATATTTTCTTATTAAAGTATAGTAATATTATTAAATCCTCCTGTTAATTACAAAATTCAATCCTAAATTATGTCCCAAGTTTTTTTTAATATTATATACAATAATTAATAAATAATAAATTATATAATTAGTAAACATAATATTTGCTTCAACACAAATTTTTATACATGCAAAACACATAGCTATTATGAGTCATTTAAAAAAATATTATTAGTCAATATGTAATAATCAAACATCCTCATCTTTGGGTTTTAAACATGCATTTTTAGTATTTCTTTTAAAATGTGTAAAAATAAGAAATAAATAAAAATTAAACGTATGGTCCACCTAAGACAACTCAGTCCATTATTTAGAAAACCTTAATTAAGAAAACCTACTATGTATAAGTTGCATCCTCAATAAAAACTAATTACCCATAATTTGACCTACGACCACGAGCCACCCGCTAATCCATCTAAACCCTACACCTGATCTAGGATTTTATTAACGCTTCTCCACTTTGAGTACAACACTTTTTCCTCTTTTCTCTTCTCTTCTCCTCTCCTTCCAATATTTCAGTAGACTAAGCCGAGTAGGATTTTTCAAGGTGGTCTTTTCAGGTGAAGATGGAAAATCTAGGCCTCATTTCGTCTCCCAAAATTGTTATAGGTGTTGGCACTTATGTGTCACACACGTGACAATTTAACTTAACCAAAATCATTACCATATGAAAGAGATATTGTTGTGATATTAATTTCCTATTATTTATTTGTAAAAATACAGAAAGAAATTAGCTAATCACTTGAATAAGATTACCATCTTTCAATGAAGAAAAGCCAAACCATATCTAGTTAGAATATCATCCAAGACAAGTCTGAAGAATCATTGAAAGATTGGGGATTGAATTGCCAAAACTAAAAGATTGAGAATCTCATGCTGGAAGAAAAATTAACTTATGCTATTGCAATTAGTTAACAAATTATAGACATTACAAAGTTGACCAACCAAGAAGATCTTGGTGCATCAAAATGATCCTAAACTTTATGAGAAGTTATTAAACGATGATCTACTTATGAAGCGGATGCGAGAAGTAATCATTTCCAGCCTTAGGGATTGTTGTACTAAAATTGTCTAAGTATCGAAAAAAGTTGACCAACCAACTTAGTGAGTTCGAGTAAAATGTTCGTGTATTATTAAAAGTGTCGAGGTTTTTGAGTAAGGTTTCTGTAATTGAGTCTTATAGTTGTATTCCTCATTTGTTGCTCACTTTAGCAAAAGGGTGGGGATCTTTAGTGTTAAGTCTTTATTTTACCAAGTAGGAAGTATAGAATGCCACATAGTTGAGAACCCTCGTATGTGGGGAAACGGAGCTATTAGAGTGAGGTTTAGATTGAGTTGTGTAAGTTGTACAAACTCATAATTTTAGTGGACTCATTTTCTACTTGGCAAGGCTCCATAGATGTAGTTGTGAATGACACCAAACTGCATGAACAAATTTTTGTGTTGATCTCTTGCAAATTACACCATTGAGTGAGTGTTAACGTTTGGTAAGGTAGAGTGAATGCAAGTACAAGTCTACAATTAAGAATTATCAAAAATTTTCTATTGAGTGTTTGGTTGTTGGGTACTTATTCTATCATTAAACCAAAAAGTGTTAACGTCACCTGTCCACACCAACAAGTGGCACTAAAGCAACGCCACCATTTTTGACTTTGTAAATCAAGTAGGTGAGATCTTGATTAGCATGTGTGGATGGTGAATATAAGAGAAAGTGCATCAGTGACGCACCTACCACTACTAGATGGCTTAAACTACCCTTATCAGAAGACCCAAATGCATGCCTTCATCAAATCAGTTGATGAGAAGGAATAACTCGTCATAATTGTAAGATGGAAACCACCTGTCGCTCAGAGTGAGGATGGTAAGATAGTGCCCAAAGATTCAAACAAATGGACCTCGGAGAAAGAATAGACAGCCTTCGAAAACTCTAAAGCTATAAATGATATATTTACAGGAGTGGATGGAAACCAATTCAAATTAATATCTACTTATAAATCCACAAAAGAAGCTTAGGACATTTTATAGAATATCCACGAGGGTATGAGCACAATTAGGTAATCAAATTTGCAAATGTTGGCCTCAAAAATTTGAAAATTTACGAAGGAATGATGATAAGGCAATTGCAGTGTTCAATGGAAGGCTAAGGGATATAGCAAAGCAAGCCTATCAATTTGAAAAAAAGTAGTCAAAGTTAAAATTGGTAAGGAAAACTATAAAGTCACTTCCAAATAGGTTTACTACGAAAGTTGCTGCTATTAAAAAGGCTTGAGACAGGGATATGATATACACTTAAATGAGCTTATGGGATCACTCCAGACTTATGAGATGAATATGAAACAAGCCATTAAAGAAAAGGAGTTGGCCTTGAGAATAAAAAAAAAACATGCCTAAGAAGATGAATGTTGCGACATTGATGAGGATGATGCAACTCTTGTTAAGGAACAAAGGAATAGACTGAGAATGGACAAGAATCTAATTCCGACCTAATAGGAGCCACATACAAAAAGAGGGTGGATGATGTTAGCAATAACAATTTCAAGAAAAATCAAAAGTTCAACATCCAAAAGAAAGGAGACCAATGCCTAGAATGTGGCAACTTTGGACGTGCAATGACTGAGTTTGCAAATACTCTAAAGAAGCAAGGAAAATTCATAGCCGCTACATGGGGTGAAGAGGATTCTGATCAGTTTGAAAAGGAGGGGCAAAACAACAGTCATACTACCTTTAATACTATAAGTTGGAAGAAAATGACTGTAGGTTTTGTTGCAACAACAAACAAACACGAAAATGATTCTAAGGGAAGCAGCTCCAATGATGAGGACATTTATTACAAGGACTTAGTGGAAACCTATCGATTGTTGTATGATTGCTAGAGGACCACCCATGGTGAGGTAAAATATTTAAGAATGAAGGTGGATACCATGAGAAGTACAATAGATGAACTTAAGAGGACTTGCAATAAGCTAAAGAAAGAAAAATTAGAGGTGCAAGAAGCTCTTAATGAACTTGAAACATCCCTATCTAAACAAAAGAAAGAGAACAATAGGTTAAATAAATCATACCACACTACACTCATAAAACTAAATGAAACAGAAGCAACACTCAACAAACTAAACAAGGGTAAAGTTAAGTTGGATGTCCTATTGCAAATTGAAAAGCAAGCTAAGGACCATTATGCGACTAGTATATAAAAGATACAACCCCTGCACAACCTGCAAAGAGTGAGATAAAGTTTGTGAAAGGTAGTGAGCAATGATAATGGAGATGTTGCAACATCAAGGCTACAATCTAAATGTCTTTCCCATGTTGTAACATCACAGGCCCACAAAGTGCAATTCTCTCGATTTTGCAACATGACAAACTCCTAGTAGTACAAAGAGATGTAGGCAACGGGTTAGTTATCATTTCTAATCTAAATTTGGGTACTCTATTTCTAAATGTTACACTCTGTTGCATAATATCATGAGAAACAAATCGAAGACAACCCATGTAAGAGGCGAGCAAGTGAAGAGCAAGCAAATTTAGGTCAAAAAGGAAAACCTAAAGTGTAACTCCTTACAAGTCTTTCAACAAGCACATGATAAAGTTTAGGTTACTATGAGAAAGGATGGTTAAGGAGTATGATTGGAAATAATATGAATGTGAAGAAGAAAAGAGGTGGAATGTGTAGGCCATGTTAATAAGCCAAACATCTAAGAAGTATCGCCCAATGTTGCAACACCATAACGATAACAGAGTACTTAACCTATCTTCTAAAGGACTTGTTGTTAAAATATATAATGTCAAGACTCCTCATGATGGTAACACTGGAACACCAGGTAAAGTTGGTGTCTTTCTTCCTAAGACAAGTTTGTGTTTTGTCTCGCTTTTAGATCTTATTGGCATTATTTGAAATTAAGAGGGAGTAAATTAAGGGAAACTAGAAGAACTTGTAGGAGCATTTAGAACTATTTATCTCTAACTGTTATTTGGTTATTATTAAAGGTTGTTACTTTAGAATTTACATTTTAGCTATCTATTGTCTTGATACAATTATGCTAAGGGTATGCATTTGTCTCTATTATTTTTGCTTATGCATTAGCATTTGATTTTACTTTAAAAAATTACCCAAAGATAAGAAAGCAGTATATGTAGAGAAACCATTGAGGAATTAAGGAGGACATACCCCTAAAGGAAAAGGCAACAAGAAAATTCAACTATTGCAACATAGAACAGGCTGGTGGTATTAATGTCGTAACATTAGAGTCATAGAGTGAGACTAATGAATAGAAAGAGCAAAAATGAGAATCATTTTCTAAGGTGAAAAAGAATCAGCAACAAGATGTTACGATTAGAGATCTTAATGACTAGATAAGGACATGGCGAATTAGATGTATAATTAAAAGGAACTTGGAAATGACACAATTTGAAAGAAAAGAATTAGAATTTGAGAGAATCTCAGGAGATAATCATAGTTTTGGTTTTCTTAAGAGGAATCTTCCCAAGTCCTAGTTACTTCAGTGTTCAAACATGTAATAGGTAACTCTTTGTCTTCCATATAATAAAATCACTCAAGGAGACTTAAGCCTAAATGCAAGCAACTCCCTACGTTAGTTGAGAAATGACCTACACCACTTAGCACAAAGTCCCTGAAAAAACAAACACTACTCCAAGACCCTTAGCCATAGTTCCTCTTAATGTTACTATTGAAGCAAAACTTTTGGATGTAGTTTAGCTTCTTGCACTACCCACAAAAGAGAAGACTCTAAATTCATGGTACAAAGTGGCAAATATAGAGAGAAGTGTTTGGCATAAACCCTCAAGCATAGATATTTTAAATCTAAATGTTGCAACAATTACACAATAGGAGAAGTAACAACCTACCAAAAGACACATCAATTGAAAGTGAGTCTTATCCTAATGTTGGCACCTCTGACGTGGTTGTTGGTGGTAGCATTAGAGAAACAAAAGAGGTAGCAGATGTTTAACATGAAGATGTAAAAACTGGATGTGAAGGTCCTATTGCAACACAGATGCAAAATGGTGAGTAGGAAATTGATGATGATGCTCTTTTGTCTTTTATTTTTGGCAGCTTGAGAAAATCTATAAGATTAGCTTTTAGATGATTCTCAAGAGAAGAACTACTACCAAAGAAATGAAAAATTACCCTTGGAGAGAGTAACCAAATGTCACCTAGAGTTAGATCTGCCATTGATGCTAATAAGGCTTTCTCATGGAGTTTCTATACAAGAAAGGCTGAAGTATTGTCCCATTACTATATTGTGAGTTGTTCAAGAGAAGAAGATGTGGGTAGCGCTCCTATTGAACAAATAACTAAACAAAAAGAACTACACTTTCCAGATAAGTATGCTTTGTTAGTGGTTGCAAAAAAGAAAAGCTTTGTCAATCGTTACAAGAACTACATTTCCCAACGGGTATGCTTTCAACATAGCCTGATATGTTAACATGATAGAGTTGAAATTACACAACTTTAAAGTCTCATGATTGTCATGTTGTTATGGAGAGACTGATATTCATAACATTCAAACATTTGCTACCTAAATTTGTGTAGAGTACAGTGGTAGAGGTAAGCTTGCTATTTCACTAGCTTTATATGCCCATCCTTCATATTGAAGTGTTAATAGAAATGGAGGATGAAGTATTAGGTATAATGTAAATTTTGAAAAAGGTATTTCCTCTGTCATTCTTTAATTTTACAAAGCACCTAATAATGCATTTACCAAATGAGGCGAAGAACAGAGGCTCAATCCAATACAAATGGATATATCCTTTTGAGAAGTATGTTGATGCTATACTTCATTTAAAATAGCACTGTTGACAACTCAATATCTCAGCTAATTGATATTCGTATAGGTTTCCACATAGTTTGAAAAGAAAGGTGAAGAATAAGGCCTACATGGAGGCATAGATTGTGGAGGTGCATATAGTGGAGGAGATTGCCATGTTCACATCGCACTATTTCGACACAAATGTCCCTTTAAAGCTGATGATGTTACTGAAAAATGACATGGGACCCATTTCGACAGGCTTCCTCCTTTTTTTCATATTTAACCATATTACATGTGCATATCGAGGACAAGCCCTGAGATACATGACTACTAAAGAAAGACACACTGCAATGACTTATGTGCTCTTAAATTGTTTAGAGATAGAGGCGCTATACAAGTTAGACAATTGTAAATGTTGCTTATTTTATTGAGATCCCACTTGAGTTGTATTACTTAATTTGCTATGGTAACACAACCTTGTTATGGATGGGTTATTTTTGGAACACTTTGGAGGTGATCATGTCGATGTCAATACTATAGTTGTAAACATGTTTGTAGAATGGTTCAAAAATTATGTGAATCATCTTTCCTATCCTCCATTGTTAGCTTTATTTGCCTATATTCCATTTTAGTTGTCACGCATGAATGGCGAACAGGCTGACAACCCATCCAACAACATATCAGACCCGTTGTTATGTAGCTTGGCTTGTAAGCTTTGCAATCACATTACTACTTACTTAGTCAAGGGTTTCAAGTTTCACACCACACATTATGCGAAGGGAAAACAAATGCAAAATAATGGAGTTTGTGTCCACACTATGTGTTATGACAACTCGGCATATGATTTTTATGGAGTTATGGAGGATAATCCAGCTGATTACATGCTCATGCCGAACATGCACGTGGTGTTGTTTAAGTGTTAATGGATGAATCCTGTAAGCTAGTGGAGGTGAACCATTTGCAAGTTTATGAGAAAAACGAGCCATTCATCTTAGCTCAATAGTTTGAGTGAGTATATTATATAAATATTCCTAGCATGAGAAAGTACAAGAGTAATCAGCTGTCAATATGTAAGATGAAAGCTAAATTAACAGTTGAAAAGCAATGGAAGGATGTGCCATATCAACAGAATGAGGAGTTAACTTGGCTTCACTTAGTCAATATGTTCGACGTACTTAGACTACCTGATCTTGTCAGTGTATAGCTACACATGGACATCACTGAAGTGACAGCATATAGCTAGGTCCACTCATCAAGTGATCAATCAGATTTGTTATCTACAGGGGGTGGATCCCTAGTGGATGTTGTTGATGATGGGATAAACTTTGAAGGTGAAGATAAGTTTTAAGTATCTTAACATGCTATGTATTTTTGTAAAGTATACCCCAAAGATACTGTCTCTTTGCAATTTTCATAAACATTATTAAATAGTATTATTTAACACATCGATGGAACATGGCCACAAAATTAAACATGAAGGTAACACCTTATTGGTCAAACTTGGTTAGGTACATGTATAAGGTTAGTTTTTTGAGTCAACATTTCACTAGGAAAAAAAAACATAAGTTGAAAATTTTCTAGCTTCTTCATCTTTGATGGATACGATGGAGTTAGGCCTGATCATCATCTTGCCCATCATGCTACATGGTGTCTCTCTCACCGAATGAGCTTGTATAACCTAATGGGAATCCTCAGGAAATGGAATAAGAGTCCAGCTCAATGGACTAGCTTGTGGCGCTTCAGAGGTAGATGGTTCGAGTAACGGTCCTAAGTGTGTAGATATGAATGCCATGAAATCATATAATTGGCTCATAACATGCATTTGCCAGTGCTCCATATCGTCTATTTGCATATGCATGTCATGTAACTCACATGTGACATTAGCTTCTAACTGGTGCAACTGTGTGTGAAACTAGGGTGGTATTCATACTCCTCAACTATAGGGATTGGGATTTGAACATCATCGACAGGCACTCCTTCAAGCGCAGCTAAATCAACATTGGAAGTGAGGTGTGGAAGAACAAAGTATATAGTAGTTGACGGACCTCTTTTCTCTTTAGTGGACAACACTAGCACACTAGGCACAACAGGACGACACGCTATAATCTAGGCACGACAAGCACCTAATGTGTAGTGGCAAATGCCCAAGGCACTATGTTGCGCCCGTCGACACACCCATTATGCACTAATCTACATGTAAATTTGGGATGACTTTGGTTTTCCCATCCCAAAGTCCCAAAACTAAAAATAAATTGTCTTCCTTCCCCAAATTTTCATTTCCCACCAACAGTCTAACCAAACACACTTCATTCCTCCCATTTGAAATGTGACTAGCGTCTAGCTTTCTCAACACCTTATCGACTCTACTCCCATTGTTTTGTAAAGCTCATAATACTAGGTAAGTATTCAAGAATCTCTTCTTTGGTTATCCCAACATGTCGTGTGTGAAAAGGAACTTTGGGGTTTTCGTGATATGAATATTTAAGTGAAATTTGGGATTCTTGTGTGTTGAATGTTTGGGCTTTTTGTAGATGTTTCCTATAGTTGTCAATAAGAATTTGGAGTTTCTATGTGTTGAATGTTTGGGTGAAATTTGTTGAATTTTTTGAAGAAATTTGTTAGAGAATGAGCAAATAATAATGTGTCCTTTCTTAGTATTGTTTGTTGGTTGGATTGAAGTCCTAAACATTGGATAGTATTTAGTTCAAAAGACTTGCATGTAATGTGTTTGATGAAATGGCACTTAAATATGTCTTTTCTTAGTTCACCAAGCATTGCCCAAGTCAGAGACTTGTATATGTGCAAATTATTTTGTAGTGAAATTAGTTAGTGAATTAGCTAAGCATAAGGAGTTCATAATAGTTTCATTTGTTGAGTAGAGTTTTGAACATCGAAATTAACAATTTGAAGTGAAGAACAGATAGACATAACATGTTTGATGAAATGCCATTAAAAGATGTCATTAGGTGTGGTTTGCCTATGTATGTTACCCGTGCCAAATGTATTTCATATTCACTTTGTATCATAATGGGCCAATTTAACTCGTGAATATTTACATGTATGCATTCTTTGCTTTTCACTTTCTTCCATTTAGATGACAAATAGCCAACAAATTGAAATGAATTTGATGTCAGCTTTTTCCGTTCCATACGATCAAATGGATATCACATTTAATGGAATCCTCATTGCCTAACATGAAATAATTTGTCACATACAATCAATTATCATATTTGTTAATATTGCTAATTGTGAAATCATATATTAATTAACAGTATTTTTTTTAAATTTATGTGTTTGAAAATGACTCGAGGAACATATTTTAGAGACAGAGCGGGACGTAGCGTTAACACCCCATGTGGAAGGGGAGGCAAATGATGCATAAACACACCACACTTTACATTTCTATCATTTTCTCCCTCGATTGATCATAACAAAACCCAATCTACAAGTGAAATGCAAGGTAATATACCTTCAACATCGATACACAACTCCAACGAACTAGCATAGTTATTCTAAGAGAGGGAAGGGCCCACTGTACCTACTATATCTGAAGCTGGTGCAGGTAGACTGTCTCAACCCCAAGCGAGTAGGCTAAAACATGTGAAACTACGTCTGTTTTAGTGAATATAAATTCAACTTGATGTAGATATTATTAATCACATACACTCACAAATATGAAAAAAGAATTACAAGTTAATACACCTACATTTTATTATTATTGCAGTGTCTAGAAAGAAGTAATAAACTCGATTAAGTCCATCACATTTGGACATTATAATAGACTATAAATCCGTTACACCGAGGTCCCATTAGAACAAAATAAGAATGATTTCGACTTTTCAAGGTATGACATTTTTAATTTCTAATGAGTGATTTGACACTTATCCTCCTATTGTCATTCTTAGAATTCTAGCTAGAACTATATACGCTAAATTAGTTTTCTATTATAACTTATACCCATTCTACACATGTTTATAATTCTTGTACTTTTATGTCGTCATGTTTATCTACATAATAAATTTAGTTATGACCTAGTAGATAACACAGTCATACAACACACTTTCAGAAAAAGGCCGTTGAGCTGATATGGAAACACTTGCACTAGGTGAAAGCTTCCAATACAAAAGTTTATTGGATTCCACAGGAGATGTGGGATAAGATATTGGATAAGTAGATGAAGGATACATATCGAGTAGTATGAAAAAAGAATTAGGCTAACAGGACAACTGAAAATGTTTCTGCATCCATTATCTATCACAGCGGCTCCATTTCAGTCACCACACGCAGTGAAAGAATAGTAAGTAAGAATGAATTTCTATTTGAGTACATGATCTTTTCTACTACCCTTCATCTTCATTTTATTTTATTTTTACAATTATCCAATACAATATAGGAAGTACAACTTACGTGGTCCCTGACTCCCTTTGAGGTTTACTCTAAAGTTTAGAAGAATGTAGCTAGTGAATGGAAAGGCTCTCGTGCACAGTTTTAAGGGGTAAGTACAATTATTGAAATATGTCTATATTAAGTGCAATGTCATGCAATTGTTAATTGATCTTATATGTCTACAAGATATTATGTAAGAATTGTAACATGATCAAAACGTCGTTGAGAATCCAGAGTTACAAGAGTTAAAGGGCAGTGAGATTTTATTTAGCTCAACTAATAGTAGTAATATGGTTGTCCTCAACACACTTAATGGCTTTAAAAAAGACCATTTGTCAAGGATGGATTTAGAGTCTCAGTCTTTCTAGCAACTGTCTTGTACATTGACTAACTTCACCACTTTTTCACCAAACTTTGAGATACAAGCAATGCAAGCCACATTGGAACGTACTTAACAGCAATTACAGGAGAGATATGTAAATATGGATGATTACAAGAGCAAATTAACCTAAACAAAAGTGAAATTAAACAAATTTATACAACTTGCTCCTAAAAAGCTCGATCTCAACTCCTTATATGACGATGAAGTTTATGAAGATAATGAGAACCTCAAAAGCTAGATGTATATGTTGTTTGCCCAACATTTTCCATTTCGTATGTCTTTTTCACTTTAGACAGAATGTGATTGTATTACACTTTCCAATGTGGGTTTATTGTGTGTAAATACTTTCATCCTTTCAAGTGTCTTACCATTAAAATTATTAAATGTTTATTTTTTCTGAAAATTCGTGTATGAAATTTTGTAATTTATTCTACAAGAACACTAGCAATTTTTACAAAAATTAAATAGAATTATTTCTTAGAAATAATGAAAAAGCCATCTTAGTTTCATGCAAGATTGTTCATGAGAAATGACGTTTCAAAGCTGTCTTATAAAAGCCATCCCTAAGTAGTCTCAGAAAAGTTATTCCAAAAAAGGTTATTTCAATATCGTCCTAAAATAACCGTCCCAAAGTTGTCTCAATGCTATGCTCAAGAAAAACTATCCCAAAGGCATGTCAAAAAAAACCGTCTCAACCCCGTCGCAAAAATGTCATCCCAAAGTCATTCTAAAAAAAATGATCCTAAATAAAACTATCTTAAAGTAATCCTAGAGTTGTACACAATAAAGCTATCTCAAATTTGCTACAGTTTGTCGAAAGCCATTCTAGATTTTTATGATGGAATCAAGAGAAGCAACTGTAAAGCCATCCCAAATTTATTTGGACAGCTTATCCGACAAAATCTATCCTAGAAAGCCATTCTAAATCTTGCATTTTTTTGATTGTGACACTTTCTTTGTTTATAAATAATTATTGTCATAATAAATACAAAATTTTTTTTTTGTGTATGTGTATAAATCAAAATTTAAGTAACCTTTTTACTGCTTTTTTAAAACCTAACTAAATGCCTTTCAAGATGAAATATAAGATCATATAACTCTTTATATTAATCAAAATATATTTATATAAATTAAAATTTGTTATTCATTACTTTACTTAATTAAAAGAAGCTATTTGAAACATTTTTTTTTTATTAAAAGTAAGTAAAATGAGTAAATCATAATGTTAATTGCTACATTAAAAACAAAATTAAGTTCCAAGTTTTTTAATGTTATATTCAATAATTAATAAATAATAAACTTTATAATTACTAAACATAATACTTATTTCTACATACATGTTTATACATGCAAAGCACATAGTTATTGTTAGTCGTTTGAAAAAAAAAAATGATCAGTGAATATATAATAACCAATCACTCTCGTTATTTAATTTTTTAATATGTATGTTTAAGTGTATTTTTTAAAATTATATATATAAATAAATAAAAGATAAAATTTAAAATATATAAATTATTTCGAATGAATGATATCAAAACAAACATAGCACACCTTTGTGACAAGTCAGTCCATTAATAAGAAAACCAATTACTACGTAAACTTACTATACATAGTTTGATGCTCAATAAAAACTAATTTCTCATAATTTGGTCCGCGAGTCACCCCTTAACCCGTTTAAACCCTACATCCGATCCGCAATCTCGTTAACTCTTTCTGGTTTGACACTACGGCATTGTTTCCTCCTTTTCTCTTCACTCTTCCTCCCATTGAGCCGAGCAGGATTGCTCGAGGTGGTCTTTTCAGTTGAAGATGGAAAATCTAGGCCTCGTTTCGTCCCCCAAAACTGTTATAGGGCTTTCCTCGAATCCTAGGAACTCAATTTCCGGCAAACCTTTAGTGGGCCTTCCTAATTTACTCAAGAAAACCAACGGGTATAGATATCCCAGTCCCAGTTCTTCGTCTAGGGTTGTCTCTTTGTTTGACGCGCCTAAGGCTACCAAAACTATAGGTAATCCCTTTTAATACTTCTGGCCTCTTATTATATCTTGAGTTGTTATGTGGTTGTAATAAGGATGCAATCTTTGTTTTGAAACGCTGATGTATGCCTTTATCTTCGTAAAACTTAAAATTGAGGGTTATTGAAAAGATTTATTTTTCAAGACATAGCTGGAGATGTTATCTGAAATATTTTTCGTTGTAGCAGCCATAAAAAGTACAATTTGAATCATTAATTATTGGTATGTTAAATGTAAATAATTCAATGAATCCATTCAAGTTTCTTATTTTTGGTCCTAGTCCGAGGTGTCATTTTTAATGACTTCTAGAAGAGCGATTAATATTCTACTTTGCTCCATGTTACTGAGAATTGAGACTGGTTTGTCTTGGCCTAATAATCAATAGAACTGAGACTGTATTATGACATTTTAATTTTGAAAAGGCGAAAGGTTTCCTAACACAGAGCACAATTGTTAAAATGATTTGCTATCGAAGTGCTTCTTATTTAATTATAGAGTGCAGTTCATCCTCATCCACGGAATAGAAATCATTTGTTGTAAATTACCGAAGCCTTAGATCAGTAAAGACTAGTATGCGTTGGAAGTCAAAAATACTCAAATAGAGCCTCTCCTTGTTTATTTCTGTCTTGCCACTTACTTTGGCAATATTTTTGATGTGTTGCCTTCCCTTACTGCCTTTCAGTTGTGTTCTTTCTTTCATCTGCTTTATATTGTTCTGATGCTGTTTATCCTTCTATTTTAATCCTTTGCAGTGCCTGAGAAAGTTGCAAGAGATTGTTTTGCTAGCATTGCTTCCAGTACTCAGCAAACATCCTCAGTTGGTGTAAATCCACAGCCTTCAGTGCCACCTCCTTCTTCTAGCCTGTAATCATCTATAGATATTTTTCTTGTTTATTTGGTTCTTTTTAGTTGTCTGATCATTTGTGTCACGTTTTATTACCTAAAATATGGAGTCTGGCTACTCTGTGGGTGTTAACATACTGACTTTCTTCCTCACTCCCTCTCCCTGTCCTCCTTTCAAAATAGTGGATCACCTCTATTCTGGGTCGGTGTTGGTGTCGGTCTCTCTGCACTCTTTTCATGGGTGAGCTCAAGTAAACTGCTCGTTATCTTTTTCCCTAAAAGTTTGTACAACTGCTTTCATATTAAGGGTAAATTTAAAATTCTCACTGACTCTGTGCATTGGATTGCAGATGGCTGGTAGAGCAAAGGTGAGTGACTTCTTACAAAGGCCAATACTTTGTATGCATTTTGATGGATTCTTTTTTGGCGTTTAAAAGAAGTGAGCTGAGGTTAGGTTGTTATTCCTCTGATGAGAGAGATTATACATATCACACAATGGTGTTGCAACAGTGACAATAAATATGTTTTCCTTTTTACTGTCTTCAAGAATGATTAGTGTGTGAAATTGTAATTTTTTTATCACTGTTTCTCTCTGCTCATGCTTTCAGTATCTTTCATAAATTTTATTTTCTTCCTTCTACTTTGCTTTTCTTCTTTTTTCTTCCCTTTATGTTTAGTTGGGTACTTTAGGTATCTAGTTTTTTGTAAAGGTGGCGCTGCAACTTTTATTTTTAGGGTCAACACTAGCAGTTCAGCATATATTGTCTTAAGAACAGATGATACCTAACTCGATGGGTGCACAAGTGATGCAATTTATGTTTGAATAAGTTTGGTACAAAGTGTCTCCGTAATCTATCTCGAAAAATGGAATCTGGCTAAGGAATGTACATCTACATCCTCATGCAGCATATTTCGTTTTTAGTGTGTGATCCTTTAACCCTTAATGGATTCACTCTATTTCAAGTTGTTCAAGATGAAGAATGTAAAAAGATCCAGCAATGTATGCTGGTGATCACTATTGCAGTTGCTGTACTAAAATTTTGAGTGAACATACACTATTAAGATGTTGTAATTGAAAAATGAAGATTTCTTTTATGCAATGATAATATCTATTTGAGTGAAACTTTTATAGCTTGCGCCCTCTATTAAGGACTTACTCATTTTTATAAAAATGTGCAATCTATTTATTTATGATGGGTTTGGTTTTTATTTTTGAAATTTAATCTTAAGAATTCCTTTTGTACTTTGTTGTGCTTTGGGTTGATTAAGGTGGGCCATTGGGCATTACAAGTTAAATTCCATTCTTTGGCTTGAAATATGTCACATGTTTGGCCAAACAATCTAAAACATGCACCTGGCTTCATGTTGCTGTTCTTACTATTTTCTTCTTTTCATTTTGCATTCTCCATTCTTTCTATTGACATGTGTTGTATCAGGTCCACCTGTAAGTGGGTGAGCCTTATTAGTCTGTCATTATGGCAATGGGATTATTGTGCCACAACAGGCATTAGTGAACTCTGGTTGCTTTCATTTCTCTTATTTGTTTTTTCACTAAAATCTCATTATTACAGAAATATGCAATGGAACAAGCTTTTAAGACCTTCACACAACAAATGGATGCTCAGAATAATTCATTTGGTAACGCTACATTTTCCCCTGGATCATCACCATTCCCGTTTCCACCAGGTGCAACCTCAGGATCAGATTCATCTAAAACTTCAACTCCTGCGGCATCTCAGTCTGTCACTGTTGATGTACCTGTGATGAAAGTGGAGGACCCTCCATCAACATCTTCCAAAGATATGGTAGTCCCAGAGGAGGGACCAAAGAAATATGGTATGTTCCGAGCTTGTAATATATGTTGTTTTATTAATGCAGAAACCTTATGCAAGCCATGCATGATGCTTAAATAGAGCTGTTATAGAGCATTTTTTGTTGCTCCTTTTGTTACATCCTATTTCATTATGTTCATAATTTATTTTCACCCACTTTAGATCTGAACCAATATTTTCTTTCCAGCTTTTGTGGATGTTTCCCCTGATGAAACATTGCAGAAGAATGCTTTTGAGAACTACAAGGAATCAACTAAGACAGAATCACCAAACGGTCCCCAGTCTTCCGAGCCTGTAAGTTAAACTCATTGGATGATCTTATACTCTTTCATAACATTATAATTAATTTTGACTTTTTAAACATCTGAAAAAGGTTTCTCATAATGGCACTGCTTCAAAACAAGAAAAAGGTGCTTCAGAAGACCCCTCTACCAGTAAGTTCCAAATATAATTGTTATTTCTGTGTGGCTATCATGCTTGCTACAAATTACCATGCAATTCAAGTTCTCCTGGACATATCAAAATTAAAGTCTAAGGAAAATTTTCTTATATCTGCTTTCCTTATGTGGAAACTCATATATACTTTTGTTTTTGACATTGTCAAATTTTTTTTGGTTTATACCATTAAAAATTGGAAAAAAATGATTGTCCAAATGCTCCCAAAGTATGATTGTGAACTTAGGTTTCAATTCAAATTAGATTTGTAAACACAAACTAAAAAGGAGTTTAACATCTGAGTTAAGTTTTTGGAGGATTTAGAATGTGATGGATTTTTAGCATTTGTATGGTTGATACAGAGATTTCCTTAAAGCCTCTTCAGATAGATACTTGGTGAGAATTAATATGGACGGCACCTTCAAAGCTGCTCGATGCTCTTCTTTTTATGATTTTTATTTAGCGTGGGTACACTGACTTATTACTTTCTTCAAGAAAGTTTTTTCCTGCATTTCATTGATGTCTCTGCTCTAGTGTACTGGTTTTGACTTCTATATACTCCTGATATGAAATGAACGTGAATGATATGTTTTAGATTTGGAAATGTAAAAATTTCATCCTTTTCTCAGTTGACAGCATCTTAAGTCAAAACATTTAAGATTGCACAACAGAATTTTTTATTTTAGTAATGGACATGTTTCCCCGATGTTGGCAGTAATCTCTTAATATTACTAATTATTATTGTAGTTCTGATAAGTTTTTGTTTACTTATTGTATTTACAAATTCTACATTTTTCGTATTTTAATTGTCTTGGTGTAGATAGATCTGTTTCAGATAATATAGCCCTAATAAGCATTTACTTGTTTTAATGGACAGATAAAACAAGCCCTCTCTTATCTGTTGAAGCTTTGGAGAAAATGATGGAAGACCCAACAGTTCAAAAAATGGTTTATCCGTAAGAATACAGTGCCTCATTCCATATAAACAAAAGATATTGACTTATAGCATCTTTAAAAGTTTTAGTTTACGTGAATCCCATATTCTGTGCTAATTGATCAATTTAGGCGTGAATTGTAAGGGCATTGGTATCTCCACCTCTTGAAATTGGCTTATATTTATACCTAAATTCTTGTATGTATTCTTTTATGATATACTCTATAAATCTATGCTGATATGTCACTTAACTTCTGTAATCAAAGAAATGTCATTCAGAAATAGTTGTTGCAATAGAGCCAAATTTGACATTGAATGTAGCTTCTTTACTTTGGGGGAGTAAGAATTGTCATGTTAGTGGGGTATGTGATCTTTATATCTATATTGATATTTCACTTAGTTTCTGTGAGAAATGTCATTTAAATGTAGTTGTTGCAATAGAGCCAAATTTGACATTGAATGCAGTTTCTTTACTGGGGGGAATAAGAATTATTAGGTTATGGGGTAAACAGTATGGGGAAGCATTTGCATGAAGTTAGAAAGAGGGGGGAGGGGGGGGGGTGGTTGGAGATTGAAGGAATAATGCATTGTAAAATATCAAATCTACTGTGTTCAGAAGATTTAAGGAACAATGAAACAATTGGATTAAGCCAGTAATTCAACTTTTGAATGGCACTGGATCTAGTGTTTTAATACTGGATGAGACTATTCTGAGTTAGTTGACCCGAAAAAACTGATGTGACAAATAAAACAGTAAACAAGGTTATGAAATTCTTTTTCTCTATACCTTTTTAATTTCACCTCTCAAATATAATTCTCAGCAGGTTCTGAGTTAGAATTAGAATGCTTCATAGTATGTTGATAGTAACAAGGCTCTTACCTCCGTTTCATTGGAATAACTAAGAACATTCTGCTACATATGAGATCTCTCTATATTTTTGAATGAATTGCAAAGTGTTGTATGTTCCCACACGGTGCATAGTTTACCTGTTTTGCTAAGGTCCTACCCATCTTGTGCTTATTATTAGAAAAAGAGATGTCAGTCTATTATTGGTTTGTTATCCTTGCAGTTACTTGCCAGAGGAGATGAGGAATCCCACCACCTTTAAATGTAAGTTTGTTAGTCTGTGACTTCAAAGTCTGGGAATGCTTGGATTTCTATTGTCTGAAATTTACCTATAACTAAGCTGCAGTGTTTCATTCCCATTCTGTTGCAAAAGCTTTGGCAAATGTGAGTCCCTGTCAGTTTTCTTTTCGCACTGGCTTGTAAGAAAGATAAATTTTTACTTCCAGAGGCTTATTAAGTCTTTCATTCTATGATAAACCAAGTTACTTATGTTTTGGTGAGCACAGCATGAAGCTGAAAGATCTCAAAGATATTTGAATGTGATACAGCATGCTATATTTCCCTGTTTGGTAATTTCACCATTTTAGGGAATTGCCGATTCCTTCCCTACAAGATTTCTTTTTTTTTTTTTGAGCATGTTCTTAAAAAGATATAAGCACTGACATCCACAACTTTTGAGTCACTCTCATAATCTTTGTGTAGATGTGTATTTACATCTGTCCAATTTTGATCTGAGTTCTAGTCTTAAAACTGTATCATGGAATTCTTAATGGTCCTTGATATGATGCTATAGGGATGCTACAAAATCCACAATATCGTCAACAACTTCAAGACATGCTGTAAGTATAATGTCCATGATGGATGTGCGTACATTTTAGATTTCTGGATTCTTATAAGAAGCTTCTCATGGAGTCGAAAAGAAAAAGGAAAGAACAAATTTTCTAGTTTACTTCCCACATTAATTGACTTTGTATTTGTGTATTTACATCTACATCCCAAGAAATTGGAAAATGAAAAGTTTGTGGACTAGTTGTTTGAGTGCTTGACGTATTGTGATAAATTTGCCTCTATTCAGTGGGTCATCTTATGTACCATGGTAACTGTAAACTTCTTTACTTGCTTTCTATCATCAGAAATAACATGGGGGGTAGTCCTGAATGGGACAGCCGCATGATGGAATCGTTGAAAAATTTTGACCTTAGCAGTCCTGAGATCAAGCAGCAGTTTGGTGAGTTGTTTGATGTTACTTCGCTGCCATGAACTCTTTAAGTTTGATTCGCAGTAAAAATGTATAGTTAGTGCTCTTGAAGATACATATCATCTCAAACTTTTGCACTGTCAACGTCTTATTTCCTTACATATTGTGCCTATTGCAGATCAGATAGGTCTTACGCCTGAGGAAGTCATTTCTAAAATCATGTCCAATCCTGATGTTGCTATGGCATTTCAAAATCCAAGAGTTCAGGCAGCCATCATGGATGTAAGCAAATTCTTGCTCCTGTAGTTTTTTCTTATGTGCGTCCTACAAACTTATGGCCCTGTGCCCAATCTTGCTATTCTTATATGTTACTTTATAATGCTGCACTTGTGAGCTTCTGATTTTTGGCAATTTTTGCAGTGCTCCCAGAATCCTCTGAGCATTGCCAAGTACCAAAATGACAAAGAGGTAAGATGAACTGTACCCCGAGATTCTTGCAGATTTCTGTTTCCTGTGAAACTAAACCAGTCAAATCAAACTTGATGTTCTGCGTTGCTTTCCACTAAGCGTTGAACATCTCTGGTGCAGCATGCACTTGGGTTTTGAACATTCAGCTAATGCATGAACTTACTGTATTTTTATTTCAGGTTATGGATGTATTCAATAAAATATCAGAGCTCTTCCCAGGGGCAGCGGGTTCCTAGTTCTCTTTTTCCCTCCGTTGGACAGCAAATCAACGTCGGTGCAAACGCTCTTTTAACTTCCCCTGGTTGAACGAGACAGAATAAACTCAGAGGCAGGTTACACCTTTAAGTATGTTTCTGCCTTATGATATCCATGAAGTTATGCTCCCCAACGTCGAAATGTGCGGCAGCAAATTCAGGGTTATTTTTATCAATTGTGAGCTAGAACCGCACTGCCCCCTTAGATGTTTGTATTCCAGCACTTCTTACAAGGGTTTCTCTTTTGCTAATTTTGTTATGTTTATCCATTTGGGGTTCTCAACCATGTGCACGTGAGCCATTTGTGCGTCTCCTGCTTATGGAATTGGAGATCGAGTTGAGTGTGCTTGCCGTCCGCTCTGCTTAATTGACTCATCACTGGCCCGGCCCCGCCCGTCCATGAGCCATTCTGCATTGTTATTAGCGTAGATGGATAAGAAGAAAGATTATGACCAACAAATGTAATTAAAATAGAGCCATATCCCTAGAAAGCGCACAACTCGGGCTTGATTGTAACGGTCAATTCGGCATACCAGAACTCAATCTCGTTCTTCGAAATGCCTGAAGATTATGGTTGCATACAAATACGGGAAATAAGGAAAGCGTAATCTAGAGGAGAACACACGAGTAATATTTGCAGGATCGTCGCATTTACCTCCACACGACTCACCGCTTCCCATCAACGAGAACAGAACGACCGCTGCCAATCCCATCGCTCTCGCGATTGTGTTTGTGATTATCATCGTGATTGCTTTTGTCATGATCCGCGGCATCAGAATCATCATCGTCAGAAGGCTCTGCTTCTCTGGATGGCATTTCTAGGAGCTCTGTCTCCTTCGAATTCACGTAATTTGCGGCGGCTGCTGCTGACGGGATGTGGAAGCCGTTTCTAGGACGACGGGGGGTCGAAGGCGAGGGGAGTAAAAGTTTTTAACTGTTAACCATTTGTAAGTTTGATAACCCACTCCTAATTCGCATACTCCAACCCAAAAGTTTGCTTGCATGCATGAGCATTGGAGTTCTATGTTATTTTCTTAGAGAACTCGGGGCCTAAAATTGACACCACACGGGAACGATTAATTAATTAACTGGTGATAATGGTACACTGCTTAAAAAATATACAGATACACATAATATATAATATTTAAAAAATAAAACAAAAAATTATAAAAATTTATAATGAAGTGAATTGATTCTAAAATAAATTTTTAATGCCATAATCTGATTTATATCTAAATGCACATTGGTATCATTCAAGGTCAAACGTTTTCTAAATTAGGCTACAAGTTAAACAAAATAAACTGCACAGACATCTTCAAATTAAATATAAGAAAAAAATTATATATCAGTTTACAGTTTTTCCATATCATGCTTCAATTAATAGACGATTCACAGTTTCCTCCCCACTGCAAGCATTCATATTCATAACCATCGTTACACGTAAATATACTTTGAAAATTTCATTTGAACTATTAAATACAATAGAAATGTGAGCCATGATACGATAGAGGAAGCGCATAAGCACCCAAACATACCTTCTAAATGTAATGTAAAGCTGCAAGGAGAATCTATGTGCATATTCAAACAAGATTAAAAAATTGTGTATGAAAGATGTGAATTCTGTTTTTTCCTTTGGTAATTGTACAATCAACTTTTACCACCAACGAAGAAAATATACACGTAGAAATTGAAAGGACAAAAGGTTGTTAGGAAGTGATGAGATCTAAAAAGCATTTCTCCAACTCCACAAATCCAAAAATAAATAAATCAATCAAAAACGGCCAATGGCAAGCAAATGAGATGGGAGAAACAAAAAAACTGAATGGAGTTGTGGTAGAAAAGGATGGACATGTAATAGTTCGAAACGTGCTGAAAAACGATTTTACCAATTTAGTCTCTTAACACTTAATCTATATTTAAGCATTTAAGGATAATTAAGGAAGATCACATTTTGCATACCAGGTTTAAACTCCAGGTGCCGGGTACTTTATAAAAGAGTGTAGAGAGTTTATATTATTTAATTCCTGGCGAGTGATGAGCCGTGCGGGGGTTCCATTCTTCGCCCTGCCCTCATGTACCGCAACACCGCCTTAACGCTCCTGAAATCTTGGGTTGGTGCCGGCGGAGTCGTCAGCAGCAGAACTTCACCCTGCGGGTTTCTTGCTAGGTACCAGCGCCGCTGCACGGGTAAAGCCCATGTCAACTGCCATTTTGATTCCGACTTTTTCCATTTATTTTGGTTTTTTTTATGTCCTTCTTGCTCTCTCTATTTCTTCGATGAACATAAAGCAGTCAAGAAGAACAAATGCTGGATTGCTTGCAATTGGTCCTTTTTCAGCCTTTTTGCTCACTCAAATTCCCTTTTCAGCATTTGTTCTATGCTAGATCAACGACATATGGATTAAAATCATACAGTTTTGTCACCCGAAGAATCGTTTTCACTAGATCAACAAACGGCGCTTATGTGGCAAGATTATGAGTAGATTTGCCTTTTTCGAAATGTTCTCATATACTGTTGGGAAAAGGTTTCTGTAGTTACTTTCTCTTCCCAAATGCAGAATTTGGGTCTTACGTTGAGATGGATTCTCAAATCAAGTGGTAAGAAAGAATAATCTCCTTGTTATCGACAAACTGCTAATTATGTAACAAGACGATATATAACTTTTCTCGCATGTTTTTGCATGAAAGTTTTTGCGCACAGCTTTTCCTCTTCCCAAGAATAGAATTTGGGGCTTACGTAGGATGCTCAAATCAAGGGGTAGAAATCCCAGTGACAATGAATCTCCGACCAGTCTTTTCTAGTCTATGTGGGACTATAATGCTGCTAGTAAAACAATCAATGCAGACTTGTGAAATATGCTGCATTACTCCAAAGTAGCTGCCTCTTCCCAGATATGGTTAGGCTAGGCTTGTAGCTCGCCCTTAATGCGCTCGTGATTCCCCTGATAATTTAGTCCTTGAGCTACTTCTATCTTGTTTCTTGACTCAACGTGTCGTGCCTGAAACTATTTTTCTCAACTTTTTAGCCTGCTTCTGACTCCTTGGAGTCAGAAGATATGGTGCATAATTTTCTATGAGCCTCAAAAATTGAGATAAAAACATCCACATGCCCATACTTACCTTTTACTGATAGAGTATACTTTAATTTACATGTGTTTAGTTTTCATTTAGGCATTTTATTGAATTTCATTTTTTCCTCAGTGTAGGTTCATCAGAAAATTTCAAAGCAATGACTGGTGACGGTGAGAAGCCCGTTACTCGTGTTCTTTTTTGTGGGATGGATTTCCCTGCTTCTCATAACTATACAAAAGAGTATTTGCAAAGTCATCCATTCATAAAGGTGCGTCATATTCAGTGTCTGTTTATAGATGAGTTCATATTCTGTGAGAATAAATAACTTGGAGGCCTGCTTCCTTTTTTAAACCTTCCTCTGTGCATCGAAGTAAAATTTTTTGTTCTATTTGCTAGGTTGATGTTGTCCCTTTAGATGCTGTCCCAGGCGTTATTGGAAACTATGATATTTGTGTTGTGAAAAATATGCGTCTAAATTCAGACGTCATTGCTGGGGCAAACAAGATGAAGCTTATTATGCAATTCGGAGTTGGGCTTGAAGGCATATTATCTTCTTCAACACTATATCCTTCAGTTACCAGTTTTTATTTTTCATTTTTCCTCCACATATAATGACTTCTCTTCATGAAGGTGTTGACATAAATGCTGCCACAACACAAGGAATTAAGGTTGCCAGGATCCCAGGCGATGCCACTGGAAATGCAACTTCATGTGCTGAAATGGCTATATATCTGATGTTGGGTCTCCTTCGTAAGCAAGTTGGTCTTCAGCCCTGAAAATCTGAATTAGTTTCACATCTGTTCCTTTCTTAAGTTGGTAAAATGCATCTAGAAATTAACAAAATCAAATTTCAATATTTTGCTGAGACATGAGTAGCTTTAATTTCATTTGACTGTGAAAGATTTTTTAATGGACTACATGTTTGTTTCACGGTCAATATTGTTTTATGTCGGTGCTTTGTCCGTTTGTCAATAACCTCTTGTCGAAAACGAAGTACAAATTTGGATGAAAGACATGTTGGGTTGATAATAGCCAGGATCTCTTGTTTTCATTAAAGCTTTTGTATGCAATCAAAATATCTCTTTTATCATTTGTGAAACAGATTTTTATAATTAATTTCTTTCTTATCCAGGTTTCTTCAATTAGTTTGTTTGGCTTTTAAAACTGGTGCTTGCTGTTGTATATTTTTTCTTAAGAAATATATCCAACTTTATGAACTTTCTATTGATTTATTAATGGAGCATGCACATGAAATTGATCTTTGTGTAAACTATTTAGAATCGGTCTTCATATGCACTGAGTTACTTTGTTTTTCCCCATTGCTATAGCATGAAATGCAAGTTTCTGTGAGACAGAAAAAACTTGGAGTTCCAACTGGCGACACATTGCTGGGGAAAACGGTGAATTTTTTCTTTTATGGTCTCCCTTATGAAATTGTTATACAAGTACATTCTTCTAATTAATGCAAAATTTAAAAAGCTTGAATAAAGATTTTTCTCCTGCTTCCAATGCAAGATGACATTTTATTTGCTTAAATTAATGTGCAATGTTGACTTCTTGTTGCTGTAGATATTTATCATGGGATTTGGAAATATTGGGATTCACTTAGCAATGCGTTTGCGGCCTTTTGGTGTGAAAATAATCGCTACTAAAAGGAGTTGGCCCTCATCTTTCCAGAGCTCATGTGAGCCTGATGGTATGGAGGTTTGGTGCTTTAACGAACTGTGGAACAAATATCAAATAAAGTAAATAACATGTAATCAGATGCAGCATCATACATTGGAAATGGTGCCCACGATGATCTTGTGGATGAGAAGGGTGGCCATCGAGATATTTTAAAGTTTGCTAGCCGTGCTGACATAGTGGCTTGTTGTTTGGCAATGAACAGTGAAACAGTAACTTATTTCCTCATGAGTCGTGCATATTTTCCAACGTTATATTTGAAGTGTTATTTTTCAGGGCATGTACTTATTTTTGATGTGATTGCTTTCAGGCTAGCGTTGTAGACAAGGTTTTCATATCTTCCATGAGAAAGGTCTGTCGACTTCTTTGCCAATTAGTTTTAGCTTACTGCTTACACATATCAACATCTTTTGGAATGGTACACTGATGTTTCTTATCCTTCTCTCTCTCTCTCTCTCTCTCTCTCTCTCTCTCACACACGCACACTATGTGAACGCTTTGTTAAGAAAGATTTAGCTGCTGCTTATTTCATTCAAATAAGCACTTTTTGTTAGATCGTTGTTAATTCTTGTGTTCTATTATCAAACATCCGTACGCATCCTTTGCAGAATTAGTAATCATCAAACATCCATCCACATCTTTTGAATCTCAGAAACCATTTGCTTGTGTGTTAGGGTGCTCTCCTAATAAATATAGCACGCGGAGGCCTGTTGGATTATGAAGCTGTACTTCATCATCTTGAATCAGGCCACTTGGGAGGGCTAGGGACTGATGTTGCATGGACAGAACCATTTAATCCTGATGATGCCATTTTAAAGTTCCCAAATGTCATACTCACACCTCATGTTGCTGGAGTCACCGACTATTCCTATAGATCCATGGCCAAGGTATTCTCCTCTTGCAGACCAAACTGAGGATTTTGTTCTGGGGTGTTCCCCAGTGCTGGCTTGTACATGTTTTTCCAGATCTCCTGAATAGTGATTCAATCTTGGCATCTGTATCACGCAGGTTGTTGGAGACGTTGCCCTGCAAGTTCATGCAGGAACATCTTTGACTGGGGTGGAAATTGTCAATTGATGAGCTCAAATATACCGGAGCGCTGTTTTCAATTAGCTTAGTCGTAGAAGCTATGGTTGTGGCGGTGTGAATCTTAAATATTTACGTTTCTTCCCAAGAATCATTTTGCAATGTAAAGAGTAAAATGGAGCCGTGGCCAGTCGAAGCAGCTCCAGGCCTCCCAGGATCTTCCCTGGACGCCCAATGTTCCGCATGATGTCTAAATTCTTGAGAGAGCCTCGTTCAAGAACAAGGAAACTAGTTGGCATAAGATTTGTTATTGCAGTAAGTGGTTCCGCGGGGGTTGTCTCTCTTGTTATGACTTTGGTTTCATTGATGGGAAAAAAGAAGGGAGCAAAACAAAGCTGAAGGATTGTTTGCTATTCACCATGTAAAAACAAATGGTAAATGTGTTTGGTGGAAGAGGATTCATCTTTGTTTAAGCCCAGGTTACACGTATGCAGTAAAACCAAAACAAGAATAATGTCGCTCAGCTTTCTTCTTCTCTATTCTTGATTTCACATCTACAAAATTGTGACTGTGAGTGCAATCATGGGTTTGTTCATAATGTGCTGTACAAGAATGGAAGCCATCTTGAATTTTATTTTTAGGGGTGATACCTAATAGATAAGATGATCAATTCATTACACGGAACTACCATAGATCAGACTTCGAAATGAGGGGCTAATGCATATCGGCCTATAAACTGCATCCCACAATAATTTATATTATTAATTAATGGGCGCATAAATAGAAATCGATACTTTTGTTTACATCTCACGTGCTATGATGATAATTCTAAATGGCGTTTTATAAATTTCAAAAAACACAAGAAGAAGTGTTCTAGCGTATGTTTTGCTGTAAAGATTATTTACAGGGTGTGGGGTGAGTTTATAAGTTTTTTAAAGTAAAATTTTTTGACGAAGGAATTTAAAAGTTTATTTTGGGGTTTATAGTCTATTTAAAAATAAATTAATTATTTTAAATTTATTTTTAAATATTTTATAAGTTCCTTTATATTAAAAATTTATAATAAATTATAATTATTAACATAAAAAAAATTATTATAAGACAATCTTATTAAATACTATATTAATGTATTTTTAAAATTATAAATAATAAGCTTCCCCAAGCACCCAATTACTATTGTCTGCCAAGCCAGAATTTGCTTCTAAACGTTTTCTTATTTTAGTAAACACGTGTTAAATTAAAATCTTCAAGCTTGATTTTTAAGGATTTTTTGAACTTTTAAAAAGCATCCACTCCGGCGCATTAAGGGCTGATTTCTTTTGTTTGTTTGTTTTTTTTTTTTTAATTTACTTTTACACTATATCTTAATTTTTATTTAAAAGACAGATTTGACCTGGTTAAAAACTCCAACAGGTTCAGTTAACGCAAACAGCAGAGAGGTCTTTGTATATTTTAATTTTAATTATTTTTATAAACACACACTGTGATTAAATCGCAAGCAAAATCTTTCCCCGAGAATCCGTGTTTATAACAATTTCAGCGTCTCCACACAATTGCCCGACTGCTGATTACTTCAATTCTCGTCTTGTTCAATTCAATCCTTCTGAATCGTGGATTTCATCTAATTCACATGGAGATCGCAATAAGACAGCAGATTTGAAGGGGGAAGAGGGGCTAGAATAGAGTCGAATTCCTTTTGAAGTAAGTTTGTTCTTATTAAGATTCACAAGACAATTATTGCGCCACTTTGAAGCCATTCATAATTGTTTGTTGAGTATCCGAAAAAATTATAGTTTGGCGAGCTGGGTTTGTTTCTGACCTAATAATTTTGAAATTCAGGTGTTTGTGTTTTTCCTTTTAGAAAATTTTTTTGTGCGGTGAGTACCAATAAATGTTGATAAAGTTTAAGTTAGTGTTAACTGTTATGCTTGCGCACGTGTGTAAGTCTGCTTTGTTGGACTTCAGTTGGGATAAGTTTGATTCTGGCGCCGTCTTCTTAAAGTTTCCGCATTTCGTGAAAAATAATTTTTTTGTATGAAAAGGAGGGTAGATATCAGTTTATGAAGGTCATTTTGGACAGTATAACTGCAATCTATTCACTTTTATCCATTGCGACTTATCTTATTTGATAAGCTTGTGGTGGACTACTTGATCCGTATCAATAACATGCATTGGTATTGCTGAATCTGCACTGAACTTTGTTTCTGCCTCTTGGTTGATTTAACAGTTCATTCGATTACAGTGCAATGCTTAATAGCGCTTATTTGATACCAATTTTTTACTTTTCCATAGGTTGGAGGAGCTAGGATGGGCGTGGTGAGCAAGTTCTTCATTGCATCCATGCTTATGTGGGCAGCTCCTATTGCTATAATATATGGGTTTAACCATAATTTATTCCCCGGTAATCTTCCATTGGCAACTTAGGATCATGGTTACATTTTATTGAAATGTTTTATATGTGTGAATAATGTTCACAGATGTTTGCATATTTTTCAAGAATCTTGGGAAACCCTAAGTCTTAGTGAATTCTCAAATTATTTCTGCTTTCCGACACTGTTGTAGAAGGCCACTTTAAAAGCATGAAAATTTTAGTATGGACTCAAGATCGGTTGCCTTTCTCTCTCCTGATTGTTGTTTTTGTAGTTCAAGACAGAAATTCCGGAAAGAATCTTGATATCTGTTTTTCGACAAGAGTGTAGGGGGAAACTCTTGAACTTGAGTTCAGTGGAAATGTTCCTGCCTTTTTCAATATTAGTTATGTTGCTCAAGATGGATGCAGGCATTTTGATTAGGATATAGATCCTGCAAATTAATTACTCTGTCATTTATCAAAATTTTTAATCAAGTGTCAGTTTTGGTAAAACATAGTTTGGCTTTAACTGAAACTATGCCTTCCCATAAATTGTTATTTCATAACATGAACATGGGAGATACTTTTCACCATAGTTTTCAATGGTGCGCTAAAGGTGCAAACTTTTTGCCATTTTTCACTAATGGCACTCACCTTCCATTTGGCGCGCGCCTTCTTTGCTTTTTTCTGATGCAATAGCACAGTAATGGCATGCCTTTTCGAAGGCCCATTCCAATTAACCTTGTTATTAAAAAGAAAAAGGAAAAACCAAGAAAAATAAGAAAACCTGAGCAGGGCAAATGAGATGGCATGCTGCGCAATTTTAGGCTATAACTTCTGCTGGTTTGAACAAGGATTCACGGTGGCAGTGGCAGTCAGTCGCTGGCCTGGTGCAGATTAGGGTTTTCTTTTTTTTTAATTTTGAGCACTACATAGAAAAAGGCTTGTATCTTTTTTTTCCTTTTAATTTTGAGTGTAACTTAAACAACACCACACTTCTCTCTTTCTTTAAGTACAATTTTTCCTCTTTTTTACATTTTTCTTCATTTTTGTTTCTTTTTGAGTTCATTCTTCTCTTTTCTTCTCCAGTTTTCTATTTTCTTTCTATATTTGCTTATTGTGGATTTCTATTAGCTACTTTTTTTGTTTTTCCTTAATGGGGCCAAGCTCAATTACCCTTTGTCTTTCATTTTCTTTAACTTTTTCCAGCGTCTTCTGTATATATTTTTTTTCAGCTTTTCTTAAATTTTTTGGAAAGAATTATTTTATAATATTGAATTAACATAAAATCACAACTATCTGCTAAATTGTAGAAATTATTATTTTGATATTGATGATTAGCATTTGTCTTCGTGTTTACATAGTTTATAGTGTTCATTTGGTTGTATCTTGAATTTGAAATGCATTACAAACTTGGTTGTTGAATTTTATTAAGCTGATTTCCTGGTTGGCACTTGAAATGAATTATTTATCCCATTATCAATGCAATTTGTTTTTTTTTAATTAGAAGCTGATATTTTTTATGGTTATTTTATATTTCAAAGGCATATATTAGAGGCATGAATATTTTTAATTAATTTGATTTATTGTGTGCCATGAGTTGTGCCGTGTGCCATGGCTCCAAAAGAAGTTTGCGCCATGCCGTGTCATTTGCCTTTCAGAACTATGCTTTTCACCCTCTTGTGGTAGTTGTGACTCATGTTCTTCACATGTACAAGCAATTTTCCCTGTCTTCGCCAAACACTCACTAGATTATGTGCAGTGTATATGGTATGTTATCTGGATAAATGCAGACTTGTTGGTTGGGATCAATTTAGGCATGCTGCTAGGCTTGTTAAGCATGCCCACTCCTCAGTCACTGCTGAAACTTCGAAAAAGATCCACCAAGTGACCGAATACTTTCCATTATCACTTTTGTATAAGTCAGCCTATGCTTCTGGTCTTCCCAGCCTCAACTGTGATTGTCACTCTTTACCTGAAATGTGACAGTTAAGAAGGCACAACATTGTGCAATGAAGTTTTTATCTTTTGAAGGAAAAGCAATACCGTATCATGTTATGATATGCTTGTTGTGGCTGCTGCTTATGTTTTGAATTGGTAATTAGATATTTTCATTGGTTGAGTGTAATAACCATTTCACTCGTTTGATCCGGAGCAGGTTCTGCTCATCTGTCTCCTGAGTCCTTGACAATATGGAGTGGAATCCTTGCCGTCATCTCTGTCAATGTGATCATAGCATTCTACATTTACGGGGCCATGAAAGAGTCTTCGGACAGACATGAGCCAGATCCTAAATTCCTAGCAGATGCAAAGGCTAGCATAAAGCAGTATGGACCAGCTGAAGTGGATCCATCAGACCGTGCAAAACAAGAATAGTTAATGTCTACTAAATATTATGCCCTTCAGTTTCTGAAAGGAACCGAATGGGTAATGAGCACAAGCCATTGACACTAGAGCCCATAGATTTGCGTATTTTGGTACGTATGGGTGGAAAAGGGACAGCAATGGATTAGGGTATTGATTTCCTTATTCGAGCAACTTTTCTTGATTGTTGTTTGGATGTTGAAGTCTAAATCTACTTATTTGAAACAAAGCTAGCATCAGGAATAGGTACTGTTTTAATGATATGGCAGTTGATATTCGAATTAGGTGGGAGAACATGTTGGAAGTTGGCGATGCGTTTTGCTCTCTAATCCATGCACCTTGTATCATGGTCTTGGCAAACTCAACATGGGCCTTGATTTCCTTATTCGGACAACTTCTCTTGATTATTGTTTGGATGTTGAAGTCTAAATCTATTTATTTGATACAAAGCTAGCATCAGGAATAGGTACTGTTAATATATGCCATGGCAGTTGATATTCGAATAAGATGGGAGGACAGGTTGAAGCAGTTGGTGCTTTTTGCTCTCTAACCCATGCACCTTGTGTCGTGTTCTTGTCAAACTAAATATTCCAACAAAAAGCAAGAAAACAGGGTTGGCGTCTACCTTTTTAGACAAAAAGTTACAATCATTCAATTCCAAACATCAAAACATGATGTGTTGACTATATAATTTTTATTATACGTTTACCAATATATGTATTTCTCCGTTCTTCCTTTTTAAGAAAAACAATACGCGGATAAATTCTTAAATATAATAAGTTAGGCTATGTTTGTTTACCCATTTTCCTCTATTCACAAAGAAATAAAATTTTACAAATCAAATACCTTACCTCACAAATTTTTATTTAAATTTAAATTTAATTTTTTTCTTAACTTTTAAATTTAATCAATTATTATATTTATTCATACACTTTATATACACACGTATATTTACATTCGTATATATTTATATCTTATAAATCTATATAGATTCACGTCATCTAATTATTATTGTATATTAAATATACATAAAAATACTCGCATGCAAACCAATATAAATTTTCCCTTCGTCTGACATCTCATTATCAAACATAATTTTCCTGCACAGCCAAATTTCCTCCACTTCCCTGCCATGCCTAACCAAACACAGCCTTAATAATCCAGTCTTGCCATTAATCAGCGTTGTTTCTTTCAGTTAATCAGACCCAAGAAACGAAAAAGAGTACGCAAACAATCCAGCAATAATGGCTTCATCGACGCTAGCGATCCTCCTCGTAAAATTCCCTTTCGGACTACTGTTTTTCCCCTCATTATTTTTGTCGTCTGCGCCCATCCTCGCATCAGAAAATCAGTTCAAGTTGGACGGCAAAGTGTTGGAGCTCGACGACTCCAATTTCGACACGGCTATTTCTAATTTTGATTACGTTTTCGTCGATTTTTATGCTCCTTGGTGTGGCCACTGCAAGCGCCTCGCCCCTGAGGTTACGCGTTTGCTTTTCTCAATTTTCTTTCTTTTTGATTTGGATTCGAAATCTGATACGTACGTCGATTAATGTGTTTATTTTTTTCATCTGATGTGAATTTCTTCTCATATTTGCAATTGTGCATTGGGATAAGGGTGACTACTATTGGTCCTTGTTAATTGATATTTTTGCTCTACAATATATTTAAGGCCCATTAATGCATGTGTTCCAAGTTGAATCCTCCTAACTAAAAGCTGGAATATGAATGTTGCATTGCAGTTAGAGAAAGCTGCTCCTATTCTAGCTGGATTGAAGCAGCCTATAGTTGTGGCAAAGGTAGATGCTGACAAGCACGGAAAGCTTGCTTCTAAGTATAATATTGGGTATGTCGCCCCTAGCCAATGACCGCCGGACACAATCGATTTCAAATTTATCGGACTTCAGTTTTTATTGCTTTCTTTTCGTGATGATATGCCAAGTTAAAATCTTTTCGCTGCTCTGAGACCAAATATATTTCTGGGCACCAAGAACACGGGAAGAGTATTCAATTTCATTTATTTTGTTGAATGCAGTGGATATCCAACTCTAAAGATATTCATTCGTGGAATTCCAACTGAATATTATGGGCCACGGAAAGCTGATTTTCTCGTTCGATATTTGAAAAAATTTGTTGCTCCCGATGTTGCCGTGCTCAGTTCTAACTTTGCTATCAGAGACTTTATTGATGCGGCGGGTTCTTATTTTCCTATATTTGTCGGCTTTGGCTTGAATGAGTCAGTGATATTGAACCTGGCTGTCAGGTATAAGAAGAAAGCATGGTTTTCTGTTGCCAAGGATTTCTCTGATGAAATTATGACCATGTATGATTTTGATAAGGTTCCTGCCTTGGCTGCAATTCATCCAGCCTACAATGAAAACAGCATTTTTTATGGGCCATTTGAAGGTTAGGCTGACTCTGCTTATCAAAAACTCTTCCAAATCACTATATATCCAGTTATCATCTTTTTGAAACATGAGCTGATTGACACTGGTGCTACCTTTATCACTTGTGTCAGGCACATACCAGCATTAAAAATGAAATTACTGTGGGATCAGCATATCTCATGATCTTCGATCATTGTCTAACTATTGGCGTACAACCATTTTAGTTGAAGGTAGTGATATGTTTTATGGGCAGTGGAACTCTTTGGTTGAACTTCCATGTTTAAGGATTTTGGAAGTAAGCTCTTGGCCCCGGTCAAGATGACCAATTCTAGTAGACTTGTTACAAGTGTCATCCCCCAAGGTTAATTGACATAGTGTCAGATGCTGAAGAAGTTGTGAAATTGTTGAAATTCGGGGAAATGCAAGTAAAATGAGCCCCTACAGAGTATTTCATTAAATATTAGTTTCTAGCTCTGTATCTGGTTCCAATGCATCACTGTTACCACATCTTTATATATCTAAGTAGATATTGATTTTAGGTTTTGCTATTGGTTTTCGAATATCTTTCTACTTTTTTCTTTTTTTATTAAAAATAAAAAACAGAATTAGCATTAATTCTAGCATGAAATAGGGAGAAGAAGTATCGCCAAAAGTTTCAACTCTGTCGTCAATAAATATATTTGTCATTGCTCTTGATTGTAGGAACGTTCCTTGAGGATTACATAAAACAAAGTTTGCTCCCTTTGGTTTTGCCCATAAATCAAGATTCATTGAACTCATTGAAGGATGACCAAAGAAAAGTTCTTCTGACTATTTTGGAGGATGAAACAGCAGAGAAATCTCAGATCCTGTTAAAAGTTTTAAAGGCTGCTGCATCTGCAAATCGTGACTTAGTATTTGGTTATGTTGGGCTCAAACAGTGGAAAGATTTTGCTGAATCATTCGAAGTAAACAAGAAAACTGAGCTTCCAAAGATGGTCGTATGGGATGGTAATGAGCAGTATTACTCGGTAGGTGCACGTTCTATTTCTCCAAAAACTACCTTCACAGAAACGTTTAGTCTGTTGTCTTTTATCTTTGATCCACCAACTTGAAAATTTCACCTTCTGTTTTGATGCATCCACGCTATTTTTGCCCATGCTGCTAGTCTCTGAAGATCGTGAACTGAAAGCTGTATTGTTTGCTTTGAACAACAGGTTATTGGCTGGGAAAGTATAGACGAAAGAGATATGGGCACCCATGTATCAAGATTTCTGCAAGGATTCAGAGAAGGAAGTGTAATGCAAAAACATATCAGTGGTCCAAGCTTGATGGGTTTCATAAGCTCGGAGGTGGGATTCATATTTGTTTCCATTCTTGTCCTTACAGTGCTGGCGGTGTTGCTGATCCTGTCAATGATCAAAGCGGAACCTGTAACTGTTGGCACTATGGACGAGGTCGATGCAGGACGGACTCCCACCGCTAGAGAAATACGTGGAACTGTCAAGGAGGACTGATTGTGCTTTTAGTGAACGTTAAATCTGAAGAGACTTAGACATTTGTTGCAGAATAACAGTTGTAATTCACGTTTTTCTGTCTTTGTATTTAGTTTGAAGAAGGGAGATTGTCGAGAAGATGCTTGGTCGACCTCTTATTCGTTTCTCTATGTACTGGGTAATAGTATGTACACACATTTTCTCCTCTAGTGAGCATTCACTTTCAGAATCAGAAATCATGTAAAACTTGTATGGGAGGAATTCGGGAGATGACAATAACAAATCGAAAATGCACTAACTTTCGATGCTGTCAATTTATTGATAGTTTACGAATTTTTTCTAAACATGAATCAATTCCAGCTTCAGTCTCCTCCTCGGGTCATTTTAATCAAAGCCGAACGATGAAAGTTGAACCGCCTCCTGGAGACCGTGAGAATTTGGGCCGAAATTAAATGGATAGCCATTTAGGGTGAGAGAAAGATGCCCAAATGAGACAAAGTCCAATCATTAGTGTGCTAATGGTAAACAGGGCCTGCCATGGTGAATAGGTGAAATGGGCCAGAGGCATTTCTTCGGAAATTTTTGTAAGAAACACTGATATTGGGCCTTTCCGGTAACAAACCGGGCTAGACACGATTACGCCCGTCCAAACACTCCCTAAAGGTTTTACGCGCTGCATTCAGGGAAAGTTTTACTCGGTATCGGCTGCGATCTCCGCCGCAATTCACCATGCCCACTGTTAGCGTAGGCAGGGATCGCCTCTTCCAAGCCCTGGGCCGCACCTACAGTAAGTGAATG
This sequence comes from Avicennia marina, assembly GCA_019155195.1. Lineage (NCBI taxonomy): Eukaryota > Viridiplantae > Streptophyta > Magnoliopsida > Lamiales > Acanthaceae > Avicennia > Avicennia marina. Next base: position 241,528 of record CM032774.1, read on the forward strand.
TTTCGGCGCATTCCTGTTTCTATATTTTTAACCTCATTTAGGTGCGTATATCTGATGTTTTGTCTTTTGGTGGACTATAGCTGAAGAAGAGTTTGAGGATTTGTGCTTCAAGTTCGGCATTGAGCTCGATGATGTGGTATGTCGCAACTGAGATTAAGATGGATTCAGTTTTGCAAGTGTTGGAAATTGAGTGTTTTGAGCATTATGAGTCAATATTTGATAAATTCTCCGATGAATTGTGTTAACACCTTAAAATCTTGCTGCAAATTCAAAATTTTGGTGTGGACTTGTGTGAAAACAGACCACAGAAAAAGCGATTGTACGAAAAGAGAAGCATTTGGAAGAAGAAGAACCATCGGAAGATGAGGAAGTAATATACAAAATCGAAGTTCCAGCCAATAGGTAATTTGATAGTGTAGTAGTCAATTTTTGGAGCTGCTCAATACTAACGTGGACTGGTTAGATGTGTGGAATGTCAGTTACCTTCCAGTCGTTGGCAGAACGGCTCATAGCGAGTGGATTTTTTAGTTGGGTGAATTGGGCGTGTGTGTACAGTGATAACTGAGTCTTTCTTTTATTGGATTTAAATGTTTTGTCAGATATGATTTGCTTTGTCTTGAGGGATTGGCACAAGCCCTACGCATATTTAATGGGCTTGACCCAATACCTACCTATAATGTGGCAAGCATCAGTAAAGAATCTATGCTCAAAATGCATGTAAAATCAGAGGTTTGCATTTCAGAAACCATGCTGGTTTTATCAATTTAAATTCTTATTCCTGCCATGGCTTTAGAAGTAATTTTTATCACTGCAGACGTCGAAGATTCGTCCATATGTTGTGTGCGCTGTTTTAAGAGGTGTAACATTTGATGAAGCTCAATATAATAGCTTCATTGATCTTCAAGATAGACTGCATCAGAATATTTGTCGGTAAGGCTATCGTATCTCTTATTCAACTACAGATCATCTGTCAAAGAATGATTCCTTTTTGTTTAGTATTTAAATTTACATTAAGGATTGTAGTACAATGAACTAATCTGCTGCAAGTGGCATTTGGATTATTTTGTTTATGGATCGTAGCATGAATTTTAATATATGCTCTTTGATTTGGAACTTTTGTTCATTGCCCTTTTGTTTGTTTCTTTATGCTTGCATCTATATAGGCGAAGAACCCTGGTTGCTATTGGCACACATGATTTGGACACAATAGATGGCCCATTCACATACGAGGTTTTCAATGATTCTTGTTTATTTGTGCAATTTTCAAGATCCTTATTTTTTGGATTGGAGAAGATACCATGTTCAATTCTGACCTTGCTTGTTTATTCCTTTTAGATTTGAATGGATCATTTTTGGCTGGTTTATTACAAATAACCTTTTCTGTTTGTACTTTGTCCTGTTAACTATAATCCTGAGATTTATCAACATTTTCAATTATTAATTATTTTGAAACTTGTATCAATTTAATCAAATGTTGGTTGCAAACAGGTTAGTTCCATTTTTTTTTTTTTCTCTCACTCCTACTGTTCTGTTTTGAAACCTTAAATATTTGTGATTTGAACTTAGTGTAATAAATTGAATTTGTTTAAATTTCAGGCATTACCACCAGCAGAAATAAACTTTGTTCCATTGAAACAGGTATGTATATTTCATTTATTTGAGCCTTTTCTGAATCAAGTCATTGTTTTTGTGATAGATTCATTGGTACTAAAGCATTTTGGTGTTACTTTAGATGAATTGATTTAAGTAGATTATTATCAGTTATATAAATGCACACATCTTCACAATACTTCATGTCCTGTTATATTTAAATGCATCAAGTGTATGTGTGAAAAGAACTCATGCTTGCTGCTTAATATCATCAACTTTGTTTTCCTATATTATGCTGAACTTTAAATCTGCAACATCGTAGGCAAAGAGCTTCAGAGCAGATGAGCTAATGGAATTTTACAAGGTTACTACTATGTTTTTTACTTTTGTTATATTTCCCATGGTTCTTTATTCTAATTGACATCTAATTCATGTTGCAAGTAGCTGCTCCTTACTACATGTCAATTCTCTACCAACCCATTGACTTATTGCTTATGATTTGTGATCTGTAACTGTAGCTTTTGTTACATCATTTGGCAGTCCGATTTGAAATTGAAGAAATTCTTGCATATAATTGAGGATTCACCAGTCTTCCCCGTCATATATGATCGTAACAGGTAGCCTGATTGTTTTAAAACCTTAATATTTATGCTATTAATAATTACTTGCTTTTTTCTGTTTCCTAGTGCTATAATTTTGTCACCATCAGATGTCTGACCATGTGCTTTTTCATGAAAATTCATGCATATGTAATCATATACTCGTTTAGATGTATTGTTTGTGCTATGTTTGGTATTCTTTAATCTGAACAAACTCATACCTTTTTATGCAGAACTGTTTTGTCTTTGCCTCCAATCATTAATGGTGCGCATTCTGCTATCAGTTTGAAGACAAGGAATGTTTTTATTGAATGCACCGCCACAGATTTGACGAAAGCCAATATTGTTTTAAACACAATGGTAAAGAATAGAATAGATTCACTGGTCTAGTTTTAAAACTCTCTCTCTCTCTCTCTCTCTCTCTCTATATATATATATATATATATATGTATATCTGATTGCCTTTCTGTTGTGCAGGTAACCATGTTTTCTGTTTATTGTGAAAAGAAGTTTGAAGTTGAGCCAGTTGAAGTGATATATGCTGATGGAAAATCATACATTTATCCAGATCTGTTACCTTACCAAATGTTTGTTCCCTTGTCATATATCACCAGTACAGTCGGTGTCTCTCTGCAAGCTGATGAGGTGTCATATTCTGTCTCGACCTCCCCCCCCCCCTCCCCCAGGCGATTAGAAGCATAGTTTTTCAAGTTAATTTATCTGTGATTATACGATTATAAAACCCTTTATCTGATGTATTCATGTTCAAACATGTACTAATGCATTGCACAAGATTTGAGAGATGAGCAATGACGGTAGATGCAATATATTTCCTGTTGCTCTTTTTTCTTGTTTATACTTAGATAGGAGCTCAAAGAAGTAATTTTTTTCCCTACTCTTGCCCAGGCGAATTCTTGATTTAATGAATATCAAGATTTTGTTATGTTTGTTATGATTATAGTTGCCTGTTAAGGTGCTTTGCTTGGTAATATGTGTCTTTGATTCCTTGACATGATTTAATTTCTTTAATTAATTTGGGACCAAATTTTTCACGTGCGTGCTCTCGGAAACTCCCAACAAAACGAAACATTTAGAACTAGCTTTCATGAATTGGATTTCAGGTTGCTGGCTTGTTGAATAAAATGCAACTGCATGCTAAGCAATCTGAATCAGAAAACAATGAAATTAGCTTCACCTTATCGATTCCTTCCACAAGAAGTGACATTCTTCATCCTTGTGATGTTGCTGAGGTATTGGATTTAATATCTTTTATCTTACAGAAGATCATCATTCTTTTCCTGTATTTCTGCTGACGTGCAATGTTTTCTCTTTACCCCTCTGCCCAAGGATGTGGCAATTGCTTATGGATATAATGAAATTCCGAAGATAAAACTGCCATCATTGAAGCCACAACCATTGAATCAATTCAGCGATCTTATTCGAGCTGAGGTAGGCGTTATACAAGCTTATATCCAATTTTCTATTCATTGCTCGAAATGTTCTTGAGTCAATTCTGCAGTATTCTAAGATTGGATCTCTATGGTCCATGTATATTATTAGGCTGGTATCCAAAAGAAAAATCATACTAATGCTTTGCTATGTTGTTCAAATTGATTCTGTACACTACGGCACTTTGTCATGCTTTTCTTGGTATTGTTCTAATCATCCCTTTTAAAAGTTGGATGTGCTACTATGCTTAAAAATTGAATATTTTTTCTGTTCAATTGTAGTCTCTTGCGTTTTAACCTGAAATTGTGTTTATCCCTCGTAGATTGCCATGGTTGGTTATACTGAGGTGTTAACATGGATATTGTGCTCATACAAAGAAAATTTCGCCATGCTTAACCGCAAAGATGACAAATCAACAGCCGCAATTAATGGAAATCCCCGCTCTGCTGATTTCGAGGTTTGTTTATTTTTCCATTTCAAACTATTGAAATCTTATTGCGGCATTCTTTTTGGATTTCTGTATTTACTTTGTTATCTTCAGATGATTTTGATCCTTAAAAGTTTTCAGGTTGTCCGAACCAGTCTTATGCCTGGATTGTTGAAAACTGTTGGGCACAACAAAGACCATCCAAAACCAATTAAAGTATGAGAAGATATAGTATGCTTGCTTGTTTTTGTAAATTTTCTAGTAATTGAAGTCCTCTCTATCCCATTTTCCCCACCCCTACCCCTGAAGAATAATATAATAAAATAAAAATCTACGCCTATTTTTTCAATGCTATAATGTGGAACTCTAGGCCTTGTTCGCCCAAGCTTTTGAAATTAATACTCATGTATAGATTTTAAAATATTGAATGAGTTGTTACTAGCTTTACAGTTTTTTGTCACCTGCATTCTTTGTAAGTATCCTCTTTTCTGGGAAATTCAAAATTGGCATTTTCTCTGTTGCTAACAGATTTTTGAATTGGGTGATGTGGTGCTGTTAGATGGGACAAAAGATGTTGGTGCGTCAAATCGTCGGCTCCTTGCAGCTTTATACTGTGGAGCTACCTCAGGATTTGAGGTACATAATTTTTTAATTTACCTTGATCTCTGTGATAGTACTAGTGCGTAAAGCTTCATGCAGGCTACACATTTACTGAATGCAACCCTATTGTTGGTCTTGTGTAATTTGTTGCTTGTCACATCTAAGGGGCTGTGCCTTCCAACATCCCGTATCTGTTACTGCAATAAAAAGCAAAAATTCCATTGATGATTTGTTTGTTCCACTTCATTTGAGAAGCCATTTTTTTAATGCACCATAAAGTAATTTTCATCATATTTTCTTCTTTTCAGTTGACACATGGTCTTGTGGATAGAATCATGGAGGTGACAGGATCTACATATGTATCACCTGGCGATAAGACAGGCTACTATATACAAACTTCAGATGTATGTCTTGTTTTAGGTATTTGGTAGCCGGTTGAGCAAAATGTATTGATCACCTTTTGAATGATTTGCCGGCGACTGTATCTTTGTTGCAGGAGCCCGAGTTTCTTACAGGTAGACAAGCTAGCGTCATTTACAAAGGAAAGCAAATTGGCACTTTTGGAATTGTGCACCCACAGGTATTTGATGGTCCTTCCCATCGGTTCAAAGAACTGCTTTTACCTCTCTATATGGTCGTGCTTTTCATTTTCGTGGGGGCTTTCATGTTGTGTTCAGTTAGCATGTATTGATGTTTCATTTCAGGTGTTAGATAACTTTGACATTTCAGACCCATGCTCGTTTGTGGAAATAGACATCGAGAGCTTCCTCTAAATGCATCAAACTCGTGGCAGAACACAACATAGAAAATCCTAAATTCTGCTCCTTTTCATGGGCTGTATTTTGGAGTTATAAGTTATTTACTTTGGATGGAGAAATCTTGTTTTGTCCTGAAGTCAGCTTAAATAACGTACCCTTTTATTGGAATTACGGTCTTGTTGATGAAGACACAAGTGTGAGGCACCGCATTCTCGCTTTGGCGCAACTTTCCACTCTCCTGCACGTTTGCCCCCTCTCACAATCCTTCTTGCATTTTGAGTAATTGGACACATTGATGAAATTGAATTTATAAAGCGATAAGAAAGGGTGAGCACAGAAAAGAGGTGATGCGTCCTGACAAGAAATATATATATACATGCACCATACTGAAGAAGTTGAAAGGAGACTGGTTACAAATCTGCAATAACGTGAATGTAACGCAACTTGGCAACGACCATCAAAAAATGAAACAAAGCGACAGAACGAAGGGCGCTAATTGAAATAAAATCCTAAAAATCGCAACAGTGAAAGACAATACCAAGTCTCCTCATGTCGCGAGTACAAATTTGGTATCGCATTTAAACCATCTATGCAATTGACCTGAGCCTTGGACGTCTGACCATCTCCAGTGTTTTGCAGTCCACAATGGAAGAAAGAATTGAACACTTCTCACCTCCTTGAATCTGCTGCGAGGTTTGGCCGAGCTAACTCCTCACAATCAGCTACGTCTTCACTCACACTCTGGAGGAGAGTGGGACGGCAAAAAGCTTGAAGCTGACTCACTGGAATGCAGTGGGTTAAGCCAACGACTTGAAGACCCATAATAACTAGACGAAGCATTGCCTGGACTCGGAATGCATTGGGACATGAGTCTGGAGTTAAGAAAAGATAAAGAAGAGTGACCATGTGAGCGAGGTGAAACTGAATAAGCACTGTTGGATCTTTGGGAAGACATAATCCGAGGGTCCGTGGAGCTCTGACTTGTAGTTTGGTGAGGTGATTGACGATGAGACTGAAGAGAATGCTGGTTATAAGGGGTACAAGGAATGGATTGAGGGCATGAAACTGATGGGGAACGATGAGATGATGGGCCAACAGGTAAGGCAGATGATGATGCCAATAATGACGGTCTCATGGATGACAACACTGAAGACGGAGAAACAGAACCTGGGCTGGATAACAGCAGTGGTGTCGATTCTGAAGCTGGTAGTTCACATGCATTAGATCTAGCATCATGCTTACAAACAGGACAGAATGTTCTCCATGATGTTAGCCATACATCAACACAGGTAGAATGAAATTCTGAAAAATATAAAAAAGTCCTAAATCAGTTTTAGCATAAGAACTAACATGATATAATTTCAAGAGCAGAGTCTGAGAACTGTGAAAAATGTACTTAATAAATTGAGTGAGAGAGAGAGAGGTCACATTTATAAGATGATCAATGGATTTTGGCCTTTTAATACATGACAAGGACAAGAATTAATCTAAATTTATAAAGAGGAATCTATCCATACACCACCTCAATTTTCATCTAGAAAACAACTTGCTAATTTTGGGTCAACTACTACTCTTTCACTCCTGTCAACTTGCATATAGAGCATTCTTCAGTATACATCAACCCTAGTCCTTAGCATCCAGCCCATGACCCTTTGGACCCGAATAATACTTTTCAACTAACAATTTTTCAAACAAATAAGAGCCAGCTGTGATGCAGTTACATGCAAGCAACTCTAATATGGAAAGTAAAGATTTTAATCTATCAAATAGCTTGCTAATCCATCAGATTTTCTCATTTTTATGAGCCCTTGAAGAACTTTTCCGATCTTTCATACAATTCTAGTTCAGCACCTTCTAAGTTTCACTGGCACAAAAGATAGACGATTTTTCATTCCATAAGCACACCCAGATCATAAATAAGCTACTTTGCCAATTAATGGAAGAAATTTAAGATTAAACAAGAGTAGCGAATAGTCATACAAAAGGTCATCTGACTAAACATCAACTGTCTTTAGAATCAGGGGCCCCATTTAGTAGACGAAATCTTCCGCTGGCAATCTTATACTCTCTTTGCAGACTAAAACATTAGAAGGTGATAGCAATTATGGATTGAGCTTTAAAACATCCAGTCCTTTTTAGCCTAACTTGGTCTGTATGTCCTGATAAGGAAGACCACCCTGAGTTTACTAGTTCATATTTTCTCCTAAGAGAATATGCAATAAAATAAATCTGAGTTACTCCCTCACTTGTCATCAATAGTTTCCTCTGAATCAATTATTCTGACAAACACCCCCTGCTGGAGCCCCTTTTTTGGCATCCACATGTAGGAGTGGGTTGATGCCTAGGGTGGCTATGAAAATCAAATTTGAAAATTGGAGTATAAGCTCAAATTTTATCACAAAACAGCTGAGTAGTTAAAATTTTCCTATGCATGGTTGCAACAGACAAAAAAAAATCATTATACACATTTGTCAATATACTGAGTGCTCGAGTACAATAAGACTCACTGTGGTGGCATGGAAGAATTCTGAGCTTCTCCCCAGCATTATAGTCTTCGAGACATATAGCGCATGTTCTTGAAGTACAATCATCCTCCAGAACAGCTGTAAAAGTTAGGCTTGGCATGGCTTTCACCAAACGACTACTCATCCCATGGAATTCTCGCACACATGGAGTTTGAGACGATTGTCTTCTAATCCGGTTCCTTTGCACAAAGAAACAAGCAGCTAAAAGAGCACACATGGAAAGTAAAGCAATGAATGACATAACCATAATGGACCATGCTGAACCCTCAAAGTTTGGGATTATCCATAGCTCTGTATCAGCAACACCAGCATATTTAGCCAGTATTTCACCAGAAGCTTTGGAAACAAACACTGCATTTATCTTTATACCAGCAGAAGTTCCAGCCACTGCATTTTCAAATGTCAATTGCTAATCATATTTTCATATGATTGAAGTCTGCAAGTCATCCAAAGCTTAAGCAGTTAACATATTTACTAAGGAATTTACCCAGTGAAAGGCCTGGACCAAGTGCTTTTACAAGTTCACTCAACCCTCTCACAAGAACATATCAATTTGAGATGCTGTTCCTACCATTATACTTTGGGGTGTGGAGGGTTTAGGGCCTTGGGGGAACCCAAGGGCATGACAGCAACAAAATGCCAACGATGCATGATTTAGCACTAACTTGCCATTTTTATCTCAATTTTGCAACTTTCAAAAGTCATAACCTCTCTATCTCAATTTCAAATGGAATATTGAAAGACATTTACAGCCATATACCAACATCATAACATTCTAATGCACTTGTCAGCCAACTACCAGGAACATATATAATATGCTTTCAACTGACCTATTTTTAAATTCATGTCAAAGATAGAATTTGTAATTCAAAGGCAGAACAAGACAACTTTTAGCATGTGGGGAAGATGTCATGAAGATGGGATGATCCATGAATTCCTTCACCATACTTTTTATGGCTAATTCATAATCAGAACAACAACAACAAAAAAAAAAAGAAAAAGAAATTCCAAGATGCATCTATCTAATTAGAAGTTTGAACTACCTCACTGTATCATCCATGACTAGAACGTGACAAAGGTGGGTTGGTTATGTACAGATATATCACTAAGCACATTCACTAACTTACAGGCCATTGGCCAGTGCTAATCAATTCTAAAAAACAGGTAGTAGAAAGTAAACTGATTCGAATTAACAACTGTTAGAAGTCCAGCATTCCAACTTAAGAATCTAATGCAATGATATTTCTACCCAAAGTAAGCAGAAACTGTATGTTTTCTATCCATGAATTTTCCATAAAGTGGGTTGAAGGAAAAAGATGTTACTTGCAACTAAATCACCATTTTCATTGTCATAGACAATGGCTGCTTTGAAACCTGCAGCTTGTGCTCTTCTAACTTTATAGTCAAAGCTACATCCACCTCTGATTGCCAACACAAACGGATATATGGTGTCATTCATCTTTGGTACTACTTTATTTATCAGATGTGAGCATGCATTCAAAGGTTCTGCAACATCTAATGTTCCACATCTCCTGGACCCTTTCACTGATGGCGCTGGAACCACAAGAGACATTTATCAATATCCGCTCACAAACACAGCTAAACAAGTAATAGTTGCTTGGACTATAATCTCGTCAATCGAAAGTCAACTGTCAGAAGATATAAACACACACATACACCAAAAAAAGAGGACAAAAAGGATTTCTCATCTTCATGTTTATTAAATCTGCTCCAAAGAGTAAAACAAATCTACAAATGGAACTCTCTGCGCAAATACAGTTACCCACGAGGTAAATTAACGAGTTCCATAGAAAAACATCTCCCTGAGGATTAAACTAACCCATTCAACTCCAGCTAATATCAATCCATCTCCCTAGCTAAGTTTGAACTCAAGAATGCATGAAGAGATACTTTTCTCTACTAGATTTCAGCTAAAATTTTTATCTTTCAACCAAATAACTTACAAAGAAAAGCATAAATCTTGCAGAAGCTAATTATTCAAGCAATTGAACAAACAGTTTAAAATAAATAAATAGATGAAGTTTGAAAAAGACAAGTAAACGAGATGAAGAACACACACACACAAACAAAAAAAGAAGAAAGAAGACTAAAGAAGTTGTTGAATGAATTATGTAGTTTAATAAACAAATCCTACAAATTATATCCTGCGAAAACATACATCATCCTGATCCAAAATTACTGGCAAAGCGAAAGATACATGCAATCAGGCCCAACCAAAAAAAGAAACAGTTGCGCTCACCAAAATTGGCTTCAGTGTCTTCGAAAGATAAAGTAACGTTGTCGCCTATCAAAACGACTTTTCCAGAAACTCTGAAAGCCCCAGTTAAACATAAAAGGCAGCAGTACAAGACCCAGAAATTCAACATCCCTTTCAACCGTAAAGTTTCCAACTTTTCCCAACAACACTCTGAAAGAAATTTGCTCGATAGATTTCTAAAAGAGATTCAGCGCAAGGAAAATCGAAACGTCAGCCGCCATGTTGCAATAAGATTATCTGAATCTTGTGGGCTTCTGCAAAAGAATTTCGTTTTTAGATTAGCGTTGCCGTCATTAGAGGCGCTGGGGAGAGGAATACGCGATATTCAAAGGAAATCCAAATTTAAATTAGGTATATTAACAGGAAAGTTGGGTTATTGGGTGGGCCTGCGGGACCCACAATGTTGCATCCGAACATTTAATAGATGTAGTGAAATTGGAAGTAGGGCCCACCAAGTGGAAGCAAATTAATTTTTTTATTTCCTTCTAATTGAGTAAAACTAAATTCACCCAAAGTTTACTAAGGGTTGTTGGGCTATGTTTTTGTTTTCTTGTTTTTAAAATTATTAATTCTTATTTAAAAAGTTTATAAATTAAATACCTCACCGTACAAGTTAGTGTATGATATTATTAATTAAAAAATACTTTAAAAAGATTAACATGATTAGTAAAAAAATGTTTTCTACTACGTTGCATATATAAATAATTTAATTTTATCAGAATATCAATCTACTTTTAAAATACAACTAACTTTGTGGGTACTTTTATAAAATGATGATTCAATTTATTTATCATTGAATTTTTAAATAATATCAAACAAAATGGAGAAAAATTTAAATGTCATATATTAACAAGAGAAAACATAAATTTTGTTGAGAGAAATCTTGAAGATATTACAACAAAGTGTGAGATAAAATATGAAGCAGTACGTTGAAAGTGGAAAAATAAATTTATATATATATGTATAATTACACATACTTTAGTTAGTTATATTAGTTCCATCTAAAATAATAATAATAATAACAAATAAATAAATAATACATAAACTAGTAAATGCATTTTTTTTTTGTTTAGGTAAAGTTAAATAGAAAACCAAACAATGAATTGTGCAGTACTCTTAGAAATAAAAATATAATTTTTTAAGATGAAATTATAATTCATGACACAAATTTTACAATGATAGTAATATTATTTCGGAGTATAATAGTAAGTTTCTTAAAAAATTTAAATACTTGCAAAAATATTTAGTATAAACTGAATACAAATTATTATATATGTTAAAAATTGACAATTACAATTAACTCAAATTATTTCACGAGGGCAATACATAAAAAAGGGGCATGTACTTGTAACTGGGTGGTTGTTCTTCCTACTTCTCATTGAGAATGAGCAGGTCTGTTAAAATAATTTTTTTTTTCAAAAATAAATTTAGTAAACTTTTTTGTCTTGAGTTTTCTTACCTTATCTCTAAAATAGGGCGAGCCATTATATACAAATAAAAATAAATGAACTATAAAAATAGAAAATTATAATAAAAAGTATCATGAATGAAGAAACAGAAAATAAAATTCCCAATAAATTCAAAAAGATGAAAAAAAGGAGTGCCTATAAATTTTTAACTTTCATCACACAACAATTATCATAATAATAAATTCATGAACAAAAACTCTCTATTATTATATGCCCTTAAAATGCAATGGCTAGCCAAAGTTTTGTTTATATCTTTTTACATTTTGGTTTCATACTCATCATTCTTCGTCTCTTATTTTTATTTTTATTTATTAAATAAAGATGGAGAAGGATATATGTAGTAATATATTAAATTAATTAATTCAATATTTAATACATTAAATTTGAATTATAATAATTTCGATTATAGTTTAAGAATTTCAATTGAGACATATATTTAAGATACATGACTTAATGAACAGTAAAGTAATCAATTAATTAAGTTATTTCAAGGAAATTTGAGAAAATTCCAATATTAAAGAAAAATTTGTCAGTTATAGGAAGATTTTTAGATGATTTTTTTAATACTCACATCTATTTTTTATTATTTTATAAATATATATCTAAATTTCAATCATTATTACATATTAAATATTTATAAAAATAATTTTTCTACTTATACAAACCTTACAATAATTTTCATTCTCACTCAAATCATCTGCATTTTGCTCCTCATCTCAATTAGGGAACAAACAGAGGTATTTGGGTAGGATTAACGGATAACCGCGCACATAATTCACAAAACTTGCAATAATAGTGGAGAGAGGATTAATTAAAACAAATCCGATGCATATAATGAAGGTGAATATATAAGGAATTCCTCCACGTATCGTCTCCCAGGATTAAAAATAAATAAATTTCAGAGAGTGGTTTCTTATTTTTAATTTTGGGTAGGAGAAATATTATGGATTTCCCAAATATAAACCATGAGAAAGGGGTGGTAGGCATGAACAATGCCAGCATTTAATAATTAAAGAAAGGAAAAGATTATCCAATCAAGAACGAGTTTAAAAGCCAAAGGCACTTAAAGAAAGCGGGATTGGGGAAAACAAAATCACAAACACAAGGGTAGAGAATCTGGCTATTAGGCGCGTGCGGGGCCCAATTTTTAGACTCCTAATTGCGTCACTCAATTACGTGTGATGCTATAAAATAGAGACTTCAGTGCATTGACCTTTTATTTCACCGGTGCTTGTTTTACAGTTGCTGCTGCTACTTTCACGACTTTCCTTGGAACTGCAACCGCTACTGGAGAAGTGGACAAAGGGAAAGAGGGTGGCTTGTCTCCCACTCCTACTTGTGTCTTCTTACAGCATGATAAAATAAAACAGCATGAAAGAAATGAGAAACTCCCGAGCACCGACACTAAATGGATCGGCTTCTTCAAGTCTAGAATCTGTAAACAACAAGAAATTTTATCCTTTCACTATCCATTAGAGACTTTTATCAGTGCGGCGGAGAATTTTTACCGGCAACACGCCAACGTTGGTGGCATAACAGCGAACAAAGCATTTAACACAGATTGATGATGAACAAAGCATTTAACAGATGGATGCACAAAGCAAAATTAGAACCCAAAGTTTCTCAAGCATAGGAGAAGAGGGAAAGATGGAAAGCTTTTCCAAGGCAGAAGACGAAAAAGAAGGTAGTGTAACGTGTAGTAGCCTTTCGCTATTGCGGAATGCTCCAAAAATGTCCCGAGTCAAGCCTCTTATATTACAAACAAAAGTAATACGGGAAAGGGCCTCTTCGCCATGGAGTTGATCTGTAAATATAAGACGACAGCAGCAGCAGCATCCGTGATTATGGCACATCATTTCACCGCACCAATGGCCACAGAACATCCATCTCTTTCCAGGTAAGATTATCACTCAAGTAGAAATGCCCGAGCCATGCAGCTGTAAAAGCAAACATTTACGGGTCAAGATTCTATACGTGCATCTGTTCTAGCAGTTCTATTTAGATCATAGACATTTCATGCACAGACAAGCTTATTAGCGATGCAGGAGCTATGGTGCTTTTAAGCAAGATTTATGTGATTGGTGTCCAACCGCGTGTGTGCATGCGCGCACTGAAGAGTTCCTTGTATCCAGACGGAGCATGGTTTTGCTGTCACAAATTACTGACTTGAGTTACACGCTCTGAACTAAATTAAATCCACCCCGACCCGAGGATCCAAATTACCTTCAAGTACGAATCCACAAGGGTTCCAAAGAGAACAACTTCTCGTTCCGAGATTGAGTCGGTGCTGCCCCTAATGGAGGTGCATGGACAGTAATTGGAAGAACCCACTCACATTTGTCCCTTCCCTCGATCAGAAGAGGATGCTCGAACCTGAAATTTGAGGGACAAATGCCTTCAGAAACCAACCGGTAGACAAAACATAATTGTCAACCACAAAAGAATAATCTATGCAGCAGGTAAAAACAACATAAAAGATAAAATGTTGAACAAGTAAAAAGAAAATAGAGATCAACAACCATTTCCAGGAGGATGGACAATTTTTTACAGCAATTCAACTGCGGAAGCTTATATCCAGAAAATCATGCAAAAGGAAGGATTTACAGGTTATGCATCCTTAACTAGCAGGTGACTACATATAACTAAACTAGGATACATATGTTGGGGAACAATCACAGAGGAGGGAATTGTACCAACTTTTATCTCATAAAATAATTTAATTTGCCATACAGGCATATAGCAACACCATAAGAATGATACCTTGTCCAGTCTACATTTTTGGGAGTGGTGAGAAATTCAAATCTAAGAGCCCACTGCACAGAGACGTGAGGGGTAGCAAAACTCATGGGCCCATCCATGGGAATGGAAAATAGAAAGCTGGTTTGGACTAAATCTGCCACAACCTCATGGTGATCGCTATGAATCTGAACAATCAAAGAAGGAAAAAGATCAGTCATTTACCATTTGCCCTTACCCTTTCTTACCTTGCAAGCATTCAGAAAAACAAAATCATTTGCAATTACGAAAAGATTTAGAATTTCAGACCATAAATTTCATTTAGAAAACAGAAAAGAAGGCTTCAAGGTTTGAGTTTTATAGACAAATTGTTGTTCTAATTATCGACTAGCCATCATTTGAAGTTTCTATGGAACTTTTCAGTTAAAGGAGTGAAGTTTAGACACGTAAAACATTCTAGATTGTCAAAAGATTGAGCTTCCAAGCCAAAAATGCAGCCACTATCCACAAAATGAACCATCTTTACAGAAACAAACATACACACCTTGGTAATAGTCGGAGAATGCTTTCGAGAAGGATGAACAAACCGCCTATTTATACTCTCATTCACCTCCAATGTTATTGACAACTGAAGACACCAAGAAACCCATCAATATCAAACTTATAGAAAAATCAACATAGATTAATGGCTATTCACAATAGTCTGGCATGCAGCAGTACCTCAAGGCATCTTCTTGCCCCTTCTTCATGAAAGAAAGTAAGGGTTCCACCTATCTGTGAATAGAGAGAAAAAGAAGGAAAGAATGATGAAATTGATAAACAAGAAATGAAGAAAATGAATATCTCTAAATCACATTTTACCATATCACTAAAATAGTAAGTTGAGTCAGAGTTCTTAGGAGAAAATCTCAGCAGAACTTGTTCATCCAGTCTGATATTGTATGATCTCCCTCTCACAACCCCTTCTGCTGCAGAAAATTTAAGGATAAAATTAGACTTGAAGAGTGAAAAACTGACAATACATCAAATTCCAGAGTATAAGAATGCCAAGAACACAATTACATGCTCCAGATTCAACAGATCCAGAGGCAGATAGTTGTCTGGAGTCATCATCAGAAGATAGGGCCTTCAAATGTTTTGGTGGCTGAGTTGGAGATACTACAGCTTGAGACCTGTCTGAAGACAGCAATAGACAACCGTAAGAAATGTTATAAACTCAGCACCACAAAGCGCAAAAACACGAAAGCCACCTACTTTAACAGACATGCTCATACAGCAGCAGTCATACTAAATGTGGTATTTATGCATCATAATTGCTTTCATGTTGCAGTTACCAAATAAAGTTATGAGATAGTTTAGCACCTGAGGACTCATGTAACACCTCAGCAACAGACAACCGAGGAAGAGCCAAGTTTGAAGATATGCTAGCCCGTCCTTCTACATTCAGGGAACCTCTAGTCGAAGACCTTGCTGCAAATGACTGCAATGATAATGAACTTCCAAAAGTTCTATTTATATCTTCCTTCATTGGATTGATGGAGGAAACAGATAAGGTCTCATCCCGTGAACTTTCATATCCTTCCCCAACTCCATCAAAAACTTCATTTGCTTTAGCCTACAAAGACAAACCAATCCAATCCAAGAACAGCATTAAAGACATGGTTACACATCTCCCTTTACCAGAGGAAAAAGGACAAGGACATTAAAATGGGACCAACTATTAAAGCAATAAATCAACATATAAAGTAGCAGCAAGGACAGAAGTTTACCCACTCAGAATCAGTATCCATTTCTTTCCAGTATACATCCAAGAGGATAGTCGAAGGGGGAACAATTCCTGATAAAATCATGTCAAGGCAAAGCAAATAGCCATAAAATCAATAAAGATATTCATAGAAGCTATTCATGACAGGAAGGAAAAAATCTATTTTAATCTAATTTGGTTTGAAAGAGGACATGCCAGGAAACTTTTACCTTCTTCACCGAGCAAGCCATTGTTTTTCTGAGTAACCCATATCTGCAATGGTATTCGTGCTTCCTGTGGAGTTTTAAGAACATCAAATTTCAATCAAAGTAGTTGTGGATACAAGGATAGACATGCTATGACAGGTTAAGATCAGGAGGAAGCAACAGTCATACAATTATCTAGAAACCACAGTTTTAGTATTATTCATCTCAAAAACTAACACAAAATATTCACCAAAAATCAATAATTTGGGCTTGTCAATTCCTAAATTCTCTCTATTTAAGCATTTTGAGAGAGGGTAGAGAAAAGCATACATCCTCAAAATATAGCAAAAAGTGTAATAAATACAAGTAGCATAGTGTGGACAATGCATTGCAATAACTAATACACAGGACTAACTATGTGTCTTTGGATGACATGTAAGAATGTTAATACTAGAGGTTACGCAAAGGTAGATGAATCGATGGAAATGCATGGGAAAAAACTAATGTCATGGTTCTAGAAAGCTAAGGGCAATAGAGACTAACCAGCTCAGAAAAATCTTGTATTGACTCTCCTTGAGAGGGCCCATTTTCCATAATCAGATATTGTCCAGATAATGTAGTTCTAACATAATACAGATAACGTATGGTTGTGCCCCTGTATGATGGAGGAATAATGTTTGGAAGAAGAGTGCGCACCACATCTACAGGTAAGCAACAATTTGATTCACTGAAAGCTGACAAGAAATTGGAAACAAAAACCAGAAAAACATAGAAGACGCCACTTCTCAGATTATGCCAAACAAATGACCATCCAAGCAACAGTGGAATAGCAGAGTAGGATTGTTTGGTCCATGTGAACAAAAAATAGCTGGTTTACAAAAATTTAGTTTGTAGTTATACATAACAAGGCTTTGGTCCAAAAACCAAATCATCAAGACAGGCACAGTCACTAATCCCTTTTTTCTGATAATGTCCATCCAGTACAACTTTGCCCCTTGATTGAAATCCAAGTTAATATGCATTATAACTGCCTCAACATGACAGTGTATATAACCAGTAAGGGATAAGAAGTAATGCCATGCCCTCCATATGAATAGACTGCAGATGAGCATTTTCTTCAGCCATAAGTAATGCCTCGGGATTTCCAGAAAGGATTGGAATAAATCCAGCTCAAGACCCCACAAACAAGGATTCTTCAGGAGGGGGGGGGGGTTGGGGTAAATATGTTATGCAGCAGAAAAAATAATTACTCCTTCAAATGGTATTAGAAGGGCTGCATCACGAAACATGACATCTTGGCTTAATCATAAATGCTAGCTACCAAAGGAAAATTACAAAATAGAAAGCATCAGATGGGACAAACCCAAAGAAAATGAGGTCGTGTAATAAGGACCACAAATAGAAAATATAGGTACTTCATTTTAGTAGAATTAAATAGCTCACCCATAAACATAATAGTTAGTGGCTGGATGTGAACGAAAATGACAAAATAAATTCTTCTAATATTGGCCATTCAAGTTTGATGTAAAATGAATGAATATGAGTCAATTAAAGCAGTCACAAGCATGGACTTCCTCAAACTTAAAATGTTCGCATACCCAGAATGAACGGATTTGAAGTACAATACATTTTCAAAATAAAGGGTGTAAAGGCTTACAAGTTCTGGTTTGCCCGCTTGAAAGAATTTGATTTGAAACTATACTTGGAGATGAGCAATCCATGAATACAGATTCGCCTAATAAGAATGAGATAACATATGATTACTGTTGAACAATTACAAACAATAACTAATAGATTGTAATTGCAGTTCATGCAGTAGTTTTCTGTCTCTTTGTCATTATATCCTCTTTCTTACCAATTGAACTTTTTCTCATTTTTCATTGAAAACCAAAAAAATATACAGACTACACACTTGCAAGGTATGCATATTATCAATAACACAAATATGTTGAGTGTCACGATTGATGTGAGGCAGCTTCAACATTACTTGATTAAATTACTTTCAAGTGCAAGTACGAGCTCTAAATCAAATCATACGGGAAATATCATTTATTCAATCAATGATGACACTAAATGGAAGCAAGCATAGTACATAGCTTACTAAACATGGATGTAGATCCAAAATACCGATATGAAAGAATCATCAACTTATAACAGAAGTGCAGTTTAGGTTTAGAATAAGCTAGTTAGAGAAGTTAAGAGAACCATTATCAGTGCCTTTGTAGCTTCTTTCAAGCAGCGTGTTTGTGACTCAAGGTCACCAGCACATCAGTGTTAATCATATCTTTGATTAGCATTGTGGCCTTATACAACATGTAAAACATATCTAAGAGTTTGACCTTCAAATTTGATCAAATTTTCATGAATCCAAACTCCTTATCTCTAATTCCGTCCCAAGATTGGTGTCAATCATATTTAAGTAGATTAATTGGAAGCTGACAAATTTCAACTTCAAGCTTCCAACTTGATGCCTGCCAATGCAAAATAACCTCTTATAATGAAACTTAATCAAGTGTCTCCATACTTTTGTCGACAGAATTCCTCAATTGAGCAGACAACTTCTTAAAACCCACTGTATTCTCTTAGCATTATTTCCTCAACTCTGTCCGACGTCCAAGCATGTTGTTTCAGTTAAAAGAGGAAGCTCGCACACAAACACACATCTCATATCCGATGATGCGACCAAAAAACTCTATATTGAGAAAAAAAAATGTACATAGGTAAAACAGATACCTCGGCGCTGTTTAGAATCAGGACTAGGCTTAGGAGTGTTGAACCACTGACTGTCTAATTTCTCAATTCCTTTGCATTCGAACCTAAGCTTTTCGATTAAAAGAGAACAAAAATCAGAAGGGTTTTTAATCTCAACAGTGATGGTGATCAGATCGCCCGGTCTGTACACATCTCCGTCGGATTCCAATTTCAGTTGCGGCGGATCAAGATTAGGGCCGCTGCTGACGGGGGCGTAGGGCGCGGAGGCGAGGCCGAAGAATGAGAATCGGCGGGTGGGTTTGCTGGGTTGCGGCATTGTCGGGGGCAATTCTGGAGAGTCAATGCATCGGGAATTGCTTGAGGTCGGGGAAGAATGTGACCTGTGTTTATTTTGGAGGGGACAAATAAGGCATAACCGCAGGAAATCGTTCAACAGCAGTGCTGGGAAAGTTATTCAGTTTTCTCTTGAGCAAGCAATTTAATTAACTAATTGCAATTATTTTCTTTTATTTATTTGTCTGAGGATAATGAAAGTCATTAGATACAAAATAAGGATGGCAATTATGGGTGTCAATCTTTAATTTCCAACGTTGGGGGCTTAATTTTACAAGAATCATTATTACTTTACTGAGGACGAAAACCTGTTCGCAGTGTCAACTTTGGTGAGAGACTGCATTATTTTGAAAGAGAATATTACTCGGTAAGATTAAAAACATACGCCATTGAACTTATTCTGACAGATGAACATAAACTTTAATATGCCTATTTCCGTTATAATCTGGTAATTGGACTATTTTCACATCTGTGGTGTCGGTTCAATACCCAAAGTACAGAGCAATCCACAGGCGATGCTGCTCCCAAGCTGTCAAATACAGAATCACAGGAGCAAATACCAAAAGCACAATTCAGGCAAGGCACGTTTAATGTCTAAAGGCACATACAAATTCATAACTCAAGCATCGTACAACTTCCAATGTTCCAAGTTTCTGATGAACCATCTGCAGGCAGGAGCAATGATTAACTTGCAAGGTTCCCCCAAGAAGCTCAAAAACTGAGGCCTTGAGGGAATGCTTTCTGATTTTAACATAACAATCGGCACTTAAGTCTCAAGAGAGTACAGCCAAATCAAAACGTTTCTGCATATAAGTAAACGTGATTCAAGAGATAAGAGCACAATAATGAGTCGTAAAGTCGAAATAGTTAGGCTTCTGATGAAGGTTGGGTCAATCCAGACTTCACCAGCAACTTGTTGAGGTTATCGGGTGGGCATATCTGGAACTTGACCTCCCCAGAAGACACAAATATCTCAGCAAGTTCAAGCTTTTCTGAGTTGAGGCTCGTGCTATCCATGGTCTTGCTGAGCACCTTCAAAGCAAGCTGTACGGCCTCTTCTCTAGTGATGTCATCTTTGTAATCCTGCTTAAGTATGGACTGTGCGGCCTGGTTATTTGCTCCAATTGCTGCAGCCTTCCAACCAGCATAATTCCCACTGGGGTCACTCATGTAAAGCTGAAAGCCATAATTTTTGTCCCAGCCAGCAAAGAGAAATGAAACACCAAAGGGGCGAAGCCCACCAAACTGTGTATAGCCTTGTTTGGTGTCGCATAAATTCTGAACTAGCTGTTCAACTGGCATAGGCTCTTGGTAGGCGTAAGCATAGCGCTGGGCCTGGAGCCTGGCCGTGTTGATGAGAATGTTGGCATCAGACATGATTCCAGCCACAGCACATGCTACATGGTCATCAATCTTGTACATCTTCTCAACTGACCCTGAAGTTTCAAGCAATTTGGATATGACTTTCTTCTCACCAACTAATACAACTCCATCTGTAGCCAAAATTCCAATAGCACTCCCAGCATTCCCTATAGCTTCCATTGCATATTCAACCTGGTAAAGGCGACCTTCAGGAGAAAAGATTGTTGTACGGCTATCATATCTTCGAGACATCTGCAAAATAAAGAACAGAACATTAATTAATGTCCAATAAGAATCGGTAATTTAAGGTGAAATGAATGGCCACAGAATCAAAAAACCTGTCTTATCACCGAACAGCATAAATATGGCCTACAGACATTTGTCTAGATGGTCGAGAGTACTTCAATTGATACTTTCAAGGAGTAGAAGTTTCAGAAGTTAATTTGGATAGAAGTTTAATTAGAAACTGATGTCAATGGCAGAAAGCACATTATTTCTATATTTTGAGAGAATCCTGGGAAGCTCATTTCAGAAAGGAATGAAAATAAATACACAAACAATTTGGGATTTGAAAGATAAAGAGGAACTGAGATGGGTGCTGTCACTTATTTGACAAGCCCCAGCACACCTAGTGATATATGAGAAATTGCTCAAGTACCAAGGAGCTCCACACATGTAATAAATGTGGCTATACAAATCCCTCTACAGGAGGGAAGGTAAAAATTTGGATTCTTCCCAAATTTTTAACATGTCATCAATGACAAGCCACAAATTTTGTTGGCGTGATTAATAACTCCAGAAATGTATATACCACAACTAATGCTTCACCACCCCAAATGATATGCATGAAAATGTTAGTTGGTGTCATGTTCTGTGTTCCAATGGCAGTAACAAAAACAATTAACCAAAAATTTTCAAAGATATTGATGCAAAAACAAAAAGCAGGTGGCAATTAAACTTGAGGCAGCATTGAAAGGAGAAATAGGAATTCACTTGCAATGAGCGTGCCCAAATATCAAAGTTAGTGTCCTGACTCAAAATTACTTATTATCTAAAGCTTATCAACCCTCATTCTCACCGAACCCATTTCATTAGAATGAACCAACTTGTCCCCTAACATCACCAAAGAACTCAAAGTCATTACATTATAGATAAGAACTGTACTCACAATAGCTGGAACGTTATGTCATGAACATGTCTCTGACATTTTCATTCCAACACCTACGGCTTTACCACAAAGTGCTGCAACTAGCAATGACTTATGATTCTCTAATCCGAATTCTCACCCATGTGCATTATAGTGATCGTTGATACACTCAGCCCAATGCTTAAGATTTCAAATGCCTACTTTCCTCAATGGCTTTTTAAGGATTTCGGAAATAGAAATTACTAACAAGCCTACTTTCCCAAGCAATAGATCAACTTTATTGAACTTTTAAGGATTTCTGAAATAGAAAATCCTAAATGAGAAATACATAAGATTTAACAAGAATTCAAATGACTCCATATAAAACAAATCTCAAATCCATAAGAAATACTCGATATATAGAGTTGACAATATGACCTTAAAGATTTGATTGCATTGCAAAATAACATCCAAACAAGTACAATGAATTTATTATTAAGAATTTGCAACCACTATCTTCAACTCATTCAATACAAATGCATCCAAAGGTTTATAAAATTGTTAATGCTCTCGGACTTTATCGCAACTTGCAGACACAAGACACATAATTACACAACCCCACAACCTACGATAGAGTCCGGCCAATCATATACAGAAAGAAACCAGAGACAATACCAATCAAACACAAAATCCCCAAACACTTCAGACCAATTCGACCTTCGAGTACGACATAGGTTAAACTCCCGCAAAAAGATAGCACATTTCAACCTACCAATACACAGAATTTTTTATTGTAGCAGAATAATCCACATCAAATTCCAAAAAAAAATCACACAAATTCACCTTTTCGTTCCTGAGGCAGGTATTCCTTCAAATCAAACTAACAAAAAAAGGCAATAAATTCCGGTATACTAACTTTACAATCCTATACGTGATTCCGAACTGAACAACACTTGCAAAAAACCGATAAACTAACTGACAATTGAAGATGGGACTCACTGTTACTAGTCGAGACTAAATCGCGAGAGAGGGAAGGCTTGGAGTTCACGAAATGAAACGAAGTGCAAGCGGAACAAACAAATATTAAGGACGCTAAAGTCGCTGTTCACTTCATCCTTTAGTTATTAGCGACTTATACCGCCACCGGCGTAGAAGACACCTATTGGGCCTATGCTTTGTTGATGGACTATTAAGCCATTGCATACAAAGCCCACTTAATGTTGGAGAAAAGCGGTACAACATAGTAAGAGATCGTCCAATGTTATTAATTGGTAATGGTGAAGTACGTGCGACATTGTTTGATTGGCTTGATTTTATTTTATTTATGATTATTTTATTTGGCTTGAAAATTTAAAATTAAATAAAAATTGAAAACGAGTAGATAAGGTACACTTAGTCCATATGCATCTTTTTACGTAATGGATTGATTTGAGAGAATAAAGAGTAGAGTTCAAATTTTATTGAATAAAAAAATGTAGCAATTAATTGTTCCTCTATATATGTTGCGGGGTTGTGAAAAATTTTGTTGCATCCGAATAGCAAAATGATTTGCATGTGTTTGTTGCTAAATAAATACTACGTACATACTATATTATGTACATGCATGTGCGTGTGTGTGTGGTTAATATTCATTTTCTGTCGGGAAACAATTCTCTGAATATATATTGTTGTTTAATCTTGATTATTTATTATGTGGAGTTTAGAGGGTTACAAAAACTCTAAGTACGTGATCTTTGACTAATATTTAACATAGCCCACTTTTTTTGCATTTTTTTTTCATCTATTTTTGTCAATCAACAATATAGAAGACACACTTATTTGATGGGCTTATAAATAATGAAGTTGGTGTGAGAATTATGTAGCAAATTAATGACATTAAGTTGGCACAATAATTGCATTAAAGATGTCATTTCATTGTGTTAGTAGAAATTGTGTGCTGTTGTAGGACAATGTCCATTTAGATACTTGAGGATATTTATGGGCCAAGGCCTAAGAACACGACTAGACCAGACGCACCAAAAAATATGTTCAACTAACACATCCTTGCTTATTTTTGTGTTCGTTTCTATCTTCTTTTATTGCTAATTAATGTAGCATGTTAAATAATGCACGAAAAGAATCAGCAAAGTTGGAGTGAAGGAATAACATTCGTATTTTTGAAGCAAGGAATTTTAAATTCCTATACAATGTGTGTACAATTTATTAGATTAATCAGCCACCCAATTCTCTACTCATAAAAACTCTTTAACTAATTAACAAACCTAATCTCGCATAATTATGTTTGTGCCATCTTTATAAATACGCAAGAATGTAGTAAAATGAAAGGTCCCAAATGTATTAAAAATAATTACTTTTGTACATGTCACATTAAAAGTTGACATAACTATTCAAAATGGGGCGATTCAAATGATGTCTGTGTTACCTTTAAATGTTGAGTGGACACCTTATTATGGCTATCATTCCAATTTGTCTTTCGGCACTCAAGTGTTGCAAAATACTAGTCCAAAGCAAGAACATGCCCACTTAAAATTTTCATCATTGTTCTGCACCTCAAAAAGTAGCCAAAGATTTTTATTTAGGCATAGTACAGCAATGAAGCTGATGCCTCAATTCAAGAACTGTTTTTTATTACAAGGAATTGAAGCTTGAAATTGAACTCCCTTTTTTAAAGTACCAAAAATTTCAAACCTTCTTTTCCCCTACGCAATCTCATATAAGAAATGGTCCCACCAATTAAGACAAGGGGCGGCCTAACCCCTATTTGATGCCAATGAAAAAAAAAATGGGCAGCTGTGATGTTTTCTTGCCTACCCGAAGAAGACTTGATAAAAGGATATATAGTTGGGAACAAGAAAACTTGATTAATTGGGCAATTAATTAATCACATGACCCATTCAATAAGCGTGTGAAATCTTGTTGCTATGTGTATTGCCTGTTATGTATCTTCGCTACCAAAATTTGATAATCGATTCACATAATTTTGTGTAGTACATAGCACTTATGTCTCTTATGCTGAATTTTCTTTTCGAATTAGTAGCACAATATTTTAGATGGGGTTTGAAAATGTCAAAATTTCAAATATTCTTAAAAATTTTGAATATAAAAGTAGGGAGCGTTCAAAGTGTGAATAATTCAAATACAAGGGCTTTATCAATTATGATTTTAATAATGCACCAACCTCTATCATAAAACCATAACACATAGCACTTCAGATCCTAAAGAATCGTTTACTTTGACTTTGACTTTGACAAGAAAACATTAATTTCCAACATAATGATACAAATTAAGAACTTTACCTAAGTCCTTGGGCTTTTAAATAAGCACTCGTTATTGTGACTGCCCAAATTTGTGTTCAATTCACTATCTTATACTTACTCTCACATGGGGTCTTGTAACTTTTACTTATATTTCCAAATAACATCACATGATGTCCAGAGAGGATACTCGCTTCCCAGTTTAAAACTACATTTGCATATGGAACTAAAATCGTGACAACAAACAACACTAATTGGCATCAAACATAGCTCACTCTAACTAGATTTGATTTAATACAACATGATCTGGACCTGCTTGGCTTGTCCTGCGATAATTCCACCGACAACCCTCAACACTCAAACAAAGACGTTAACATCATAGCCAGAAAGTAAATTAAGTGTCTGTGACAACATTTCAAGTAAATAAAACTTATCTATATACGGATCATATTGGCAGCTGCCATGAACCAGTCCATGGTGATTATGGTGGTAAATTTAACCGGAACGACGATTAAGTAGATAACTTGGGGCTGGCCTTGGAAGATAGACAATTGATTCTGAAACTGCACATGTCCTCTTGCAAGAACTGTACATGTTTATGACTCCAATCCTGTCGCTTAAAATCCTGGAAACCCTGGAGCTGCCCTTCCAAATGTGACCATCATTGGTACCAACTTCTTGATCATCTTTGGAACATGCCAATAATGCTTTAAAAAATGGATCATCCCTTTGAAATCTATTGCTAGGGAAGTGGAGGTGCTTCTTGGGGGAGATCCCTTCTTGATTCTGCAGCCTCTTTGTGGAGTTTCCGGCCGGCGGCAAGGGGAGTAGATAGCATGGAGATTCCTTCTTCTTGAAATCCAGGGGCTTGGGGATTCCGGGGACTTGTTCCCAAGAGAATGGGATTCCTGAGAATCTGAGAGGGGTGGTTGGGCTGTAAGGAGGGAATTCCTCATTGAAGGAGAATGACGACAATGAATCCCAAGAATGCGTCGGAGAAGACGACGGCGTCCGGCGATCCGCTGGCCGGAATCTTGGGGTGGAGTAAGGGGAAGGGAGCCCTTCTTCAATGGGGAGAATTTGGGTATGGCCTTTGGTGCATGCTGGTGGACTTGGAGCCATTGGTCTTGAGGAGGTAAGGCAATGTCTATTTTGTGTTCTTGTGGCCTATGCACATGCATATATAAATAAGCAAGAGCGGTGTCATTTTATTTCCTTTTTTTAAAGGTTAAAACTATGGTGACTTGTGAGTGTGAGTGAGTGAATGTGATATCATGGTGGAAGATGAAAGGAATGGATATGAGTGGAGGGGCAAAATGGGAAATTCATAAACAGTTGAATGTGGGAGTGAGGTAACTTCATGCTTCATTATTGCCAGGTACCTGTGCTTGTCCTATGGATAAAGGGGAGTAGTAGTAGTTGGGGAACATTGCATACTATAGCCATTTGAGACTTGGGAACGATCTAAAAATAATTAATTGGCATAATTTTTTAATAACTAATTAGTAATAAATATCAAAACTAGATAACAGGAAGACTTAATTTTAAATCGTTAAAAAGACTTAAAATCTTGACAAGTTCAACAAACCTGATTGACCGACAGAACTATGCTATCACACCCACTTTCAGGACGATTAATGTGCACGAATGTTGATTAATTAGTAACTTGTGATTATCTGATAATTATTGATTAGCTTGAGATTGTAGATACGTATATTCACATCGGATTATGAATTTAATTTGTTTATGAAGCCTGCAGAAGTAAGACTGTGCCTTAATTGATTTATGTGTGATGATTAAGCAATATCTTATATTATTATATGAGATACGAGTCATGCCTACCACAGATCAAGACAACTCTTGTCGACACAATTTTTTTGTCTTTGCCATTAGTTGAACATTATACCAACCCATTAAATTAATGATTTTTTGCAACAAGGATAGAAGTTCTGATTAAGTTTTATTGACTTGGCACTTACTAACACAGATGCACAAATGTTCCAATATGAAACTTATTTCTTCTAATATAATATAGTTATCTTAGCAACGTGGACATGGCAAGTGATGAAGATCAGAAGATGAAACTTCTACAATTATGAATTCCATGCATATTTGTTGGAGTGAAATCAATACAAGAATTTGTGTAACACATCTTATTTATTAATAAATAACTAATATATTGTCAAAAAGCTTTGATAGATGAAGAGGCCAAAAGGGGTTAAAAATGGAAAAACCAGGGATGTTGTGTTGCCAAATAGGATATGGGGTTCACGAAATGATGTGAGGGGGGAGACGTGGACAAAATGATAATAAACCCGTGCTCGTTCTTTCTTCGTGGCCAAGTGCTAACGTGCACGTGATGAACTTTTGTGTTCTTGCTTCTGCTGCCTTTGCCTCGTTATTGTTGTTTTGTCTTCCCTCACTCCATATGCCACCACGAGACATCATTCCCCATATTTCAATCTTCATAAAACATCAAAATTCTTGTGACTCTTAAATACTGATTGGGTCACATCATTAAATTATTTTAAAGAAAATTCAATATTGAGAATTCTATGCTATGATAAGCCCGAAAAGTTTCCGTAGAGCAAATAATAAATATATATATATATATACATACGCGTGCGTTTCGAGGGATTTATTTAATTGCAATGATGTATAGATTGTTTCGAGGGATTTATTTAGTTGCAGTGATGTATAGATTTTCAATTATGTAATTAATTTATTTAAAATTTAATCAAGAGAGATTACGGACATGTGATTGATCTCATTATGTATCGCATCACTCACGCGAGATAAAAAAATGATTTGGGAAGTCCTGTCCTGAATTTCTTGTGGACTCGTGATCGACAGGGGTTTTTCTTTTCTTGTGAATGCCATCATTTTTACTTAGTAAGCAGATGTTTGTTTCTTCCAAGGTTGTCATATATGGGTAGAACTTGTTTGGCTAATCCTCACGTGAGCAAGCAACTATGCCATATGTTGTTGTTCTTTAGTCATAGATGAAGGGCCAGGTGGCCAAGATTTGATCTCCCGTGATGCAATTGGCATAGTTCAACAAGACCAGCCTAGGGCAAATGGCAATAATGCAATTTCATTCACCTTGGTATCGGCCTGTCTCTAGTCTATCTTGCCATAAGAGATTTCCCAAACTGTGAAAAACTTTACAGCATACACAGAGAGGGGCAAAGAGCATTTGCATAAGGATGAAAAAATTATAAAAAGAAACAGAAATAAGTACACCATTTGACTCTCGTAAGTTGGGAAAATTATGCCTTGAACTAAGAAAAAGAATTAGAATCGAGATTGATCCTCTGCAAACTCTACCAAAAAACTCAAAATTGAAGCTTTAAGATTTTGGACATCCACCCTATTTTTGGTTTCGGAAACACCCTTCATTATGCGAGCGTGCAGTCTTTCAAGAAGAGGAATGTTGTAACCTTCTGTACGCTCCACAAACATCTGCTTGATAGACTTGACTCGACTGGGAAGCTCTGCATCAGACATTGTAACATCTTGAGAGACACACTCGTCGCGATGACATTCAGAACTTGCAAGCTGGTCGTCAACTCCAGCTGAACTTTCCATTCTTTGTGAAACTACTACTCCATCTTCTTCAGCATCGTGAGATGGCTTTGGCGGAACTGAAGCAAGCTGTGGTCTCTCTTCCGCTGCCAAAAGTGAAGTGCGAACAAAGGTTCCAGTTACCAGCATGTGAGAGAACAGAAACGAAAAGATAAGATCACATTAATACTAGGGTAATCGATCAGTACAGAAAATTGACCGTAGATAATTGTTAGAGAATCAACAAACAGATGGCACCACCAATTGTGATGAATGGATCATGTCAAAATGCAGATGACCAATCTTGTTTTATTGAATTTTTTACTCTCTTTCTTCTTTTTTCCATTTTAGTTTCGTGAATATATTGTACAGTTGGCTATTGCAGATTTTGCAGTTTCCCTTCCTTCAAATGAAAGAGAAGCGGGATCCATCTTTCCCATTTTTTAATTTCACAAATTTATTGGTCAGTCGGCTATCACAGATTTTGCTGATTCCCAGGCATTAGCAAGTGACAATATAGAAACAGCATCTCATTGATAATCAAATTAGCCTTACTAGAGTTTCTGGTCGTTTTGTATGTCTACCAGATCTTGCCAAAAGAAACATATAGTAAACTGCAGCAGTACAGTGATAAATTGATATCAGTAATAGGAAAGCAGACAAAGGAACCTTACCTGCACTGGAAACATCAATCTGTTTCTTTGGCCTTTTGATTGCTTCATAGCTTTGATCTAGACTAACTTCAGGCTGGACATTACGAAGTCGAGCACTAGCCCTGGTCATAGTGGTAATCTGCATAATAGGAGTTTGGGGTAGAGCAGCCCCAGCTATATCATCAGGCAAGGAGACTGGGCCACCTTCATCCGCTATCTTGTCACAATATGCAATCAGGGAGGGGTCCATCTGGGATAGCATACCATGCACCTGAAAGGTGAAACATTCCAATAATATTATGGGAGTGAAGCTGCAGATTAGAAAAGTGAAGCAGCAGCTGATAGATGACCATACTGCATCTCGAAGTTCACAAGCTCGGCTCACAATCCTTGCTCCATTGTAATCATCTCCATTGTATCTCTAATCACAGTAGGAGATGGTGCATCAGTTAATTTTTTGGACAAGCATTTGCAATAGCTATTGCAGAAAGCACATACAATCATCCACGGAGAATTTATAGTACGGAATAGGAAAAATCTGAATAAGATAAAACCTATGAGCCCCTCTTAAAGTTCATGAAAAAGCCACTGCATGAACGGTAGATGCTAAGTGGAAGAGATATATATACACATAATGCAATAAGGACCTAATCAATTTATTAGCATCATTCATGCTGAAAAGAAAAATCGACATTGCCCTTCCTCCAGGTTGTCCAATAGAAAGATGTCCCCCCCCCCCTCAACAGGCCCCCGAATGGGACACCTGCATAATAGTTGCATAACGATCTTCAAAATCAATTGATATGCATTACATGCTTCAGTTGTAAATGTGCAACAACATTTGCAGACTAAGTTGAATTTCATCTGGGGAAGTATTAAAACTAGAAGAACGAATTCATCACTGAGGCAAGCTGAACTTTTTCTTCTGGAAAGAACCATTAATCTACGGCACCAACAATAACGAGTCAAAAACAACTGCTTGTACATACCGAATCAACAGAGCTGGAAATTCTGCAGACAATGCCAGGATACCTTTCAACAATGTTTGACAAGAAAGCTAAGGGCTGTGAATCACTAGCATATGACAGTTTCACTTAATGACTATCAACATTATCTGACAAGACTACAGATTCTTGGGAATAGATATACTGTGTACTCTAAATTGCAGAACTATTTCGATTCTCTATCAGTGTCCATGGAGGCATGACCCCTCAAGCTTTTCAAAAATTTCTAGCGAAATAGTTATGTCAGGAAGAAATCTCTAATACTAATCTCAAACAATACTGCAAAAATAAGTGGCAATTTATTAAAATTTTAATATCATAGCAACATAAGGAAGTCTGAAGAACAATACACATCAAGAGAAACCTTTACATTCAATGTCATGATCATAGAGCACAAACCTTTGCATTAGCTAAAATAAGATCAAAATCCTCCAAAAAATCTTTACATGTGATATACTTTCCAAAGTCGACACACTGCAACAACGTAGCCATGTCCATAGGATACTGGATTATTGCACGATAATTTGGTGCATCTTCATCTGAGACTGGATAATGAAAAGCACTAAAACGCTTATCATATAGTATCCTGCACAAACAAGGAAAAAGCCAAACTTTCAAGAAGTTACAAAATAATCATTAAATGCCTGCTCAAACATAATATGTAACACTTCAAGCCTGTCTAAGATAAAAATCTAGAAATTTATAGTATGACCATGAAAACACTGCTCTGAACATGGTATGCAACTGGTAATAAAGTTGATCTTAAATCAAGCCTGGATTCACAGGATTCTTGCACAGACCATAATTTTTTCAAGGAGGATGTTATGTTTTCCACTTTGTCTCCTTTATTTTCCTCTATCTCCCCTACTTGGGAAGGAGATACACATTCAAATGCCAAATCCAGAATAGCATCCTGCCCTTAATTTTGGACATGAAGAATAAGTAGATATTACTCTCTGTCAAACAGAAAGAACTTCCAGGTTTCTACATTTTTTCTAACAGCATAACTGTCACTTAATATAAACGAGTTAATTATTTCTTTACATATCACTTACACCCAGTGCTTAAATTTAAGAGAAAGAAAAGAAATTGTCTGTATCAATGACAGCAACACGTCTCCATTATAATTCAGTCTCTATCTAACCAACATGCATTTTTTTATTTTTAATGTAAGTATTTATTGTTTGAGATTAATTTACCTTCTATTGATTTTGCATTTTTCATAACGAAGGCAATATTGGAGAACATAGCTGGCTCTGATAGGGCTTAAAAAATCAAACTAATTGAGTTTCAGCTTGACTTAGTTCACTAACTATAACAAACCAAGCTTAAACATGGTTCTATTTTGATAAGATTGGAAGCCAAACTCAAGCTTGATTTAATAGTTAAAAAGATAATGTGTAAAATATCGAGCTAATCAATATTGAATTGCATTTGCATCAAATAAAGCTCATTCAAGCTTGACTACTTAAGATCCAAAATCCAAATCAACCTCAAATACAATTTCAAGTATTTGAAACGATGTCAAACAACATACAGATAAATTTTGGGCCCTTGCAAATATTGGTCTATTAAACCACTTGACAACAATATCTCCCACAGACCTCACAAAAGGGGGTTACTAAGAAAAAAGGACCAAGAAAGAGCAGGCAATAGAAATTTCAAGAAAATCAACTAGGAATCTACTGTTTTTATAAATACATGCTAGGGACAAAACAAAAGGAGCACAATTATGACTATATAAATTAAATGCCATGTCTGGTTTCATTTTTCGACCAAAAAATATACACAATCGTTACACTTTTTAAATTTTCTCTCTCTCTTTCTTACTTTTATGCAATTTTTTAGAAACATACACCTAAAAACACACACTCAAAAATCAAACCAAACATAGGCAAAGTGTTTTGATTAGGTACCCAGGTCAATTGCTTCATATCTCTTCAGAAACATAGCAAACTTAGACAAAACATGCGTAGCTACCAACTTATACACCAAAAAAATGATAGCATTCCAACCAATTAAAAGAGCTGACAAAAACTTTCTCAACCAAATAAAAAATAAATAAATTGACCAGAACAACATACAATCAGCCATGTCTTACCGATTGCAAACATCACGCAGGCACATGCGCAATCGGCGAAGAGCATGACCCTGTGCTTCAACTTTGGCCCTCAATTCAGAGGCCTTCGGTCCAGTAGCCAGTTTTGGTGCTTTTGGAAGTTCAGGAAGGTTCTTAGATCTAGGAGACTCCTTTACTACAGCTTTAGATTGAACAGATAATGCATTTTCTATAAGACGGTCAAAAAACAGAGACCTATCTTCAGTTGATGGTGCGCTTAAATGCAAACTGCCAAAAAAAACCATAGCAATTACAGTGGTAAAGAGATAATCTAGAAAACATCAAAATTGAAGGAAATGCAAGAACTTTTGAATTGCAAAATTAACAATTACACAATGAGCTTATGCAATAGCAAGCATAGCTTCAACCAGAAGGAACTAGACCAATAAGGAATGCTAAACATTCCAAAGAACACATAGCCGTAAACAACCAACAGCTCAAATCAGATGAAATGAATAAAAAGTTATTGCTAACCATTGATAGGTCTTCCAAGCCCATCAAACAGTTTTTCTTAACTCTGATTAGAGAAGCTTCATTACATATAGTCCAACTAGGAGTTGCTGGTATTACAGGCAATCCAACATAATAACATGCATCTTTTGTCGATAAGCTTTTATCTGAAACTGAATTCATGGACTCCCAAGTGAACATCAGCAGAGAATATTCCCGAGCCTAAGGGAGAGTGGAGAAATAACTTAACGATTTAAACATTTCAAGATGCAAACTCATAATATGGTTAATTGAAAAATTAAATAAATAAATAACTCCAGTAGTGTGGTAAGAATAACAAGAGTGTTTCTAAATTCTAAGACAAAGTCAACGAAAGTCCTAAATTTGAAGAATACAATGAAAGAATACCAATGCCTTCAATGCAATTGCCAAGGATATATCTCAAGTTAAATGACAATAGATATGAACCATAACCAGATAACATAACCACCAACATCAATACCATAATAGTAAGTGTTAAAACCCTAAACTAATTATTTTTGGTTTCCCTATGTTGATTTACTGGAACATCCCTACTTTCTTTATTTTTGGTCATTTCTCTCATCTCTCAACGTGAGGTTTATTCTCTTTTTTCTTCATCTTATATCTCAGATTTAACCTCTCTCTCTCTCTCTCTCTCTCTCTCTCTCAGAAAAAGAATTATATAATATTCAAATAAGCAATTGCATTTTACTTGGTGTGCTAGAAAGGTAAACTGAGAAGGCCACTTCTACAAATCCAGGTATTAATCAAATACATAAGAGAGATAATGATGAAGATACTCACACATTGTTGTCCGAGAATATTGAAAATGGATTATCACATATATCAGAAAGAGGCATAGAGGATGTTCCCAATAGTAAAATGGGCAAGTCAGATGGCAATTCTTCCAACAATGTCCTCAATACAGCCCTAAGTTGATCGTGAGCCTAACAGAAGACTTATATCATCAGTTGCAAAACAAACAGAATACTGAAACAACGATGAGTTCACAAATGCAGAATATGAACCCAAAAATAATTAATGGACAAAGCAGCTCCATAAAGAAATAAATAAGCATGCACTCACACTCTCCCACCAAAGGTAGAATTGAGGCAAATACAGAATTGATGGCGTAGTTCTCCTAGCTTCAGCAATCACGTGCACCAATGCCTCCTCTGGTGTTTTGGCACCAGGATCAGAAAGTAGAGATGGTAGTGCAAGAGAATGAACAGGAAATTTCTCCAGTTCATGTAGTACTGCAGGCCCTATATGATCCTGCAAAACTAACACTGTAAGTACATTGTTAAAGGAGGGTTAATCGAGGCCCAATCAGAGAAAGGAATTAAAACTTTTACCAATCCAACACCATCGTCACCACTCAATAAAAGCCTTGGCCGATAAACAAGAGAAATAGCAGAACCATAGGAAAGCATTGAAAGCTCGGTGACTTCTGATGAAACCGTTAAAGCAGGGAAGATGTCAGAAATAATTTTCATTGCTTCTTGGAGATATCTTTGTAGACATGGTGCAACAACAGGTGATAATGGCTTAGAGTTCACAGTTGAGCCTCTATGAGCAGCTGGAGTAATAGTTGACATGGCCTCTATAAAGTGATACTTTTCCACCATTATTGCATCAATGTCTATCAAGAATTTGTCATCACTTGTGTAAACTTGAGGATATCTTTCACGAAAAGCACGTATGGCAGCTTCGGTACATAAAGCCTTTAAATCAGCACCACAATATCCGACACAACTAGCTGCAAGCTCCAATTTTAATTCCTTTGAAGGAGGTTGTTTCCACTTACGAGTATGTATATCTAAAATTTCAGCACGTGCTTCACAGCCAGGTAATGGAAAGTTGAACTCACGGTCAAATCTCCCCGGGCGCCTCAAGGCTCCATCAATGGCATCAACCCTGTTGGTTGCTCCAATCAAAACCACTTGTCCACGAGAATCAAGACCGTCCATCAAGGCAAGTAAAGTTGACACAATTGAATTATGAATCTGCTCTTGTTTACTAGACCTAACAGGAGCAAGCCCGTCTATCTCATCAAAGAAGATTATGGAAGGCTGATTCTTTTGAGCTTCTTCAAATAGCATTTTCAATTGTCTTTCTGCTTCACCAACCCATTTGCTCAGCACATCAGCACCTTTTCGCATGTAAAAACTGACCTTCTGCCCAGCCTTTGAAGCAGCACAAGCCAATGCTCTTGCAACCAATGTTTTTCCTGTGCCAGGAGGACCGCATAACAAAACTCCTCTAGGAGGGTTAATATTGTAGCTTGTGAAAAAGTCAGGATATAACAATGGGAAGAACACCATTTCCTTTAAAGCATCAATATATTCAGAGAGACCACCTATATCATCAAAGCTTACAGTCTCATCAATTTGCACAGGTTGAATATCAGCCCCTCCTTTGGAGCTTGGACCAGCAGTTTGAACACCACATGTCAAATTAGAAAAGCTATCATTTAGATTGCCCCAACCAGAGGCAGCAACATGCAAACCCCATGTGGCAATCCCATGCATGTCCAATCCTCCAAGCAACCAAGGCATTCCAGATCTACTGCTGCCTCTCCCCCAAGGTATTGGAGGACCTTGATCGAGCTCATCTACTAGAAGGGAATCGTCGGAGTCTTCAGCAGGTGTCATGCGGCGGCGTTTATGAACTCGTGATCCACCTCTCCTCCCATCCCTGCCTACTTTGGTTCCCATTCCTTGATGAAACACTCTGCGCGGAGATCTTGGCCTTCGTTGACTCTCCTTAATGGAGTGTCTTCGGACATCTCCACGATTGCGAAGATCATACCGACGCCTTCCCTCTTGCCCTTCACCCTCTTCATCATCACTGTCTTCCTCTCCATCTTCACCATCATCCTCGCCAGCACCCTCATCTTCACCCTCTCCATCATCACCATCTTCCTCACCATCATCCTCACTAGCACCCTCATCTTCACCCTTTCCAGTATCAGCACCATCAGTCCCCATGTCATTCATGTTTTTTGAATTATCATTGCCTCCTTTCTCCTCAGAAGTACTTTGTTCCTCATTGAAGTCTGTACTTAAACATTCTCCAGAGCCTGTTCTCGAGCGTCGTGGCCTAAGTCGTTCAAGACGAGATCGAAGCCCCTGTTGACGAGTTACCATCTCATCTTGGCTTGCACTGTTATTCTTCATTCTGTTCCTAGAACTTTGATGGCTAGGAATCTGAAATAATGTTCCACATATATTTGACATCAGGAAAAAATGAACTCATTATTCTCCATTTACAAAGAATGAAGCTCTAAAAGCAGTTATAGCCAAAAAAATGCTGTCAACACTGCATGAGTGGTCAGAAAGAAGCCCTACCATTAAGTCATTATCCTCTGTTCCAGAACTATTGGTATACTCTTCTAGACTAACAGGAACCCTTCTCTTCCTTGTGGAGCGCCGAAGATTGGATGCTGATGACTGCAACAAGCCAGCATTAGCATAAAAGTGAGAAGCAATTAGCATATTATCTTTTTAGTTTCATTTATAAAGGTATTGTCAATTCAAAGTCATGGTCCAATAGTCATGATGAGTTCAGAGGAAGAAAGTAAGATCCTCATCAGCAAATAAAACACCACGACCCATGGAATCAAACTTAAATAACATAATTATACAGAAAATAATACATACATTTACTTTTGATGTTAGCAATACAAGATTACCAGGACACAGCATCTTTACTATTTCCGGGTCTTCAGTTCTGTTTTTGGGTTTTTTCCTCTTCAAGTGTGTCGTGCAAATGGATGACTATTAAACATGTGCCTAGTCCTAAGCCTACCACTTATACAAACTGACCTTACTTAGCCTCATCTCCATCAACTGATCTTTTGGAATACATGGGAACGGGCTAATGTGCTTCCATGAAGTTTAAGAACAAACCTACAAAAGCAACTGAATAAACAAACATAATGAAGGGCAATATCACATAGTATAGTAGCATAAGATTGAATATAAAAGTATAGTAGCATAAACTTGAATATAAAAGAAGGTATCCAGGGCACTCGCCCAAGTAATGGCTTGAGCAATTTTGAAGGTTCCTGTAGATTCAAAAACAATATTTAGACCTTACATCAAAATCTTAAGAATGATCACAATGGGAGTGACAGCAGATTATAAAAGTACCACTGAAGAACAAGAAGAAAGATATTTCATATACTTATATCGGGACTGTACATCAATAGGAAAAACGAAAATTTCATTCATGGAACAGAATTTTAGTACAAAAAATAGTCCATTCCTTCTTGGCTCCATCCTCGCGTACTTTTTGCCTGCTCTGAGAGAGTAAATTGTTTCATGTTTTTTTCTTTTCCTTACTAAACTCAAAATATAATGCAAATATTAAAAAACACATCCATCAGAAATCACCTAGAAACATAAGTACAGTCCAACAGTCCTTGTTTTTCTGGTTCAATTATCACCTTACCAGCAAGAAACCTTCTACTTGAGCCAGTTACCCTTTAGAGTGGCAATATTACATAATGTAATCCATTGTACATAGATGATGAAAATAACAAAGAAAAGATTTCCATACTTGCCCAGTAAGCATGCTCAATTGCAATTAACTCATTATGTTATGACCATGAAAACAGCCAGGACAAGATCATA
Organism: Avicennia marina; assembly: GCA_019155195.1. NCBI lineage: Eukaryota > Viridiplantae > Streptophyta > Magnoliopsida > Lamiales > Acanthaceae > Avicennia > Avicennia marina. The sequence goes on from CM032774.1 coordinate 279,144, forward strand.
ATTGATTCTTGTTTAAGCTTCTGCACAACTAACAGCACAAATGGCTCTTTTAAATAAAAAAAAGTTAGAATTTTCAAGCCAAACCTTCCGGACTCATGGATTCCTCTTTCAATTACCATAAACGCATCAATTAAATCAAACTTATCCTCCTTAAATCTTAAAAGATTAATAACGAAAGAAGCCACCCTTAGCATAAAACTTACTCTTTATCCCCAATTTCAGTTCTCCTCCATTTATTAATTGATTTAACGGTAAAAAGTATTAACCCCAATTTCTGCTCCTCTCCAATAATTAATTGGTTAACATAATAAAATAAAAAAAATAAAAAAGAAACATCCAATAAGGAGAGTTTCAGTTTTAATGTATTAAGGAAACAAAGGAGAAGTGGAAAAATCAATTGCAAAAACAAATAAATAACAAATATACGATCGAGAACAATTAGAAAAACCAAAAATAACTAATTTTGCATGCATGCTACACACAGACGAGATCACTCTAACAAAAAAGATGTGAATCTAGTTCAAACATGATGGCAACAAAAAACTAATTTCAACCTAAGAAAGCAGAAATAACCCCCCACAAAAGGCAATGAAGTCAAACAAAAGAAGGAAAAATTACCTCTTGTTGATTTTCAGCGACGACTGTCAGACCTGTCGAGGAGAAAGCGAAGGAGGGCTGGCGAATATAAAACGAAACTAAGAGATTTTTCCTTTTATTTTCCTTTTTCTTTTTTTTTTTTATTATTATTTTTATATTATTTGCATAAAACTAAAGCATTTTGTATGGGCTTCTAATTGGACCAAAGCTGTCTAAAAGGTCTAAACATGGGCCTTCATCTTTTTGGGCCCATAAACAAATTCCTGGAATCAGTATTACTGAAAACTAGTCTGGTCTATGTGCATGAAAATTTGTTAGTAAGTTTATTTTGAATAATATAAATAAAATTGTTTAAAAAGTAAAAACATAGAAAAATATTTACAGTACAATAAATAAATAAAGATTAAAAGAATTTGAAAAGAGATGAAATTTGAGAGAAAAATATGAATTAAAATGGTAAGTGAAAGGAAAAGATAGAAGAAATAAAAAGAAGTTAAAATAAAGGTATTGTATAATCTTATAGAACGTAACCAAAAAGTTTTATTAACTTAATGATACAGTATAGATTTGGGTATTAGTTTTGGAAAGACAAAACTACCCTTGCTTCATTTGTATTTTACGTTTACTCTTTTTTTACATTTTTCCCTCTTTTTAATCTTTCCCAACTAAAACTTGTTTAACTATTTCTTCTTATTTATTTATTACTAAAGTTTCTGTATTTCTATCTCATTTTATTATATATATTTTTTCTCACATTTTTAAAATGTAATAATTTATTTATATTATTAAAATTTATAAAACTAATAATAATTTATATTTTATCATCACTAAAATATATACATACACACACACACACACACACACACACATATATATATATATATAAGTTTTGAGTGATTATACAATTATATATAGAGAGAGAGAGAGCATGATTTCTTAAAAAATAAAAAAATATATGCAATACAATTTAAAATTTGTATACAACATAAGTTTACATATTCACATGATAACTTGTATTTTAAATTTTATACGTACACTCAACAAGTGAGCGTATATCAGTAATAACAGTTGTTATATGTAATTATTGTTGTTGTTATTTTCAACCAACACACATATATATATATATATATATATTTAGAGCTAGGGTTAATTTTTCTCATCTTCCATTGTAAATTAACTTTAGAGCTCAGTTGTGGTTCATAGTTTAAAAATAAATATTTAAAATATAATTCCAACTAGATTTGATATATTTAAAATGACAAATAATTATGCTTATTCAAGATCTAATCAGTTCAAAGTTAACCGCTTTATATGACATTTAACTTTGAAAAGAGGAATCAAATAGGAAATACAAAAAGAGGGTATTGCCAGGTTTTGTTGCTTTTGATTTCCTAAATCTGAATTTCTTGCTTTCTAGCATATTGTCATAATGACAATATAATATTTTGTGTAAGTGTGGGTGAAAGAAGTGCTCATGGGATATTCTCGTGCGTCATTTTTCTTTTTTAAATAATTTTTTTCTTTAAACTTCTCTTGAATTCCCTAAAAATACTATCTTTTTTTTAAATTTTTTTCAATCACGATATTATAGTCCAAACAATACTTTGTATCTAGCTTCTCATTTTGACAGGTTGATTTTGTAACATTGATGGTAGACCAAAAAACAGACACGCCTGCCCCTTTCCCATAAATCTATGTCTGGATTTGTCACATATGTTATTGATCAAAATAACTCTTTAAATCTCTTTTTTATTTTTCCATTATTTTTAAAATTTTGAAACTAACTCCTCTCTCCAACAAAAATTCATCTCCTAGCAGAGCCAATTCAAAGTACCAATCCTGTCCCCCAAGGATTTGGGATACTCTCCAATCTGATGAAAATAATATGCCCAACTCATCGCATCTAAAATTAATATGCACATTTTAACTACGAGAGTTTCTCAATTTTTCTTTTCCATGTTGACGGCGGTGGTGATTTTCGGATTCTCAAATTTAATTAACGTTTGCAATCTTTTTCAGAAAAAAAAAAATATATATATATATAGAATAGTTATCAAAACAATAACAATTAGTAAAAATTACACGGTTGAAAAAAAGGATAATATGTAAAGAATTGAGGGTATCTGACTTAATATATGTAGCATTGATTTAGTACAGAAAAAGTAATTATGTAATTAAGAATTTGTATTAACTTAATAAGACTAGATGGACAACACAGAGCATGACAAAAATTGGAGGGTAAAAAACAAGAAGTCGACAGAAAAATAAATAAATGCAGAGGAAGTCTAAAGTTTTCGATGCCGTCTAAAACAATCCGAAGAAACGGTCCTTAAGGTCTAAGTAAGATAGAAAAGCCAAGAGTCGGCATATCAATTGTCAAACCAAATCCAAAACGTAAATAAAGCCCTTTAAATCACCCTTACGAAGAGAAAAGGGCAATGCAGAAGAACCACAACTTTTTCGCAGCAATCCTGCCAGCGCAAATACTACTGCTCTTATTGTTCTTGATCCCAGCGATGGCAGCCGATTCGTCCTCGTCTGAAGCCAAAGTTCACATAGTTTATACGGAAAGGCCCGAAGGCGTGGAGCCCGAAGAGTATCATGTCAAGACCCTCGCCTCTGTTCTTGGAAGGTCGGTGCTTTTTGGGTTGTTTTTTTTTTTTTTTTTTATTTCCGATTTCTCCGTGCCGTTACGAATGAAAAAAAGTTTCCATCTTGTTAAATCTCTCTAAGATCGGAAGAAATCAGTGTCTGATTTGAGGGGGATGAATTGGTTATATATGTGTTGATTTGAATTTTGCGTAGGCCGATTGCGTTTTTGGCGGTCTTGTTGGAATTGTTCGTAAACGGCAGCGTCTGAAATGGACTTTGATGGGTTTTTTGAATTCTTGATGGCTTAACGTTTTTGAATTTTTTATTATTTGGTTTTTGGTGAAAAGTGAGGATGCTGCAAAGGAGGCTTTGGTGTACAGCTACAAGCATGCCGCGAGCGGGTTTTCTGCTAAGCTGACTCCTGAGCAGGTCTCTCAGCTCTCAAGTAAGTTTTGATGATTTAGTATTAGTTGTATTATTTCCTTGCATCTGGTCTTCTTCTGGTTTTAATTGATCTCGTGTATGGAATCGTGATTGATTTAGAATGTTAGATTAATAAAGGGACAGAGCAAATGAAGGACTAATGCCCTCAGCCTTCTATATTTATCAGAACAAAGCAATTTTGATTTTTATCTGGACTTGCATCTTGATTTTGTGAATTAATATTGCTCACGGAGTTGAAATAGGCTTTTTTTTGTGGTATGTAAACCTAAACTAAAACTGATCTAAATGAAGCGACTTTTGCTGTAGTAGTGTACTTGTACTGTAAAGAAGAATAAAGAAGAATGGGATAAGTTGGATAGGATAAATATTCAAACTTTCTATTATTATATATATATAAGATCCATTTCCTAACATAGTTAGGAGTTCCTATAACTTAATAAATTCATGGATTTTGGAAAAGGAGGAAGACACTTTTTTGTGGTTTTGTGAAGTGATATATTGGTCACGTAGTTGAAATAGGCTTTTTTCGTGGTTTTGTTTGTGAATATATATCGTGATTACAATATTTTGGGAATGGAAGTTTTTGTTGCTATAATCTATCATCTTTTGTCCTTTTAGGGAGTCATATTTGAGGTTGGCCCCTCTTTTTGGTACTGTGTCTGGGGCATTTGTGTGTCACCTGAGTATTTATGATCGTTTATAACGAACAAATTGTTCGCATATTGGAAATTGTGTAGTTTTCATTGCCTAGCCATATAAATGCCTGACGCATTGAGGGCTCAAATTCATGATTTAGCTCATGAGGTCTTGACTCAAGCAATCTATCTGTGAACCTTTACATCCAGTATATAAATAACATTGCACCTGATGTTTGTGGCTTTGGAGAGGTGACAAGAAGTCTGATACTATATCAGTTTATTGAAGTGTATGTATCATGAGAGCATTGTTTTGTTTAGAGAAGAAGATGAGATCTATTTTATGGGGATGATGTCCACTCTACTGTCCTCTTGCAACATCCAATGCAGATCCATGTTTGTAATTGCACTAAGCTTCTGTGGTCCATCAAAATCTTCACCACTCTTGGTGGTTATGAAATTTTGTTCGTTCAGTACACACTGACAGATCAATGTTTTTGCAGAACAAGCTGGTGTGCTTCAGGTTGTCCCCAGTCGAACTGTCCAGCTGCATTCTGGACAAGGAAAGATACAAAGTCTGAAAGACTAATGGTTTTTGCCAATACGAGTAGCATCTAACTATGTTGTGTTTTTGCTGTATGGACGACGTTGGTATGCAATGTGGGATTCAAACCACATCTAAGTAAGATGACGTATGGATTGTGTAATATGACAATGGAAGTTTGTGTGAAATCCAGTCTTTTCGTTTTCTAAATTATTTGCATCAATGTTGAACCACTGAATCTGGAAATGGCAATTCAGCATATAAATGTGAAAAATACTGGAATCCGTGTCGGCTGTGGGCTTTGCAGTGCCTTATCTTCAGGAATGGATCAAAATGAATTGATGGGGCACAATATAAATAGTGAATCTTTTATTTGCCAATATAGCTTTTTACAGCTATAGCTGAATTGGCTTGATTTTGTACAAGCAACTTAGGACTTAGGAGGCCGCCTTCTGATGCAAATGTCAAAAAATTTCATCCTAATTGAAATGCAAGTAAAGGTATCTTCCCATTGATATAAAACTTTTGTTCTTGCGTATGTTTGACAACGATTTATACCAAGATCACAAAAATATATATCTGGAAACATTCAAATGTTTGGCGCGGTGTCAGAATCATGAGTGATGATTGGACTGATACTTGAATTCAAACAGCTGTTGATTTGCTTTTATATGTATATAGATATAGACATATCCTCTCCTCGTGCAACCGAAACACGCGTATACGCGTATATTTTAAAATATATTATGATTTTTTTTATCAGATTAAAAAAGAAACACATGTCAAAGTTTAATTAGAGCTTCTGAAAGCCTGGTAGGCAGTGAGTTAAGCCCCACCACAAAAAGCCCGCCAACTTGTGCTGACCATTAAGTTGGAGGCTCCCAAAATACCCGTCCATGCATGGCTAAACACATCCACAACTGATATTCTTTTTCCTTTCCCTTTCTCTTAGATTCAAAATTCAAGAAAACTCCCACAGAAAAGAAACAAAGCAGAAACAATGAAACGGTCATTAGGATCATCCTCCAAGGTCTCATCATCAGTCCTCCCATACCAAACCCCAAGACTCAGAAACTATTACACCTTAGGCAAGAAATTAGGCCAAGGCCAGTTTGGCACAACATACCAATGCAGAGAGAAGGCCACCGGCGTAGAGTACGCGTGCAAGTCCATCCCAAAGCGCAAGCTTTTGTGCAGGGAAGATTACGAGGATGTGTGGCGGGAGATTCAGATAATGCACCACTTGTCCGAGCACCCGACCGTGGTGAGGATCAAAGGGACTTACGAGGACAATATGTTCATGCATTTGGTCATGGAGCTATGCAGCGGAGGCGAGCTCTTCGATAGGATTGTGCAGAAGGGGCATTACACCGAGAAGAAGGCTGCTCAGCTGATGAAAACTATCGCCGGGGTGGTGGAGGCTTGCCATTCTTTAGGGGTCATGCATAGGGATCTCAAGCCTGAGAATTTCCTCTTTGATACCCCAGATGAGGATGCAAAGCTTAAGGCCACCGATTTCGGGTTGTCTGTTTTCTACAAGCCAGGTAAGGATCTGGCCTTGTCTGTTTGCATCTTAGATCAAAGGCGCAAACTTGTAGAAATTATTTTGTTGTCTGATTTCGCCTTCTCTATTTCTGAGGTATGCGTTTCTAGCTTATCGTTATTTGTTATGAAATGTTGATCTTGATCTGAGATTAATATTCTGATGATTAATCTTCTTTCTCCCTCAACTTTCAATTTTCAGGGCAGTATCTTTCTGAGGTTGTTGGGAGTCCTTACTATGTTGCACCTGAAGTGTTGCATAAATATTACGGACCTGAAGCCGATGTATGGAGTGCAGGTGTTATCCTATATATACTACTATGTGGGGTTCCTCCTTTTTGGGCAGGTGAATAGGCCTTTGAATCAACCCTGCTGCAGAACATGGAGAAGTTTCAACTTCTACTCTTCTTCTAAATTCTAAGTGCGTGCAAATCTTAAATTTGCAGAAACGGATAATGGCATTTTCAAGCAGATTTTGAATGGAAAAGTAGACTTTGAGTCTGATCCATGGCCTCACATTTCGGACAGTGCAAAGGATCTGGTGCAGAAGATGCTGGAAAGGGATCCCAAACAGCGAATTTCTGCTCATGAAGTCTTATGTGAGTAACATACAAGGTCCAATCTAGTTATAATGTATTGATAGTATTCCTCTGAGTGAAGATGGGAGTGTGTTTAATAGGTCATCCTTGGATCGTGGATGACGAGGTTGCCCCGGACAAACCTCTGGGATCTGCAGTTCTGTCACGGCTAAAGCAGTTCTCTGCCATGAACAAACTCAAAAAGATGGCTCTGCGTGTAAGGTTTCGCCTTGTTCATTTCATGATTTAGTTACACTCGTTCAATTGCTTAGAGAGCTTCTTTCTGCAGGTTATAGCAGAAAGGCTCTCAGAAGAAGAAATCGGTGGACTGAGACAGTTGTTCAAGATGATTGATACAGACAACAGCGGTACAATAACGTTTGAGGAGCTGAAACAAGGCTTGAAAAGAGTGGGCTCTGATCTAATGGAATCAGAGATCAAAGCACTGATGAACGCGGTATTATTTATTTTCCTTTTATGATGATCCCAGCCTTTTAACTTGAAGTATAACAAGAGCAAGGATTCATATGCATGGTGAATATGATTTTCTTGCAGGCTGATGTAGATAACAGCGGAACTATAGAATATGGTGAATTTCTTGCAGCTACTTTACACATGAATAAGATGGAAAGGGAGGAAAACTTACTGGCTGCTTTCTCATTCTTCGACAAGGATGGCAGTGGCTACATCACCATTGATGAGCTTCAACAGGCTAGCAAAGATTTCGGCCTGGGGGATGCTCATCTTGAAGACATGATTAAAGAAATTGATACAGACAATGTAAGCCTTCTAAAATATTCCCCAAGACAAGTCAAGGAATCATAATTTGGAAGTTCAATCCTCGAAAATTCTTGATGCTATAACTAGTACTTTTAAATTTATGACACCGCAGGATGGAAGAATAGACTACGGAGAATTTGCTACAATGATGAGGAAGGGTAACCAAGGGCTGGGGGCCAGAACTATAAGGGGCAATTTGAACTTTAACTTGGCAGATGCCCTTGAAGGTAAAAGAGAAGTGGAAGATTAAATGGGGACTGACCGACTTTTGGACAGTCTTAACAGATTTTGCAGTCCATATTAGAATGCAAAACACCAGTCCTAAGTTGTAAGGTAGAGAAGGTAGCTAACTACTTGTGCTCCCATTGTAGTGCTGGACAAGTAAAATCTGTTTACCTTTTTACTATGTATATTCAAACAATTCCCTCTGTGTATTTACATTCTTCAGCATAAAGAAGTAATGAATCTTTGTTACTTGTCTGAACTATGCACTCAACGTCCTCCCTGCATAGCAATGCAATGTGAAAAGGGAGGAAAACCGTCGAGGACATCTTTATACTAAACTTCATGCCTTCAATTTTGCTCTCTCATCCTGGCAAGGCCCTCATACTTATGTCCTATATATATATATAAATATATATATATATATATTTATATATATATAACTCAAGAATCCATTAGATATATATATATATATATATATTTATATATATATAACTCAAGAATCCATTAGCTTCAAGTGTAAATTATACCTCACTCACTGCCCACTTTGGCATCTTTTTGGGGACATTTTGATGATATGGCCGCTACCATGAGCACATATTTTGCACATAAACCAGGGTTGACGAGGACACATTTTGAACGCTACTTAAACACTGCTCTTACAGATGCATACGACGAACAAATAGTCCATTGAAGACAGAAAAAGTTAACCACAAGTTTTCCAATCCGAGGGGCAGAGCTGTGCAACCGCATCCAATTTCGGGGATACTAGTTTGATTAACCACTTATAGAGTTTGATGGTTGTAACAAGACTTGGGAACTTAATAATTCGCACAACACGATTTATTTCAATATCAGTGTGTGTGTGTGTGTGTGTGTGTCTGAGTGTGAGCATTCTCAGTTACTGTACATCACGATTTCACCCCTCACAAGAAAATAATATTAGATGAGATTTTAACACTAAAACAGATAATCCAATCAGAACTTATCATATCAAGTACTTCAATTTTGATTTTAAATTCAGTAAAGCTTCAAGAATTCTGCTACATGGTGATCTAGAGAAACCCCGTTAGGGGTCACATATCAGGAGACCCACATAAAGGTATGTATAGCAGCTTCTAAACTTCAGACGTGCCACTCCAAGCAGAGAGAGATGAAATTTCCCTGTTCTATCCGTCTCATGGTAGAAAATCATTGTATGGGTTCCCTACTCTATAAAGAGGGGTAGAATTTGACATAGAAATCTACTCGTATACCCGCTTCTTCTTCAAAAGGGTCGGAATTAATAAAACAGACCCAATAAGGAAAAGTATGGCCAAGGTCTTAAAATCATATAGATCTTTGACTGATTTCAGATCACCAAGAGCAAGCCCAGCCTAACAGATACAAAAGCAGAGTCACAAATCATGCTGAGTGTACAGATTGAAAACAAAATATCAAAAAGCAAAAAAGCAAAGCAGCAGCAACATTCACTCCATAATCCAGTATTTGGCAAGATCAATAGAAGCATACATAAGTGATTAAGAAAATCAAGAAAAAGGGAAGTCTTACTCTAACAGTAATGTAGGAGGCCGGAATGAGACCGATAACAGTTGCCAGAAAGAATATATGAAATGGTATATCCACAATGGGCGATGCCAAATTGATAAACAGGTTTGGCAATGTTGGAGTGACTCTCAAAAAGAGCATGTAGTTGAGCAGCTTTTCTCTTCTCTTTGCTACCTGCAACCAATAGAACTCATGTTGCTTGAGGACCAAAATATAGATTTTGGAAAAACTAAGTCACTAAAATAAAATACATCAGTTTTAAAATGTTGAAACTTGAAATTTAAAAAGAAGAAGAAGAAGACTTGAACCTGTGAATACATACCTCTGCCTGAAAAAATCTCAGTTTTTCAGGCCACAGCCAGTTAACAATAGGCCTGCCAATCAGTTTGGACAAAAAATAGCAGGATGATGCTCCTGCTGTGGCATTGAAGACAACCAAGAAAAGACCTCTGACAACACCAAAAAGTGCTCCAGCTAGTAAGGACATGAAAATTGTTCCAGGAATCATGAATGTCTGCATAAATATGTAAGTTGAGCAGTAACCCAGAATGAACTTCGCTGGGTACACTGCAGCATAAGTTGCAAGATGATCTCTGGAGCACATTGAAAAGTGTAAATCAGTAAGAAAGGGATACATTATAGAACCAAGAGTTGTTAATTTCAGATTCCAAAACTAAAAACTTCCATGAATCCAAGAGGCACATGAACAAAAATTAAGTTGGAACTAATGTGAGTGATTATGTATAACTCAACAAAATATAATTAAACCTTGCTTCATTATTGTACCATCTGCCACATACCCTTGACCACTCCAATAAAGATCCAAAGATATATGTCCATCTGTAAACAATTACGTTTTTATCAATGCAGTCATACAACTGAATGCAGCCTCCTCCTTTATTAGGACTTCAAACCGGCATTGTTACTGAATACAGTTGAATTTTAAAAAACTACAATTTAGGAACACAAATTCACTATCATTCCTTCCAATAAGAAGAAATTCATCATTCAACAGTCAAATGAGTGTTTCTGTTCAGCGTATACTGCAAACAAATGAAGCCACTCATCAATAAGATACATCAAAAAGAGAAGCATACAAATGGTAAAACATACTATTTAAGTCTTTTAACATCAGGGAAGTTAGTTACTATCTTCATATCATGTCGCACAAATTATAAATGAATTAGGCAAACTAACATATGCACTCATTCAAAAATTATAGAGCAAAATAAGACAAAAACTAATCAGGATGCTATATATTGTGATCATAATTAGAACCTACAACTAATCAATTTAAATCAGTTTCAAGCTTAGCTAAAGGCATCCGCGCATCCATTATGAGCTTCTCTCTAAAAGCCCACAAAAGCAGAGATGCTTTTGTAAAGTAACAGCTTCATGCCTAGCACGCAAAAATCCGCTTTTACCCTTTCAAAAAATAGAAATCAACAGTCACAAAACAGAGTTCAGCGTGCATACATTATATACCTAAAAATCAAGGCCCATGCACTCATCGGAAAATAATAGCAAAGCGACAGCAATAGCTAAAATCAAAAGACTAGAAGGTAGAAAATTCAAAACCACCGTCAACCCCAAACAAATTAATCCAAGAATTTACCGCTTGATCTCGTTAGACTATATGACACTAAAATCAAATGCTTGAAAGCAATAAAATTGCTTACTTGAGCAAGCGAAGATCCGCGAGCGTACGAGGCAGCTTTAGCATCTCATACTCCGCGGCAGGCATGGTAAGGTAAATGCACAACAGCCCGGCAGAAAAAACCAAAAACACCCCCAGAGCCGCCGCGAATTCCCACCGAGAGAGAGGAAATCTCTCCGCCTTAACTTTCTTTCCCGAGGGAGAGTCAGCATCGTTCTCATCCCTATCCAACATCCAGTCACCGGTTTCCACCACCACGCTCCGCGGCGCCGCCATTAAAATTAAAAGTGAAAACGATGGCGACTGCGTCGACCAGAGATTGCCAGCGAGAGATGAGAACGGCAGGATTTTGAACTTAATTACGATAACAATAACAAACACGAATTGATTTTCTGGATTGGTTCATTGCTTCTGCAACCTCTGCTACTCATAAATTGTAGGCAATGGGGATGATAAGGGAGAGACGGCGATAACTGCACGCAAAAATCAAGGAAATTCCCTGACAATGAAATTCACGAGAAGGGGGATCAGGGATTCTGTTTAGAGATCTAGAACTAGAAGGGAATTTCGAAGTATGAGCTGAGGAAACGGGGAGTGCAAAGGATGGGCAATCGATGGAATTTCACAATTTCTTACATACAAAGAGATCAATAAAGAAGTACAGCGTGAATCTGAAAATCAAATTTTTGAAACCCCAGCAAATGGGGTTGAGTGACGAATTTATGTTCCTTTCCACCTCTTCAAAGATTGCTTCCCTGCTAGTTAGTGCGAGGGAGAGAAAAGTCAATGGAAGGCCCTAAAAGGCATATCCATTGGGATATATGATAAAATTAGAGTAATTATTATTATTATTAATAGTTTCTTTCCTTTTCATTTTTAAGTTGAGTAAGATTTTATCTTTTATGATGCTGAAAACTTTGGTTATCTTTGGGAGAGGGATTTTGACGGAGATGGATGATGATGGATGGGAGATGAGCAGCATTATTTCTTTAAATTAGTGTTATAAAATATATAATAATATTTGAATAATTTGATAGTATAAAAAAATAATAATTAGTTATATAAATATGAGTTTATGTGGAATATACATAATAATTAATTGATTAGTTAATTATTTATATATAAGAAATAAAAAATTTGAAGATGAAATAGGTTGTGTAATGTATGTAAGATTTAATGGGTTAGGTTGTATGAAGTTTAAAATGAGGATTTAGTCTTTTAATCCAACTTATTTATTCGTTCTATACTTGAGTACCCACACTGAATATTCATTCTAAATTATTCAGGCTTCCGTTGTCTTCATTTTTAGAAAATAAAGACACGTGCAAATTTCGTAAAAGTACACTCAAGAAAACTCAACAAAAAAATTTAAAACAAACAGAGCTTTAGCAGTCAATTTTGTAATGCAAGGGCACCTTCAACTCTGTTACTGCTCACTGCACATTACTGAGAAACCAAAAAGGAAAACCGGAAAAAACAGATATTGCCTTTGCGCGAAATGAGAAAATATCACGTGTATAGTATATATTATTGTACCATATTCTCTTTTTCTTTATTTTTTATGATATTTTATCACAATATAGTTAACTATAGATTAATATAATAATATAGAAAGAATTATCACATATTCAATAAAAATAATGGTCAAATATCGGCTCTTTTTAGATATTTTATTTTAAAAACAATGTTCTTTGTAATGGAAATTTATTTTATTTTTTAACATTATTATAACATTATATTTATGTTGCTATTTGTCTTTGTTTCATAACTTAATTTAATTGACATTTATACTTTTAATTTTTTAACAAATTATTTTTTTATATGTATTAGGTAATATAATCATGATATTAATGTCTTCCAATTCATTTATTGTTATGCTTTTACAAAATTAATTATGCAATAATACTGTATGTAATAAAGTTGAAAGTCATAAATTTATTCATTTTAAATATTTTAACATATTATTTTTTATAAGAATATCGATTTCTCGTATATATGTAATTTATTTATTTATATTTTTAATACATTGTTTTAATTCTATTTCTCTTGTTAGTTGTTCTCTATAATGTTTACTAAATATAATTAACTATGGAATCAAATAATAATATAAAATGAATCACCACATTCTTAATAAATTTGATAATCAAAGTTTTACTCATTTTAGATAACTTATTATATAATGTTACAACAATAGTGAAGTTTTTGCATATGAAATTTGTTATTTTTTTTAATTTTAGTTTATTATTATAATTTATTTTATCACTTATAGTTTAATTAATTAATTTGATATCTATGTTTGTTAATTTTTATCATATATATATATTTTTTTAATATTTATCAACCTATATAATTATGAAGTGAATGTTCTTCATGGAATTCATTCTTATTTTTTAAATACAAATATGAAATTATAATTTACTCTATTATGAATTTAAACTTATAAATATTTTTAAAAAATTAGGATTCTATTAATTTTTTAATTTTATTTAATTTATAAATAATTTAAAATTCTATTAGTTTCCTACTACTTAATTTTTATTTTACATAACTTAAAAATAATTATATTAGTTTGAATATATTAGGACTATATCAATCTTTTATTATTAAAATGCATATTAATTAAAAATTCTGTTAATTTTCTACAACTAAAAATTTCTATCTATCTTACTTCATTTAAAGATAACTATAAAAGTAGATTAGATATATTAAGCCTCTATAAATATTTTACTACTAAATGATAAATATTTTAAATAGAATTTTATTTTTATCTATATAACATTATTTGTCATAATAAGTATAGATATTTAATTAAAGATATATATGTGTGTCTGTGTGTGTGTGTACTTTCACAATTCGGAAAAACATTCACACGTATATGTAGATATAGATAAATTAGAGTGTTGAAGAGTGAAGAAGAGAATTAAGTTTTTAAATTCTCTGTCTGTATACGTTACACAATTTTAGAGTAAAATACGTAAGACTGCATTAGGGGTCGAGTCATTATCCTGCATCCATCACCATCATGTATTCCAGGGCTGACGTCCCTGCAAGTCTCTTCGGATGAATTCAGAAAGAGCACGGCCTTCTTCATTGATTGTGGACACCAGAAGGTAAGAAGTGGTTCTAGTTTATGAAAATAAAACTGTTTCCTTGTTCACCACAGATGATTGCCACTTTTCTCCCACCAAGAACGTGTTCCGTTCGTTAACACGTCTAGAGAGTATTTTATCGTCCCCGACCCTTGACAGGGCAAACTGCATGCTCTCTGCGGCATTGGCCACCTTTTTTAAGTGAGGCATATTCCTGTTTTCGGTGTCCTTTCTACGCATTAATGAGATAAAAAATACAAGGTAGGAAGGCTTGCATGTCTAGTGTGATAGACTTGCAAAACAATTTATAAAAACAAATATTAAAAGAGAAGAATACTTAAGAATTTTCTATATTTATCAACTCAATCAATACTTTATAAATTTACTCTTCTACAACTCTCTCAACTCTATATTTTTCTTTCTTCTTCTTCTCTTGAATTGTAAATGAGTTGCAAGAGTCTCCTATTTATATTATTTTCTATCAAGAATTGATGGTGGTGATTAAAAAAATCTAACGGTTCAAATTAATCTCCACCTAACTATTTCACCTATCCCACCCAACTTACCAACCATACGAATATGGACACACATATTATCTAAGTACATCACTAACTCTATGTATCTATACATTATTTCAAGCTTCATACATACGCATCATAGAGGAAACAATTTTTAATACAAAACTAATTTATTTTTGATAGAAATGCTAGAAAATTAAGCTTAGTTTTTAACACATCCCCTTAAGTTTAATTTTCTCATCCCAAGCTAATGCCGTAACTTCTCAAAGACTTTTCTTTTCAAGGGCTTAACAAAGATATTAACAACTTGTTCATAAATCTTCACATACTTTACTTGCACCTTTTTTCTTTCAATGCATTCTCTTATAAAGTGAAAGCGCGTGTAAATGTGTTTACTTCGATCATGGAACACAGGATTCTTCGTTAAAGTAATTGCTGATTTGTTGTCAACATATATTACAATCATATCCTTCGCATTAAGGTAAAGTTTTTTAAATAAACTTCTTAACCACAATGCATGACAAACACTTGTTGTTGCTGCAACATACTCAACTTCACATATTGACAAAGTCACAATTGATTGTTTCTTTAGCATCCAAGTGAATGTCGTGTCTCCAAAATAAAATATAAATCCACTTGTACTCTTTCCATTGTCGAGATCGCCAACCCAATCACTATCGTTGTATTCCTTCAACTTCATATCTCTAGTCGTATGATAGAACATACCATATTCAATAATTCCTTTAATATATTGAAATATCCTCTTTGTAGCTTGAAGATGGTAACTTGTTGGAGTTTTCATGTAGAGACTAACAAGACTAATTGTATAAAGGATATCAAACCTTGTGCATGTCAAGCACCTTAAGCTACTAATCAAGCTTTTGAATAAGGTGGAATTTACTCGATTACCATCAACATATTTTGATAGCTTTACTCTAACTTCTGCTAGAGTGTTAATGGACTTGCAAAATTCCATTTTGAATTTCTTTAGCATTTCTTTGGCATAGACCTCTTGAGAGATAAAGATGTCATATCATCTTGTTTTACCTCAATTCCAAGATAGTAAGTTATCAATCCAATGTCAGTCATCTCAAACTCCTTGGTCATTACCTCTTTAAAATCATCAATCATATTGGAGTTGCTACCTGCAAATATCAAATCACCGACATAAAGATAAATGATTAGTATATCACCATTCTTATTTATGCTGAAGTAGAGAGTATGTTCATGGGGGCACTTCTTGAATTCATTCTTTTGAAAGTATTGATCAATCCGGCTGTTCCATGTCCTTAGTGTTTGCTTTCAACTATAGAGTATCTTCTTTAATTTAAGAACTTTATTTTCATGCTCTCGAACAACATAGCATTTAGGTTATTCAATATATATCTCTTCTTCAAGAAATTCATTCAAAAAGGTAGACTTTACGTCCATTTGATGAACCTTCCACCTCATTTGAGCGGCCAACGCAATCAAAAATCTTATAATTCCAAGTTGGGCTATTAGAGCAAATACCTCATCATAATTAATTCCAACTCTTTGCTTGTATCTTTTTATTACAAACCTTGCCTTGAATCTCTCTATTTCTCCTTTTGCATTCTTTTTGATTTTGTAAACCCATTTTACACCAATGGACTTATGTCCTGCTGGTAAAGTGGTCAACTCCTATGTTTCATTCTTCTTTATAGTTTCAATTTCTTTATCCATAACCTTTCTCCACTTTTTGCCTTTTGATGCTTCTTCATAATTGACTGATTCAGAATCTACAAAAAAACAAAATAAGTTCTGATTTTGGCTAAGTTGATAGATTTCATCCAAAATCCTCGATACTTATGGTCCAATAGCATCTTCATCATCTAATGATGTGAAATATCTTGAACTTGATTTTGACTGTAAACTTGATTGTGGAGTTGATGAAGAGGAAGTTGTGGGCTTCACAACTTCTTGTGTTTGATTTTTCTCTACCGCTATTAGATAAAATGTGGATTACTCCTTAGCTTCCAAACTCCAATCCCATGAATTCTTCTCATCAATGACCACGTTTGGACTAACTATGATTTTCTTTTCAATAAGATCATGCACCTTGTACCCTTTAAAATATTGTTCATAGCCGATAAAAATGATCATATACCTTGTACCTTTTAGAATGTTGGTTATAACCAATGAAAATGTATATTTTACTTCTTTCATTTATCTTCTTTCTTTTTTGGTTTAGGACATGGACATGAGCAAGACTTCCGAATATCTTTAACTGAGATACACTTAGTTTGTATCCACTCCATACTTCTTATGGTGTCTTGTTTCCCATATTTTTTAATGGACACTGGTTAGATAAATACACAGCACAGTCTACTATCTCTGCCTAAAATTCCTTAGACAAATTCTTGCTCTTCAACATACTTTGAGCCATATTTAAAATAATTCTATTCTTTCTTTTTGCTATTCCATTTTGTTGTGGTGAGTATGGGATAGTCAAGGGTTGTCGAATTCCATTCTCATCATAGAATTTTACGAACTCTTTTGAATTGAACTCTCCTCCACGATCAGATTTTATTGACTTGATTTTGATTTCATCTTATTTTTCTATGAAGACTTTGAACTTTTTGAATGTTGAAAATACTTCTGATTTCTGTTTCAAAAAATAAAACCACGTTTTTTACTACAATCACCAATAAATAGTAGAAAATACCAGTTTTTTTTTTTCAAAAATGCTGGCTCAATAGGTTCACAGATATCATTATGGATCAATTCCAATGATCATTGTGGATCAATTCCAATGGTTACTTGGCTCTCGACATTGATTCTTTTGGAAAGCTTTCTTGATGTTGTTTTCGAATAAGACAACATTCACATAGTTGATCAGGTTGATTGATTGATAGAGACCCACTCACCATCTTCTTTATGGATAACTCCTTTAAGCTTTTAAAGTTGAGATGTCCAAACCTTAGGTACCATAGCCATGCCCATTCTTTAAAGCAAGCTTTCAAACATTTCACCACATTGATATTCATTAAAAACATTTGGTTCTTAGTCATTGGCACATCAACCAAGAGATTTCATTTGTCATCTTTCAGATAGAGACTATGATTCCTTAAATGAATATCATATCCCTTCTCCAACAATTACCCTAAGCTAAGAATGTTTGTTTTCATACTTGAAACATAATACACATTCGATATAAATTAGTGGTCTCCATTCTTTAATTTGAAGAGAATTTTTCCTTTACCTTTGACAGGAGCCTTTAAAAGATCACTAAATGTAATATTTCTTATCACAAATTCAACCATCTCAACAAACATTTGCTTATGACCACACGTGTGATTACTTACACCGGGGGTTATCAGGTGTGCATTAACTCTTCATTTTACCCCTTATGTACTAACAATATTGTATTTTCAATTTCATTCATTTTTTCGACATAAAAGGACTTTTCCTTTTTCTTATCTCGATAATCATATGAATAGTATTCATACCTTTGACAATTGTAGCATTGTACCTCCCTTTTATATTATCTTTGATTGTAGTCACATCTTCCTTAATCTTTTGATGATCGAAACTTGTTTGATTTAAAATTTTTGTTTTGATCTTGATGGCTTTCACTTCTTTCTCAATCTTGACCATGTCCACGACCTCATCCTCGACTATAATCGCGTCCACCTTGATTCTAATAAGCATTGTCCTTCTTTTCTCCAATGTTCATCTTAACTTGAAGGGTTGCTCAATTGATTCTTTACTTCTCCTTTTAATTTTCTCTTCATAGATTTGTAGCTTGCCAGTAAGCTCATCAACGGTCATGGTCTCAAGATCATTAGATTCTTCAATTGCTACAACCATATGACCAAATTTTGAATCAAGTGATTGGAGTATCTTCTCCACAACTAGACTAGCGGGCATTTTTTCACCATTTCTTTTAAGTTGATTTGCAACCATGGTGATTCAAGAATTGTATTCAAATACTTCTTCAGAGTTTTTTCATTTGCAAAATCTCAAATTCATCTCAAAGGACTTGAAATCGAATCTTATTCACCTTGTTAATGGCTTTAAAAGCATTTCCATGAATATCTCATGCCCTTTAAAAAGTGATTATTTGGACAATTTTCTCAAAAATTAAATCATCAACACCGAGTTGGATAAGTGAAAGTGCCATTTAGTCTTTCACTTTAGCCTTTTTCACGACTTTCTTTACATCCTTACTTGCGATAACCAAATTCTCTGGTACATGAAATTCTTCTTCTACTGCACCCATACATCTTGTCTAATAAGGAATGTCTTCATTTGGATGCTCCATTTTTCATAATTTTCTTTTGTGAGTTTTGGAATTGGAAGGACTCCACCAGCAACGGTCGTCTTAACAGGGCTTTAATATCACTTTGGTGTGTGGTGGGCTTATAAAACAACTTAGAAAAACAAAAATTAGAAGAAGAGAAAGTGGAAAAGAGAACACTTCAAAAAAAATTATATTTATTAACTCAATCTACACTTTATAAACTCACTCTTCTACAACTCTGTCAACTCTATATTTTTCTTTTTTCTTTTTCTCTTAAATTACAAATGACTTGCAAGACTCTTTTATTTATACTATTTTCTATTAAGAATGAACAATATTGATTAAGAAAATATAACGGTTCAAATTAATCACCACCTAACTATTTCACCTATCCTCACTTAACTTACCAACCATATGAATATGGGCACACACATTGTCTAAGTATATTACTAACTCTATGTATCGAGACATTATTTCAATCTTCATACATACACATCCTAGAAAAAAATAATTGTCAATACAAAACTAATTTATTTTTGATAGAAATATTAGAAAATTAAGTTTAATTTCTAATACATGATATTCATCTAGCAATTACAACAGTTGAATATGAGAAGAGATAGAAGGGAATTCAGCATATAGAACTGAGAAAATTCCAGGAGAACTGAATCTTGGCCCCATTTTCAATTTCTGATGCCGAATAACTAAGCTACAGCACATAATCACATACATCGCGAGGGTGAATGTACGAGTTAACGAGGGATGTAATGAAGTATTTGGCGTTGCTTTTTTTGGACCTTTTTTTTTCTCCTAAATATGTGTTTAAACCAAGTTCTGATTTTGTAGTAAGGACGAGGAATTTAACAAAAAAACTGTGAATCGTCCATCCTGAAAAATACAGTAAAAACTCTTTAACCAACTTCTGCCTGCGTAGTAAGGAATATGGAATACTATGTACCACTAAAAAGACTCTTTTCCTGTAAACCTCATTGTATGGGATGCCCTCTTTTTGATGTCTTATTCTGAAAATTAAAAAAAAACACAATAGGTCTCGGAAAAACATTTCTTCAATTATATCCACACCAGATGGCGTGTACAGCAATCCAATTATGAACTAGCTCAAATCAGAAACTTAATTTCATGTCGTGGACTTGACATCTAACCAGCATAGGGTATATAATAGAATTCTGCTGTACGCAGAAACTGCAATGGAAGATGCATCAACAAAGCATGATATCGACCCTGCAGGAACATAGGTTATTCAATCAATAAGATGCAACAATACATATGGGATTCAGAGTTGCTTGCCAACAAGAATAGCCAAAAAAGGAAAATCAATGCTTTA
Source organism: Avicennia marina (assembly GCA_019155195.1). Classification (NCBI taxonomy): domain Eukaryota; kingdom Viridiplantae; phylum Streptophyta; class Magnoliopsida; order Lamiales; family Acanthaceae; genus Avicennia; species Avicennia marina. Next base: position 299,499 of record CM032774.1, read on the forward strand.
GCCTACGCCCAGCTAACTTGGGGAAGATCGCTAGTAATATGTATGATCTATGCCCACGCTTGAAAGGGTCTGCTATTTTTTGCGTTCTCAACGAAAATCCTATACGAATGCAATTTTCTAGCTAGCTACTGTTAGAAAATACTAAAGAGCAGTCAAGAAAAATTTAAAATTCCATAACACTTAGAATGCATAGGTATTTATAAATGTTTCCAAACATGAATCTATTCTAAATTTATAAATAATATTTAATATGTTATATCTCTTTTTTAAATACGTGAATAACACTAAAAGATTTATAAGAAATATAATATTTCAATCCTAATATATGAATAAAGTAAAGAGATACATCATTCCAATATAACATTTCCACACCATTCATACACTTGTTCTTAAATCTAGTTTAATTACTAATAGCTACAGGTCAGAAAAGCATTCAAGCACGTGGCCAATATGATTCTGAGCATCTAACTCATCATTTTGGGAGGCTAAGGGCATGTTTGAGTAGGCGTATGATGAGGGCACAATGGCTTCACATGCAAGGAGCCCATCTAAGCTCTTCCATTCACCGTATTGATTACCTAAATTGCTCCTTTCATCTCCCATGTCATCATTGCCAATACCACTCTGCTCAAAGAAGTTGTCATTTCTTGTTAAACTGGCAGAAACGGAGGGGCTGTCAAGCTTCGGAAGCTCTACCATTTGACTTTCGAAAGGGCTGTGGCTAGACTTAAAGGACTCTGGTGGGAATGGAGGGCCGTGATTATGATTTATCCCTAAATTATTCAATATAGTACTTGGGATGCTGGGATCATGTGATGGATGCCTATAATGGCTGCTGTCTGATCTGACATAGTATGCGCTATTCCAGGCTTCAAACCCTTGCTTGTGACTTGGACTCGGCTTCTTGAATGCACGACAAACGACCCATCCTTCTTCCTGTCACATATAATCAAATTGCTTGGTGATTAATATTGTTTAAAGTTATGGTCATGCGTCCATGCAAATCAGTTAACTGTGCCATGTACAGAACTGGCCACTTTTGAATCCCTTCCCGAAGCTGGCCTTAGATTTATTAGTTCATATGTCCTTACTTATGGTTGTTGCTTGATTAGGATTTTCAGCCTCAGAAAGTGCTTTCGGAAAGCGGTCACGTTCCAAATCATGGCAGACATAATCATGATTACGAACAAAAATTGGATAAAATGATGAATTCTACGCCAGAAGTTGTGACAGCCATGCATTCCGAACTTGATGAATTCAGGCTTTTCTTCAATATTAGTAGATAAGACGTCTCGTTAGGATTACCTGAAGAGGCCCGTGTTCAGATGTCTGGAGGCGATACTCGTGCGTGATCCAATCTGTTTTCCTTCCGTTGGGCGCCCGCCCTTTGTAGAACACCAGAGTCTTTCTCATCCCTATGATACTGTCCTTGGAAAGCACCGCCTTGTCCCGTCCTGTCGCCTTCCAGAAACCGGCAGCCGTAGCCCTGTTGGTTCGCGTTCCAGTCGGATACTTCCTGTCCTTGTGACTGAAGAAGTACCATTCATTCTGTTCTTCGTATCCCAGTCTGCACTTTTCTACATAAAAACAAGACGTACAAATGACGATCAGAAACAGCCGATCTAGCTAAAGGAAATCCACCAGTACTAGACATGCAGAATGTATAGTTGTGCCATACCTTGAATATCCCAAGGCTCAATCCTGTAGAGGTCAATATCAGTGATGACATCAAGATCAATTTTCAGAGAGTGAACCTTTCTCCTGAGATAGTAGCCAACGAGTTCTTCTTCGGTCGGGTGGAATCGGAAGCCTGGCGGTACACATGACTCCATAATTTCCATGTCTGATCGTCTTAACCTGTTAGAAGAAAGCCAGTTACTCTATATATGTATATATATAATTGGGCTTCGCTCTGGTCACATCTAATCAGTTAAGAGGGAGCAATGGTGGAAGATACTTGGTTGGCCTGCTTGATTAGGGTAATTTGTAAAGCTACTTTGGGAAGGCATTGGAACTACAGACGGCAACTTCCATGGGAGAGAGTAAACTTCACACAAGTACTCCTGTCTCTAAAATTTTCTATGATTGATTTGATATCCACTCGTGAGCACAGTGAAATTATTACGATGGTCCGCAGCCCATGTGTTTGTATCTTTTACAGTGTTTTTAAGACGGGAAATATGGCAGATCAATTGTGGTATGCCACCTCCCCGAAAAAGAACCATTTCAGAGATCAACCAAGGCCAGTTCTCTGAGTGTGGGCTTTGTAGATTGTGACAAAATATTTAATAAATTATTTATATTTTTTAATATAAAATTGTGATAGTTATTATAATCTATTATATTTATCACAATTTCAAAAATTAAGTAAATATATTGAGTGCATGTTTGAATAGACTTCGAGTGTGAGTAGCATCAGCAGAAGTTAGGTCAAAAGTACACTGGCGGGGGGGGGGGGGGGCCGTGGTGATTTCTTTGAGTGTATTCCACTCAATGATTCCTGGTGCGCAAGGGGTTTTCACACCCAACCTACGTCTTATACACTGTATACCCTAGCTGCACAACCATAACCATAACCAGCTGGGCTTATGTTTCACTCGCAATGTAGCATTTCTAAGCAAATATATGCATGTTTGTAAGAAAATTTTGAAAACAGAAAGTTTGGCAAGAAAATTTAAGAATATTGTAAAAAAATAAGATACAAAATATATATAATTTTGATGGTTGGTATGTTTGAAAGAATTAATTTTGTAAGTCGCAAATTCGCCGCATGCAACCTGCCAGCAGATTAAGATCATGAGGGGAGAAAAACGTTAATTCCATGCATAGAATAATCATATACATAACTCGTGTACTAACCAAAAGCTTATTACAATTGCTTCTCTTATGTGACCACACCAATATTTTTAAAACCGGACCGGATCGGCCGGTTCAACCGGTTCGACCAGGAATTGGTCGGTTTTTCGATCCGGTTAAGCTATAAAAATAAAACATGTATAAAACTAGTCAAGAACCGATCAAAAAAGGTCAAAAACCGGTCAAAATTGGCTAAAAACTGGTTTTATCTAAAAAATTAAAAAAAAAAAGATTTTTTTAGCAATTTTTTTTTTGAAAAAATTACAAAATAAATTTTTAGACTTTTTTCAAAATTTTCTTACATTTACAACTCTTTAATATTAGTTAAATATACAATTTTTATTTTGACTTTTTTTTAATAATTTTTATCCTTTTATTTTTCTAATTAATATTTTGAAAATTAAATTATTGTATCTTAAAATTAAAATGGGCCATATTAATTAATTTTTTTATTTTTCAAAACTATTTTTTCAATTTTATACTTTTAATCATTTTGAATTTAATATATTTTTTAATTTGTGTAATAAATTTTTATTTTAGTTAAATTATTTAATTTTTAACATTACATCTAAAATTTATTTTATAATCTATTGTTATATTGAATTACATTTATTTTGTAAATTATTTTTATAGTAATATATATAATATTATATAATTAAAATAATCGATTTTTTCAACTGTTCAACCGTTTGGACCAGTAATCTAATTACCCAATAAATTTTTCGATTCAGTCACCGGTCCGATTTTTAAAACATTGGACCACACCACACAAAACAAGGGTAATTATGTAGATATTGCTGGATAGGTATCCGAATGTGTGTAAATTAAAACGGTAATAATTGATCAGGCGTGGGGTGGCAGATATTGGATCAGGGGCAGTGTCTGGACGGCGCTTCAGACGCTTTATTTTCCATGCCAACCCATGCGAAGTTCTCCTCTCTGCTAACTAAGGTTTATTTTCTTCATCATTACAAGACAACGAACTTGGCATTTCATTTGTCGCGCATCTGATAACCGACAAGCACTACTAACAAACCCAAATATTTATTTGTTCAACTCACGATCCAGGCTCCAGCTATGGTTGTCTGTTTGGTGCGCCGCCCTTCCACATGTGGCACCACTTACCGCCCGCCACCTGGGCAAACAACTCTCCGTTTCATCTACACTAAGTTTATATTTTTCATTATGCTAATTAATGTAATGTAGTCCTCCATAATCATGATATGCGACACCATTAATTCCCATGATCTCATTGCATGCTCCGTGGACTATGGGTCTGTCTATTCCTCTTGCAGTGTCCGCATGAGACAATTTCTCATCTACAGGGGAGTAGCGTGATGTCCAACTAGTCCGAGTTTCAAATCACTACATCGAATTAATCCAGATGCACTACTCCAAATTAAATTATATTTATTCTCTTTGTTTTGTTATTTGAGGGGCCATGGAAGGTGCCATTCGTTGTCTATTCCCAGTTGTCACTGCAGATACCGTGTGATGCCAGGACCCTGACAACAGTTGATTGCCGATGTAACACACACACACACACACACACACTTTATCAGCTAGACTTTTGGTCCCTATTTCAAGAACATTTCCTGCCATTAGTTTGGCTTGAAACACGTTAATTATTTAAAAGAAATGGACCACTATAGGAAAAAATAAATAAATGTGTACTTCTTTTTGAAATGTATGATTATAAAATCATATCAGCTCGACTTTTTTTTTCCTAATGGAACTTGAGTATGTTACAAGACGAGCAAAGAAAAAGCTTGTTTTGGGGATCGTTGTGCAAAATAATAAAAGAATCACTTAGATATTTAACTGGGTCCGCGCGTGGAGGACTTCGGACAAAAAGAACTTACTAAAATATACGAAAGAAATAGACACAGACAGCTTTGATTTGTTATATACCTTGCTACTTAATATTTTATGGAAAAAGAACATATGCTTAAAGTTCAATTCATTTTATTTATACTGGAACTAATAAATTAGGGACATTTTTATTTTTCGGATGGGGTTAAAGCTTATTGAAATTATTTTAAAGAATTAATTAATCCCATCTTTTATCCTTTGTTTTAATTATTTTATAACGCACTTGATATTAATCAAATACTTTTATCCCTCATAAAAAATATGTGATTGGTTGATAAAAAAATTTATCCAATCTAATCTTTCAAAGTGTGTGCAGCAGTAAAAGAATTAATCTATTTAACTTAATTTACATTTTCTTGTCAAGACAAGATTGACAAATAGGTCACCGATGTTGATTATCATTGATTTGGGGTTTTTACAAAAAAAAAAATTATACCTGAACCACAGCAATTATGTTCTTCATCCAATACTTGAAACAGCAAAGAATAAATAAATGAATTGAATAAACAAATTGAAAACTGGACAAATTAAGTATAAGGTAATTATATATGGTAATATGGACCATTAAAATTATTAACACATATATGCTAGTGATTGAGACAGACAGCTGTGAAGATGTATTATGATGCAAAACTAATTGACTACATGGTATTGGTCGGAAAGTTTTCTTAAAAAAAATAACTCGATTGATGGGATGTGAACCATTTGAATGCTCGATTAGGATTTTAGTTTAGGACAGTATGCATCAATAATCAACAAATTTGCTTGGATTAATTAACATCCAAATGGATAAGATTATCATTTTCTACTGATTCTTAACTTATTAAGTGAGTAGCAACTTAACATATGTCTGTCAGTAAACCTCAAAAGAAATCGCTATTTTTTCTTAGTTTTTGGTGGTAAGTGGGACTAGGGATTTCCCTTTCCTTATTATTATTATTATTATTATTATTTGAATTTTGGGGGCAAATAAATAATTGGAAAATTGTGCGAGCAAGCTAAAACTTTAAGACCCACCCACGAGTGATGAGTTCCAACCAATCAATAGTAAGATATCATCAATTCAATCCGAGAAAAATAATCACTTACAGAGATCTAGTAACGTAACTCCTGTCCACTTTCACAACTAGAAATTATCCGAATTGGTAAAATTTTTGTGACGAAATTTGCTCAAAGAAACAAAAATAAATAAATAAAAATCACTGCAGCATAAATGAAGAGTTTTAGAGTGATTTTTGGTTGACCCATAAAAGCTCATTGCAAACTGATTTGGTTCAGCATTTTGGGAGCCGTACCAAGAATGGAGATGACTTCGGAACGAATTTGGTTTGCCGTACCAAGAACCCTCCTACCCACATGCTTAATACAAATATTGGGACTATGGAAAAGCTTTGAAGTGGAATTTTGAAACGACTTTAAAACTAATATATATGGATGGTTTTGAGACAATTTTATTTGGGATGTTTGCTCACAGAGATGGATTAGAGAACTATTTGGAAACAAGAACTTAGATGGTAAACTTTAAAAACGAATTTGAGGCAACTTTTTTTGAAAAAAGTTAAAAAATAATGTCCCAATTTGACACATCTTCTAGTCACAAGGCGTCATATTTTTGTAATTACTTTGTGAACAATTTGAATCTGCTTTCGTTTCCTATTCCAAATCCATTCCAGAATCATATCAAATTCAAAAAACCATTTCAGTCCAGCAGTTTTCATCTAGTGCTTCCTATGAGTTGTTTCTTCTTGTACAAATTTCTAACTCATATTTATAGTTGTAAATAATTATATACAGGCGTGCCAATCTCAAGGCCTTTAACTTCCATGCTATTAGGCTAGATTTAATGAATTAGATCTATAAATATTAAAATGAAAAGGGAGAAATAAACCAGAGACAAGAACAGCTCCATGACCTATAATTACAAAGCTTGTAAAATTTTTGTGAAGGATATTGTCACACTGCAAGTAATTGAACTTAACAACTGTATACATAATAATATATATATATATATATATAAGTCAGAACGATTTTCATTACATGTGTGGGATATATCATATGTGTTAGTGAAAGATTGGATTAATTGGTAAACCTGTAACAGTGCAATTAAACCAAGCAAGTGCCAAGTGGGGTTCTGTTACTGGGGCGGTTTGTGGGACTAAGAAAGTCATGCTGCTTAGCCTATACATTTAACATTCTTCGACTACGTACCTAATTTTTCAGGCCCTCTCATCATACTTCTCACTTGCACATGCCAAATTTATTTATTTATTTATTTATTTTCATCAAACATGGAAAACTTTAATTTGATGAGAATGAAAAAGAAAAAGTTTTGAATATTTTTAAAGTATGCACAAAAATATTCTCATATATCTATACATATAAAGTTTTCTGATAATACAATGAAATTTTATTTGAGAAGCCATAAATTGGGGTAGGAAGGGTTGGCTAAACTGGAAAATGACATGACAATAGTGGTTATAGAGAAGGGTGGAGACTGTATATTATATTGGTGCCCCCTAACTAAGCCTGATGAAGACAGCTCTCCTTACAAAAGCCAAGGTTGTTCCTCATTCCATTTACATCACATACATCACATATGAGGATATTGGTGCAGGTGTTTCCATTATTGCTACACATTTCAAGCTTATTCTATTCGACTTTATCTTGCTTCATTATATATTCCAATCAACACAATGCTCCTCTTTTGTGCAATGCAAATGTAAGACAAAATTCTTGAATAATAAGAAAATTTTTATAAGATCGAATATTTTGATCAAATTGAATTTCTGTGGGTTTTATTTTCTAACTCCAATCCTCTTATTCTTCCTTCAAGAATACTTTATTTGAAACTTGAACAATTTTTAAGAAAATGACTTGTACTTTATTTTTCTTGAGAGTTGTTAAATCTTCAGTAATACTAATCTTCACGCTTAGCACACGATTTTGAATTAAACACTAGATTTGGAAATTTTGACAAAGAACGTCTTGAATTTAGTGATGACTCTTTGAATATAATAAGAAAGTATCGAACTTTTTGAATTTGATGAAAATGACTTTAATGTTCTTGAGAATTCTAGATAAAATTTGAAGTATTTTTATTGCTATAATTCTTCAACTACTTCAACTCTTTGACTTCTATCTTTTTCATGGAGTTTAACCCCTATTTATAATTAGAGGAAAGATGGAGTGACTGCATTATCTTGTTGATGTGGTATAATCCTATTTACTGTAACAACTTAGATCATATCCTGTTACTTAATAGATTGATTTAATCTTGTAGAATTCCTTTCTCCAACTTCTAAAAGGATTTCGTTGCTTGTATCAATTTTCTATTTATTTATTTTAAGAATGATATTTATTTAAATACCTAGATTATACATAGGATTTGTTTAATTAATATTTTGTACCATATTTTTCACGTGTCATAATTTAATTGGATATCAAAATTTATGTGTCTACAGTGACCTTGTGATGGCTCACGAGCATGTTGAAAAACCACACACCCACACCCACGCATGCACACACAATATTTCCTGATGCATGGTATTTTGTTAATTTAGGTGTCCTATTATAAAATTATCAAATAAAAAGCTTTTGATTCACATTTTCATTAAATTGGGTAAAATCCTATGCATGGCGTCAGGACTCTGGGCCAACTCATTTGAGTCAATGGGCTTTTCTATCGGGTCAGAAAACAAATGGGCCTAAGTCTTGTTAACGGCTGAACTCAAATTCCACAGATCTTGGGCTTTCTGATTTCACCAGACATGGAATATTGAAATCAAGAAAAAAGGGGCAAAGCATATTCATGAAGTGGAGAAGAAAAATGACTATAGTATATTCTAAGCCTTTGTCATCTATCATTTATGTACTTTGATGGTATTTGAATTAACTTTCAATTTTTTCAAAGCATATTACAGATTATTTAGGATTAATAAAAATTTTAATAAAGTACTTTATAAGCTGTAAGATGCTCAAAGAGTTCCCTTAAATAAAAGAAAAAAAAAAAAACCATCTCCAATTTATTTTGAAATGTGTCGTAGACTTCCTCATTTTATATATTGAAAATTACATACAGATCTTTAGTTACATCATATTGATGACATTTAATTATTTCTATTATTATTACAACAACGAAAATTATAACCACACGTACTTATGAATTCTATGGCTATGTTTGTTTTCTTATTACTAACTATTTTTCACCATTTAAAAATCTTACAAACCAAACACTTATCATACAATTTTTACCTCTTTTATTTTTTATACTTAATTAATATTTTTTTCAATCATTATATATATTCACAATCAAATTAATACATGGCCTTATAATTTTCCCACCGACATTAAATTTTTTATTACCCTATAAACTTATATACAATCACATCATTTAATTAATATTACATATTAAATATGTATATAAAGATAATTTTCCTATTTATCCAAATCTTACAAATTAAATATAAATTTTCTTCCCACTTAAATAATCAAAATTTTCTTGCCCACTTTACTAAGACACCAAACATACCCTATAAGATATAATATTATATATATATATATATATTATCCAAATAGCTTACTATTTTATTTCTCAAATATAATATTTATTCATAAGTTTCAAGAATATCTTCTAACACACAAGGCCTTCAAAACTTCTAAAAATAAGTTAACTGAACACCCTTTCAAAGTAGATATATATACTATCTACTATTATATAAAAATATATATCTTTTTTAGTATTTTTAACACATTGTTAAATTACATCTCTATTTTTAATTAAATACTCATATTTAGTAAAAATAAGGTTAGTTAGGTAATCTACTACTATATAAAAGTATGCATCACTTTTAGTGTTTTTGGCACATTATTAAATTACATTTTTATGCTTAATTAATACTCATATTTAGTAAAATTAAGATTAGTTAGGTAAATATGAAATTCTATTTAAAATATAAAGATTTAAGTAGTTAAATAATGATAGAATTCTAACTTATCTAGTATTATTCTACTATAATTTATAAATTAATTTTAAAGTAAAAAATTAATAGAATTCTAAATTATCTAAACTACTTATAAGTTATTATAATTATTAATTATCTATTTGTATATGAAGTGTTTAATTTTTTAATTAAATAACAATAAATTGGTTGGAGGACACTAACTCATAACTATACCTCTTAAGTAATAAATATAAAAAAATTAATTTTTTAAAAATAACAAAAAAAAAACTCAGTCATATAAAATTACCAAAAAAATAAAATGAGTAACAATATAAATAACGTTAACACAATTAGTAAAAATTTCAAATAAATAAATAAGTTATAATAAAAAACAATTATAGTTATGAAATAAATAATACGTTGTAAACAACTTTAAATGTACAAAATTTGACTATAAATTTTACTAAATATGTGGTATTTATTTCATATAAGTTAAATTCATTTTAAAGTTTGATTATATATAGTATAATACCATAGAAACTAGACAAAAATTATTATGATGTGAAATTTTAAATTGTAAGTATAAATACACTATTTATTTGAAAACATGTTAATAGATTCACGAGAATATAATATTATTAAAATACATTTAAAATATAAAATTAGATTTATAGAATTAGAAATAAAATGATATATTTAAAAAGATAATTTTATAGAAAAATAATATAAATATGAAAATGCATAAATATGCAAAAAAATGTTACAAGAAATAGTCAAATTTAATATATATATTACCCACTAATTAGTAATGTATAAAAAATATAAAATATTATGTAATAAAATTAATATTACAAAATTAAAACCAATTAGTTCATAAATATTAAATTAAAGAATGATGTGAGTAGCAATACAAATAATGTTAACACAATCAGTAAAAATTTCAAAAAAAAAGTTATAATAAAAAGCAACCATAGCTATGAAATAAATAATATTTTATAAACAATTTTAAATGTACTAATTTTTTTAAATATGTGATATTTATTTAATGTAAGTTAAATTTATTTTAAAGTTTGATTATATATAATACAATACTATAGGGACTAGATAAAAATTATCATGATGTAAAATTTTAAATTGTAAACATAAATATACTATTTATTTAAAAATATGTTAACAGATTCATGTGAATAAAATATTATTAAAATATATTTAAAATATAAAAGTAGATTTACAGAATTAAAAATAAAATGATATATTTAAAAAGATAATAAAATGATAAAAATATGAATATGCATAAGTACAGAAAAATTGTTATAAGAAGTAGTCAAATTTAATAGTTTTGCTATGCACAAATTAGTAGCGTATAAAAAATATAAAATAATACATAATAAAATAAAAGTTACAAAATTAAAACCAAACAGAAAATTTAGTTCATATGTATTAAATTAAAGAATGGTGTGTAATGATAAGTTTATATGATTGGGTTGATGATAATTTATAATATAATTGCATACCAAATTTGGAAATACAATATGTAAAATAATATAAAATAAACTAATTTATTGAAATATAAAAACAATTAAATAATTGTACCACAGAAAAATAACGTTATATGTTATGGATAGTTATTTAAAATATCAAAATAGAAAGTATATTTCTTAAAGAAATAATCTATAATTTGAAAAAAAACAAGAAAATTAATTTAATTAATTAGATAATAAGTCATGACAAGTAAAATGTCACAAATATTGTCAAATTGAAACCACCTAGAAAAATCCAAATTAATACATTCATGTAGTAATTGTAATACAAATATTATAAACTTTAATAAATAACATTTGCAATATGATAATTTAAATAAAAGACAATGCATATTTAATAAAAATATTAAGTAAATTCATAATGATAAGACATGAAGAAAAAATTAATAATAAATAAATAAAATTTGATGTGCATAGAAGAAATATTATTATATTAAAAATTTAATTCCTATACATAAAACTAATGCAAACTTCTCTTGTACTGATCCTCATAATTTTTTTTTTAAAAAATAATTACTATATAAATTATAAACAGTTGATTCTCATGCTTTTATACGTTACATAAAAGTGTGCATGTGTATCACATTATGCTTTTTTTTGCACTTTGTCAATGTGTGTGTGTGTGTACACACTTAATTAAATACTTATATTTATTAAAATAAAGTTAGTTAGGCAAAAATAAAATACTACTAAAAATATAAATATCTTAGTGGACAAGTACTACAGAATTTTAATTCATTTAAATTTCTTGTATAGTTATTATAAATTAATTAAAATCAAAGAAATTAGTAAACACTAAACTATCCAAACTATTTACATGGCTATTATAAATGTTAGTCATCTATATTATACATGAAGTGTTTATTTATTTTTAATTAAATTATAATAAATTTATTAAAAGACATTAATTTATAGCAATATCACTTAATAATAAATAGAAAATAAATTAATTTTTACAAACAATTTTAAATGTGCCAAATTTGAATATAAATTTTATTAATTATATGTATTTTTTATCTCAAAGTTTATTTGTTTGTAATGTAGAGACTGAATAACAATTATTAAAATGTGAAACTTTAGAATGTTAGGATAAAGCATATTATGTGTTTGAAAATTTATTAGTAGGTTCGAATTTATATTATTAAAATACGTTTAAAATATAGAAAGTAAATTTATAGTATTAGAAATAAAATGACATGCTTAAAAAAGAAAATTTTATGAAATAATGTTGTGCATATGAAGTTGTATAAATATATGTTTTTTGGAGGATACTAATTTAAAACTATACTACTCAATAAATATAAAATAAATTAACATGTTAAAAATTATAAAAATAAATATCAATGAAAATTTAAAAGATAAAATAATTAGTGAGATAAATAATGTTACAAAAAGTTAAAATTTCAAATAAATAACAAAATGTATTATTATTAGAAACAACTACTGTAGTAAAATAAATAATATGTTATAAATTATTTTAATCGTGAGAAATTTGAATATAATTTTTTGAATTCATGATATTTATTTGATATAATTTAATTTTATTTTAAAATTTAATTATCTATAATATAATGCTATAGAGATAGAATAATAATTATTAAAATGAAAAGTTTGATTGTGAGAATAAAATATACTTTTTGTTTGAAAATATTTTAATAAATCACTTGAATATAGTATTATAAAAAACCCATTGAAAATATAAAATATAAATTTATAGTTTTAGGAATAAAATGATATGTTATAGAAAGATAATTTTATGAAAGATTACTAAAAATATGAAAATTTATGGACACACAAAAAATGTTATGTAGTCAATTTTAATATTTAAGTAATTCACTTTAATATTAAAGAATAATTGATAGATTCTAATATAATTGGATACCAATTTTAAAACTACAATTGAATATAAAATAAATTAATGGGTTGAAATATGTAAAAAAAATTTTTTACATACAAATAATAATCCATATTATAGATACTTTTTTTAACATATCAAAATAAAAAACATATTTCTTCGAGACATAAATTATAGTTTGGAAGTAAAGCAGCGAACAAATATTATTTAATTAGATAATATACCTTGCAAGTAAAATGTAATAAATTTTGTCAAATTGAAATTAGATTTAAAAAATCTAAAATGAATGTATTCATATAGTAATTCCGATAAAGATAATAGAAATTTAATTAAATAACATGTGCAATATGAAAATTTGCATAATATATATATAGTAGAAAATATTATGTAAATTCATAATCATAAGATATTATATAAAACGTTAAGAATAAATAATATAATAATTAATAAATAATAAATTATGTAATTTCTATATATATATATATATGTAGACACAATAATTTGGCTGTTGAGAGGGCCCAAAGGTTGTGAATATTCCAGCGGTTATCCAAATTTAAGCTGTCTTTGCTTTCAGTCCAGGACATGCTATCGGGGACACACCACCCGTCAGACTATGAAAAAATTGTATTACATGCCAGTTGAGTGCCAGCAAGAAACACGCACACGCCCACGTGTCCCTGTGCGAATCCTCTGGGGTTAGCTGGTGGTTAATCTGCACCTTTTACCGGAGCATGGACTGATTCTTGAACAATTTGATGAAAAGTCTAGCAGCCCCTGATCCCACCAATTTGGATCATGTCAATGAATTGATCCTCTATAGAACAAATCTGCTTCACTATGCATTCGTCATACACGCATGCATGTGCTTTTGCTTTTCCATTCAAGTCTCTATATGGAACACCGTATGAGGCTATGGGGTCATGACAAGGAATAATCAAGGGACCATTTGTTCTGTTCTCTCCATCCCTTTGTCCATACGTGCCCATCAAGCCAAGGAATCAACAGCTGTTCCAAAGCTAGCTAGCACAACAAGTGATAATGCAAAGCTCCAAGGACAGCAAGTCTGGTGGGGTGGGGTGCTCATAAATAACTTGATAAATTGTTTCCTTGAGCACACAGATTCTGTTATTTTTCCTAAGATCAATAGTTGCCTGTGAAATCAGTAAAGGGTTAAAGCAAAAGCAAGTAAATCTCTATAAATAGGTACCCGGGATGCACAAGAAATTGAACTCCCAAGCTTGAAACTTGGCTTAGTCATTAACAAAAATGATGAAGTTCCTGTCGGTGCTTCTCATAGTCATTCTTTTTGTACAGGTATGGCTCAATAGAGATTCCCCATACTCCTGACAAATATCCACACAGAAATTCATTAGTTTAGTCTGTTCTGGCTATTAATTCATATGCATTCTTACAATTGTCAGGTTTTTGTGGAGGCAAAATCTGTCGGTCCTCTTCCTCAGGTTGCAAATATAATCTGATTTTTTTTTCACCTGCGTATTCATGAGTATCAATGAAGCTTGTAGCATGAAATCTGAGTCTTTCTCGCTTATGTGTAAGACTAAGTTTTTAGGCATTCATGTGACAGGATGATGTGGGAGGAAAGTCCGGAGGCCTTCTCAAGGCATACCGACCTAAAAAAATCAGTAAGCCATAAAACTTTCCTCCGATGTTGCCTCAAGCACATGATTTCGATTATAGATCATTGGCCGAATTGAGTCCACATAAATTTTTCTGTTTGGTATATACAAAACTGGCATGACAGATTGCAAGTTCGCGTGCTCAAGAAGATGCAGCAAGTCAGCAAGAAAGAACGTGTGCTCTCGAGCTTGTGTTAGCTGTTGTGCTACCTGCAATTGTGTGCCGCCTGGAACTTATGGCAACAAAGGCCTTTGCCCCTGCTATGCCAAGCTGAAAACGCATGGAAACAGGCCAAAATGCCCTTGAACATGTTCCTTTGGCTGTTCAGAGAGTCTTGAAATTTTATCACGGTTTGGATTCGTCTGTGCGTGTTTGTGTGTTTGTGTTTCAGTGTAAATAAGGGATTTTGATGGTTTTGGCTGTCAGAGTCTGGCAATCAGTAATAAGTGGGCGATGCTGCCTGTGTGAGTATATTGATGCACACTGCTAGTGCCATGCAATATATAGTGAATGGGAGTTTTGAACCTTTCAGTTCCAACCAATTGAGACCAAATCTGTCTACTTTTGGAGAAAACAGCAACACTTTAACCTCAGGATCTTTTATTCCAATGCCCAACAACCACCACAGGTTACCAAAAAGTAGAAATGCTATAACTGACAACAAAAATTAAGTGGAGACGGACAAGAAATAATTTTATCATGACCTTCCAAATTGGTACCAATGTTTACATGGATTTTACATCCTGCAAAACACCGGATAATTACTACGTCCAACCTTTAATATCAATTTAATTATGAAGATGGTGATCAAACTGTGAAACTTGCTTACTTAAAATACTACTGAATTGTGTCCAAGCAAGCACAGAAGAGTTAGTGCAACTGTACAAGTTCCAGGGGAAATGGCGGGATCTAATGGTGCCTAATGCTAGTGTTAATAAAAATCTTGCTATCAAACACACATGATTTGTTCTTATTGAACTATATTACCAGCATCAGTATACACCCTCATCTTCAGGTAGGTTGGTATAGCATACAATATCTAAAAACAAAGTCAAGATGACTTGATCAAGAAAGCAAGTAGTATAAGAGGAATCTATGAATGAATAAATCACGACCAAGTTGGCAACTAAAACCGAGCCCAGCAGCGAGTGCATTGTGCCATGCAATCTCCCTTGCAATCGATATTATAACCCAACACTCTGGGATTTCTAAGGAGGAGGTTTCTCAACGTCTTCCCTTTGATACCCCATTCTTTTTCCAAAATCTGCACATTTGTTTTCAATTCATCTTCTAGTCTGCACCCAAGTACCTCAGGGAATTTCTTGAGAAGTTTGCAGAGATCTTCATCCATGAGACCTAAATCCTTGAGATAACTCAGGATTTCACTTACTACCTCAAACTTGGGCACTTCTTTCTTCCGCTCTTCACCCCAATAAGGAGAATGAATATGACCAAATGCTTTGCACAAGATTCTATCTTCTTCTTCTTTAGTAAAACCATATGCAGACAGGACTTGTCTACAAGATTCCCATGTTTTCTTATCTTCATCTTTAATAATTACATCCTGAATTTTGGCAGTAGAATGCAACTCCCAATTCCTAGATGAGGAGGTTGTTGTGCTATAGCCCCGGAGGATGTTTGGGGGAACATAAATTGAAGGACATACGTTGATGAGCAGTTTGCTGGTTGCTACAGATGCAGAATCAGGCTGCAAGAGAAGCAAAAACTGCTCTGATCATAAATTGACAAAGGCTACTATCATTAGCATCATGTAGTTCATTTGCATACTTAGAAACATGTTTTATATGAACTTGTAGAACATCAAGGCAGGCATCAATCCTATTGATGCGAATTATTAGTAGATATGTGTATGCCTTTAATCACAATAGGATTCATGACTACATAATGTTCTACAAGTTCATCTGTTTTCTAATAATGCACGTTTGCAAGGACAAATTCAAAGTCTTCTAGCAAAACCTGTTCCAATATGTTCATGGTTCATTCAAATTTTCCCAGCATAAAACATTTCTCAAGAAATGCTGAATTCCAGGTAATTATCTGTCAGATAATACAATACATTTACCTTAAAGTAATGAAATAACAATGCATCAATTCTAATGTGCTCCCAAGAAACATTGATATCATATTTATATACTTCAGTTACTCATGCAACAAAGGATCATAATATATAGTATTTTTTGGCTGAAGGGACATCAAACTAAGCGCAATTTGTTATATTTAAAACCAAGTAAGTTTTAACATGAAAAATATAACTACAAGATCCAAACTTTTGACAGTATTTAAACTCATGATCAAGTTATAAAGAATAATTAATTATATTTTAATTTAATACACATTGATATATGGTACCGAATAATAAGAACTATAAAACTTAAAAACTGATCTGATATCAAAATAAAAATAATAACTTTGATGTATCATATGATAAAGCTGTCGGGCACTATTGCTCCACAAAGTATTAAGTTTCACCAAATTACACATCTCATCGGTAGAACTGCACAAAACTAGAGTACGGAAAAGAAGGAAAGCACATTAGAGAAGAGAAAAAAAGAAACTTACACAAGAGCAGAAGCGTCGTGTTGAATCAAACGTCAGCAGGGGAGAAGCCAAATATTTACCCAGCATCCCTGACCTAAATAATCAAAAATAAAACTAAAAATCAAACAGCTGCTTCAGAAAAGCTACTACCCTGTAAATATTCCGAAATAAGGAAATCCAAACAACTCCCAATCAAAACAGTTCCCAATATCATAGCTCCTTACCAAGTCAAAGTAAAAGGAGGACAAAAGAGGACGCATAAAACTTGCACCGAAAACAAACGATTCAATGGAGTGAAAAAAGCTGCAAAAAATAGGGAAATGTTGGTACCTTGAACAACTGGATGCCTGGGTTGAAATGGCGTTCCGTTGAGCGGAGAAGGAAGAAAAAGACGGAATCGTGTTGTGGCTCTTGGCACCCCCACAGAAGTCCGACTGAGGTGGCGTTTGGCGAACCATATATAATCTCCCCACTAGAAGTACCTGTAAAATGCGACTTTGAGGGAATTCTGTTGCCGGCTACCACGATCTCTCGTAAGATGCGAGTTTACAATTGGAAAAGCGGCTAAAATATACAACGCAAGGCAGAAAAAAGAATGAGATAAAATAAACATAAGCTGGATTTCTTTGGTATTTTGATTTCATTTTGGCTGAGCTTATGGTCCTCAACAGGAAGGCGACGGGGGTGAGTGAGGCGGGTGCAGGCGCTGGAATCCTTTCCCCCACTGTAAATGGGTACCGTACACGCTCTAGCCCGATTTTAATTATATATGTATATATAATTCTAATCTACATTTATATTTTTAAGAAATAAAATATACAGTGTAGGGTTATATAATTTTTTTTATTTTTGATCTTTTTCCTTTTCTTTTCTTTTAATTTATTTTTATTTCAAATCTTCATTCTTCACAAATTCTTTTATTATTACAGTTTCAATATTAAATGATGTTGTTTTTAATATTTAAAATACAATAATTTTATAATTTTTAAATATATTTGCTCATAAAAAAATATGTGAAATTATTAATTAGAGTAAATAATAAATTAGTATTTAATTATGTATAATATTTAATAAGAATTAAATTTTTATTTTTTTTTAAAAAATTTCTTTTCATCTGGAGACTCGAGACAGGAGTCGAGGCGGAATGGAAACGAGAGAAACATGGGCAGGGTGCGGGGAAATTTTTCCTCCATTGCTATCTCCACTCCTCAAGGACTAATTCTGCCACGCGCTAATGTATCGAGGACCGTAATGCATTTCTTTCATAAACAAGGGACTAAGAAGCAAATTTTGCCCAACCTAAAGCACAGTTGAATGCGTTAAATGCACACCGATCCCCCTCATCCTTTACTCCGCTCTCTCCGGTGAGCCTCCTCAAGTAGTTGCGGTTGTTGCCATTATACCCTCTCAAAACCCCCTCAACTCCTGTACTCGCCCTTGCCGATACAGGTGCATCGATCTCGACATCCATCCCATGATGCTCGGATGGCCCAGTACAGGCAATCCGGCGGCGGCGGCGGCAACGGGTTGCGAAACGGCGTCGCGTCAGATCACGTGTCGATAGGCGTGCGTGGAGGTTTCCGGCCCTCTCACCACCGGAGATCGAAGGCCCCGCCAGCTTATAGGATTTCGGTGGGATTCTGCGTTTTGACGCTCTCTCTCATTCTCTCTATCTCCACTTTCTTCTATTTCGCGCTGCAGAGTAAAGGTATGGAGGCGAGGAACTTTCTACATTTTGGTAAAGCTTGTGTTTTTAGTTGAAGTGTGTATCTGATGCTTGATTAGTTACTAATATGTTAGAGGAAAGTGGTCGAAACTACAGAATATTTAATAATTTGGAGTGGTTGATTGTTGCATTGACTGCTGGCATAGGGCACATGATTATGTTCTCAGCCCTATGACACAAGTTTCTACATGATTATGCACCTCTGGCTCCAAAGGAACTGCGACCTGTATGAAAGTGGAAATAGGAACTAAAATTGATTTTGCCAATTCTTATCCACGGATTCTAATAGTTTTACGCAAAAACTTAAACAAATGTGTCATAGGGCTGAGAACATAATCATGTAGAACCTTGTGTATGATCATTTTAATTGATCTCTCAGTCAGTGTTGCATTATGAGCACTTTAATATGTTGATTCCCGATTGTAATTCCTATCGTTATCATCGTTTCTTTTGGCTGGGCCTGGCTGTGTAAAATGGGTCCTTATTGTTGAAACTTATGGAAAACTACTTGAATTTGATTGAAGATACATTTTATCTCCATGGTTAGGACTTCAATCCTGTTATTACCTTGAACTTTTGTTGCTTCACTTTGTTGGTAGTTCTTGATTTTGCAATTTCTGCATTATCTTTGAATTAGGAGGGGGAATACATAGACACAAAACCCAAGAAGATGACATGGGCATTGATTCTGATTTTCTCACAAATGTGACACGAACTCAGAAATCCAAGGAGCTCGAATTTGGCCATGGATCAGTTGCTTATGGCCGGGATTCGCGCTATTGGGACAAAGATGACAGAAGAAGAGATAATGATTATAATGAGGAGTTGGAACGAGCCTGGGATGATTCTGTGGATAAGGTTCACAACAAAGTGAACAACAGAGGTAATAAGCCGTCTTTCAACAAATCTCATAAAATATTAGATCGCCAAGGAAATGGCTTATACAATGAGGCTGGACGCAATGAATTGAAAATTTATGAAGCTGAATATGAAGCCTCTTTAAAGAATAATGGAAAGACCATATACTTGCAAGGTGAAAGAAGCCAGCGATCTGGGGATACTGATGGCAGGAACCGTAGAGCACTGGATGATGCTGATGAATATGACGATGGTATGGACTTACAGGATGATCAAATGGAAGAATACGATGGTGCTGGAGATGATGAGAAGTCCCATTCTGGTGCCACTGTTGAGTTGGGGGTATCTTCTCATGTACATCATGCTAGAAACAAGGAGCAGGATAATGCTGGTCAGGCTGATAAAGCTTCCAATGATTTGTATGGTAAGGAATCTCTTTCAGAAGCCCAGCATTCAAGAGGCCACGTCTATCCTGGACATTCGAGTTTTGATGAAGATCAGAATGTCCGAAAGTCAATTCCTGAAAAGCGCTCAGGTTCCAAAAAGAAGCCAAAACGTCATAAATTTTCTGGTAATTATTTGTTTTATCATATACTTGTACCATTTACATTTAATAAAATGTCAAAATATATCAATTTTCAGGTTACTCAATCCACTGGGCATTATTTATTCCACATGAATTGTGAAATCTACTCTCCTGATACTGAAATTGAGGAGGAACATGAAGAAATCATCATGCAATATCTAGTTAAAGTATTTCAATGTCGGAAGGAATCTACTTTATTGCAATATTTATTCAATTCTGTGAGCAGCATCATGAAGTTTTCTTGATATTGTAATGTGAGGTGGGTTCCATGGGATGCTCAATTGAAGTAAATCATGAAATAAATAACTTACTTCTTGTTGCACAGCCACTTCTAAGCTTTTCCCATCCGCGTATATTTGAATCATACCCACTGCTCTGTATTATATAAGGCCAATTGACATCATGCCTTCTTTTTCCTTGTCATGAATGAAATATAAGCAAATTTATGTGGACTGATGGTTTCAGGTTATTGTGTTTTTATAAAGCATCTAGTTCCTCTATTTGCCTTCACATCCGCTAATGGTTTGAATTCAAACTCTAATATTCAAAAATACAGGTACTTGTGAGATGAAAATTGCAAATTCCACTGCACTGCTGGTAGAGCCTTTAGAAAGTCGAAAATTTGTAAGGTTTTCCTTGCAATATACAGAAACAGAAGAGAGGCCAATTGCAGACGAGAAATGGGAACCTAGATTTGCTGGACATCAGTCTCTTGGGGAACGGGAAGAATCTTTTATTGCTAGAGATCAGAAAATTAACTGTGGCTTTGTGAAAGGTCCTAAAGGGTCACCAAGTACCGGATTTGACTTAGCCGAGGATGATGCAAAGTACATAAGTAGTTGCCATATTGCTGTTATGTCTTGCATTTTTGGGAATTCAGATCGCTTGAGATCACCTGTGGGCAAGACGGTACCAATTATCTGCACCTAATTTCCAGTTTTAGTCTTTATTTTAGCTGATCATACTTCCTTTATATGTAAATATGGAACATGAATGGTGCTTTAGTATGTTACAAGAAATTGTATTTGGTACAATTTAGATATGTAATTTTTCACTAAATTGAACTATGTTCTCGTAAACTGAGAAACAATTGTGACTATATGTTAAAAATTAATAATTTGTGATCATAAGCAATACAAAATTATTTCTCTGTGTGGTCTTTGAGGTGAAAAATGTTTCTCTTTACTGGACAGCCCAAGACAAAAAAATGGAACACCTTAAGATATCTGCATCTCATTTAACTGAATAATTTGTTTAACTATTCACTTTCAGATATAATAAATGATTCTTGAATGTTCTTGATAGTAAAGATTCTAACTGTCATTGTAGAAAAGAATCCTTATTTATGCTGTCATTTTGAACATTGACATGACAAGCTCAGATGGGTCAAGTTGTTTCTGGGGAAGACTCATTACTGATGTTCCAATACGCACACGCATATTGTTGAAATAGAATGGCTATAGTTACTTCGATCTCACTTCCTTTTAGGTCTCTCGAATTTCAAAGAAAAATGTATGCTTTGTCATGTTCGTGGATGAAGTAACTTTCCAAACTCTTTCATCAGAGGGCCAAATGCCAGATATGATGGGCTTCATTGGGTTGTGGAAAATTGTGGTGGTGAAGAATCTTCCTTACGCCGATATGAGGAGAGTAGGGAAGATACCAAAATTTTTGTCACACCGATTATTTTCTTCTGCCAGGTAGAGAAAGTTGAGATAACAAATTGTTCACAATAGACTGTGTGGCTATGCTTCGTTTGTTTATACAGTTGTCTATCCTTTTGATGGATGAATGAACTCATCTCTTTCCTAATTTTAATTTCTAGTTGGTTCATTCAGATATGTATATTTTAGCCCTGTATATGAAATGGTGAATGATATGAAATCTGTCATTTGGGACAATTTGCACTTGCAGTTTGAAATTTTCGTGTGTTCTCTCCTTTTCTCACTCTTTCTTTATCAAGATCAGCGCCCATGGAATATCTTAGTGCTTGTTTCCTGTTTTATTTGGATGATCTCTATGATCTAATTGTGAACTCTCCATTTTGAAACTGTTTTAGGTACTCAATTTGGCTGGATAGCAAACTTCGTCTTCAACTTGATCCCTTACTTATATTAGAATACTTTCTGTGGAGAAAAGGCTATGAATATGCTATTTCCAATCACTATGACCGCCATTGTTTGTGGGAAGAGGTTGCCCAAAACAAGAAGCTTAACAAGTACAACCACAGCATTATAGATGAGCAATTTGCTTTTTATCTAGCAGATGGAATGAGAAGATTTAATGCATCAGACCCTAACAAGCTTCTCCCCAGCAGTACGACTTTGTTTGCTTATCTTTATAGGGTTCTTTGGTTCCATCATAGTGTTTTTTGTGCTGTATATGATATATTGAGTTTTCTGGCAGATGTACCGGAAGGGTCTTTCATTGTCAGGGCTCATACGCCAATGTCAAACTTGTTTTCTTGCCTTTGGTTCAATGAGGTTGATTGGTTTACTCCACGAGACCAGCTAAGTTTTGCCTATGCATATCACAAGTTGAGATGGATGAATCCCGACAAACCCTTCCGTCTGAATATGTTCAAGGTGCAGTATTGCAATTTCACCTCAATAAGCACTGATGGTTTCTAGAGCCATTTAGGCCCCTAAACATAAATTATCTGTGTTAGGACTGTGAGAGACGAAAGATAGCCAAACTGTATCATCACAGGTCCGAGGAGAGGAGGAGAAGCTCCCAACGCGAGATGGAATAGTCTCCTGATGATGATGGCATCTGTCTCAGGAACTGGCCCATTCTTCTTTGTGGTGCGCATCACTGCAGCAGCCTCTTTCCTTCCCTTGAGGACTGGTTTACAGTGTAAATTAGCAACTTTCTTTGAAGAATGGTTGGAATGCATACGCAACACAAGGAGGTCAGGCTTCTGATCACACTTGAAGATAGAACAGAACATGAGTATCAACTTTGAGTTCCAGAGCCCCAAAATCCCATTCATTTTGTTTTTATTCATTATGTACAACGCCAAAATGAAACAATCCTATATCTTGTACCAATATTCATTGACATTACCTGGTGAACTATGACATTCTTTTCATTTCCAAGGCTCCTTCACTGATTGATGACCACTAGAGGCTGTTGCCTTTTTCTTTTTGTTGGTCCTTAGGACAGCGCCAAGCTATTTAATCATGGACGAAGTTATTTCTCAACGGCTACACATTTCAATGCTTGCCTCTCTTCTTTAAGGAATTGTGGATGAAATGAAGATATTTAATCGCATTACCCACAAACATTAGTTCATGCAGAGGAGCCTTTGGAATTAGATGCATATCGTCTCCATGGACATTTGAAGGACCAGCTAATCTATTTGTTGATCTCTCTCAACATCGTCCCTAGTCCCCCTCAACATTACGAGCGCCAAGCCCTTTTTATTCCGTACACGATAACAACAAACGAGTTCATATAAGGGTTTCGTAAGGGACACGAGCGTCAGGTTGCATGACAAAAAATATTGAAAAGTAAAATTCATGAAAAGGAACTATAATTTGGTAATAACAAACGGGGAATTGTATTTAGACACTATCTGGCCACGCAGAAGTGAGAAAACAGCAAATGCATGGTCAATTTACTCCTGAGAACATATGGAAAGAAAACGCGCTAATTTACGTTTACGTTGTTCGCTTGTAAATTAATCAGATTAGAACTGGAAATTCCTGTCTCAACCCCAACTTGGGAAAACAAGATCAATGAAGTTACCATGCACGCTTCTTCTTGATCGAACAATGAGAATGATGCATGGCAAAAACCCTCTTCGAGATTCTGATGAATTCTAGAATGCTCGCTTTTTCTGCATGGATCATATTGTGTTCATTTGCCTTGAAGAACTTTAGAGCATTAACACAGTGTATTTGCATCTCTCTTCCTAGTGATGAATCGTCGCAATTCCCCAACACATTGCTCCCACAACTGCTTGAGCGTTCTCAAATTAAACTTTCCACTCTTGTGGCATGAAATTTTGGCAATATATTCTTTTTCTAATGCGAAATAGACTTAAACTCACGCATGCTGGCCCATGACATCACACTCTCTTGGCCCAGCATGAAATATGTAGAATGAGGAGAATTTGGCAGCAAGAGTGAAAAATAAAAGAAGCACGTAATGAGTGTTTTTGCGACTCATCTGAAAAGGAGAAACTTCCTTTTTATTTTTCTTACAAGATTGCAAATGCTTCTCGGAAACAACCATAAGAGTGAGTTTGATTTTGAGAGTTTAGAGTGGAAAGAAAAATGATTGAGTATAATGTTTAGCTGAAAGAATTTCAACAAAAAATAATAATAATAAGAAAAATTAACCAAGAACCTAAAATTAAAATTTTTTATAATTTGAAAAATTTTATGAATAAATAAATAAAAGAAATAGAATTAATGAAATTTTTAAAAGAAAAACAAGAGCTAAAATAATTTTTCCTGGTGAGGAAATCCTCTAGTTTTTCTTTTCTTTTTTTTTTTTTTCATATGATTTTTCTTTCTTAATCAAACGACAAAAATTATTTTCTTTAACTTTTTTTTTTTTTTCCTTTTTCTCTCTAAAATCCAAAAAACCAGAGCATACGCTAGTGTGACTTGATTGTAGCAACGTTGATAAAAAGAAAAGAAGAAAATTTGGCATGTAACGTGTGGAAAATGGCAAAAAGAGTAGACTCATTGGGGCAGAGGGAACGCGGCGACGACTTGGGCCTTCAGTCCCCGGGCGCTGTCTTATTCCCCTCATCCTCCGTGCTTGCTTTTGTCAGTCAACGTTCTTACTTATTGTTTTCCCTTCCCTCAAAAAGCAAAGCTATTGCATTATTTCTTGCCCACAGGTCTACTCAGTCAACACAGCCCATTCAACACTCCAGTTTTCCACACTTGTATTTTTCTTTTCCTCTTCTTCTCGGGGTTCCTACTCAAATTCTTAGTCTTCCCCTGATTCCTGGATCGAACAAAATCATTGTTTACATACACATAGGCAAGCCTTTCATATTTCTTAGAATACTTCTTGGGCCTTTCTGGAGAGAGCAAGGGAATACTAGCCTCAGAAAAATGATGGGCTTCGTGCATACTGCTACTCATCTGTTCATCTTCCTGCTTTTCCTTCAGTTGGGGTCTTCTCAATTGCCTGCTGATCAGGTCAGTACCATGACCAGACTTTATGAAATCTTTCAAAATGACACTCGTCAATCCTTTGTGTGGAATAATGTTGGGAAAGATTCAAATCCTTGCTCCTGGAAGGGAGTTTATTGCAACTCTGATAATTCTACCATAAACAAACTTTCTTTCGGTTCGTTTTCAATATCCACCTCTGAATTTCTCCCACTTCTGTGCACGGTTAGTTCCTTAGAGTCCCTTAACGTCTCTGATAACCTGTTGAGCACTATCCCAGATGAGTTCTTTACTGGTTGTCCAGTTATTAGTGGGTTGAAACTGTTGAACTTCAGTAAGAATTGGTTGAATGGTCCTTTGCCTACTTTCAGCGGTTTTAGACTGTTGAAACACTTGGATTTGTCTAACAATCGTCTCACAGGGGAGATTACTTTGCAGTTAGATGGATTGGATTCTCTTAGGAGTCTGAACCTTAGTCACAATAACTTCAGAGGAACAGTTCCGACAAGCCTAGGAAGATTGAATCTTTTAGAGGAGCTTCAGCTTTCTTCCAATTTCTTTACAGGTGAAATTCCAGTTCAAATCACAAAATACAGAAATCTGAGCTTGATTGATCTCAGCATCAATCACCTATCAGGCTCGATTCCAGGAGCATTGGGTGACCTCACCACGTTGAAAACCTTGGTGCTATCCGCCAACAATTTGATTGGTGGAATTCCAAAATTCCTTTCCCGAGTCACAACACTCTCAAGGTTTGCAGCAAATCAGAACAAGTTTAATGGCACTATACCATCACGAATTACTTCACACCTCGAAACTCTAGACCTCAGTTTTAATGAGTTGGAAGGAACAATTCCGTCTGATTTGCTATCAGGGCCCAATTTGCAGTCTCTTGACTTGTCATACAATGAACTGAAGGGTTCGATACCTGCACATATTTCAACTAGGCTATTCAGGTTGAGACTGGGAAGCAACTCTCTTAATGGGAAGCTTCCGGCTGGCTCATTGGGAAGTCTTGGGGAATTGATGTACTTGGATCTGGATAACAACAGCTTGACTGGACCAATACCTTCTGAATTGGGTATGTGCAAACAGTTGGCTCTGTTGAGCTTAGCCCAGAATAGACTTACTGGACGGCTGCCTCCAGTGTTGGGTAAGTTAACCAACCTGCAAGTCTTGAACCTCCAGTCGAACAATTTTTTTGGAGAAATCCCACCTCAGCTTACACAGTTAAATAAACTGCTGGAGCTGAATATGAGCGGGAACTCACTGAGTGGCTCAATTCCTTTGTCGATTTCAAGTTTGAAGAATCTTGTAAACTTGGACCTGCACGGTAATAATCTAAGTGGTTCCATACCTGATTCCATTAGAAACTTATCTTCTCTGATAGAGCTCCAACTGGGAAATAACCAACTTACTGGGCGCATTCCTGCTATGCCACGGACACTGCAAATTGCTTTGAATCTCAGCCATAATCTCTTTAGTGGACCTATCCCAGTTGCTTTATCCACATTGACGGAACTGGAAGTGTTGGACCTCTCCAACAACAGCTTTAGAGGGGAGATACCATTCTTCCTGACTCAACTAACTAGCCTAACTCAATTGGTTCTATCGAGCAATGAACTCTCTGGAGTTGTCCCAAAGTTTCAAGGTTATGTTCAACTTGACACAAAGGGTAACAAAGATCTAAGGAATTCTACAGAAAATCCTATCACCCCACCCCAAAGAAAGAGGAAATCACTTGCTTCAGCTGTTCTCATTGCTGTTGCAAGTGCTGCTGTGGCTGTTGCTTCATTGATAATGATAGCCATATTCATTGCAAGAAGATATAACAGGATCAATGATGAACATCTGAACTCTGGGGAAGTAACTTCTCTACCCCAGGTCATCCATGGAAAGTTATTGACTTCCAATGGCATCCACATGTCAAATATTGATTTCAGGAAAACAATGGAAGCAGTGGCTGACCCCACAAATATCACATTGAAGACCAGATTCTCAACTTACTACAAAGTTGTCATGCCATCAGGCACCAGTTATTTTGTCAAGAAACTTAAATGGAGCGAGAATATATCCCCGTTGGGTCGCCAAGAAAAATTTGGACAGGAGATGGAAGTTCTTGGAAAGATGTGTAATTCAAATGTCATGATCCCACTTGCATATGCCTTGACAGCAGACAGTGCTTATCTCTTCTATGACTTTGCCCCCAAAGGTGCACTTCATGAAGTTCTTCATGGTACAATGGGCAGTGCATTGGATTGGGCAAGCCGTTACAGCATAGCTATTGGAGTATCCCAGGGTTTGGCTTTTCTCCATGAAAGCAACTCTGGTGCGATCCATCTCTTGGATCTTTCCAGCAAAAGCATCATGTTGAAGTCCCTGAATGAGCCTCAGGTTGGTGACATTGAGCTATGCAAGGTGATTGATCCTTCAAAGAGTACAGTCAGTCTTTCTGCCGTCACTGGTTCTGTTGGTTATGTCCCTCCAGGTACTGCATTTCTACAACCTATATTTGCTGTCTGTCTTTCAGATTACTCCTACATTATCTCTGCCAACATGTTTTTGTCACATAATTACCAAGGCTCAAAATTTTCCGTATATCTTCATTCTTACTTCTCTGGCCTTCAGAGTATGCTTACACGATGAGAGTCACAGCTGCTGGAAATGTCTACAGCTTTGGTGTAGTTCTGCTGGAACTACTGACTGGTAAGCCAGCAGTGAGTGGAGGGACCGAACTAGCAAAAGGGGTATCAAGCAAATCTGCGCAGCAAAACAAATGGGATCAAATTCTTGATTGTAGCGTCAGTAAGGCATCACCAGCTGTTAAAAGCCAGATGTTGGCAGTCCTTAAGGTGGCCTTAGCTTGTGTTAATATCACACCAGATGAAAGGCCACAGATGAAAAGTGTGCTGCGCATGCTGCTTAATGCAAGGTGATTGATTGATACAAATGTGATGGAGATGGAGAATGAATAGGTTTACAGTCTGATACCAAATTAATCTTTCCAGCATTTGTGACAGCTTTTTATAATATACGTATGCACATGAAAGATAGCAGGCTAGTTTCTATGTTATTGTACTATAACATTGATTACAATTTCAAAGTCAGTGAGCTTCTGTTTGGTTTATTCTCTATTTCTGTGCTTCCAGCCCTGTTAAAATGCATCAAATCCACAAAATGAAGCATGAAGTATGAAGTATGAATCAAGAACAAAACAAGAATGAACTCAAAAGAGAATGAGTGTGAAAGAAACTGAACTCCACTTCCAACACACAGCATAACCAGAGCAGAACTGCTTGGCTGATACACACGGATACTGTTCCATTGATTTTCTCCCTATGCATAAAGAGTTCTTGGAAGGCAGTTACACCCCTTTATGCCCTATTAAGTTAGTTACAAAAGCAGCCCAAATAGCTACCAAAACTACCTAACCAACAAACTGAAAAACTGCAAGAAACCAACAGTGCCAGCGTGGTGAGTCTGTGGTATGTCAGGCCTTGCTGCTGACCAAGGATTTTGGTTGCCATGTCTGATCACTTATTTTGATACTCTCCTTCAAGATGAGTGTATATGTTCTCCACGCTCATCTTGCTTAATAGCAGGTTGAATTGTATTGCACTAGAGCTTTCAGTGCACACATCAGCAAGCTGACTCTTTGACTTTAAGTATCTGACCTCAACCATACTTTCTTGCACCTTTTTCCTTGCAAAGGGAAGGTCAAGATCAAAATGTTTGGCCTCTCATGGTAGGTCAGGTTCTTTGAAATTTGAAGTGCACTCCTGTTATCACAAAAAATAGTGATAGTTTAGTGAAGTTCTCTTCCAAGTTCCTTCAACAAATTTTGTATCCACATCAACTCACACATGCAGGAAGTCAATGCCCTATACTCAGCCTCCGTTGAACTCCTTGCTACCGCACTTTGTTTCTTAGACTTCTAACTTGTTAAAGAACTTCCAAGAGCGACACAAAACCCTGTGACCTACTCCTTATGTCAACACATCTGCCCTAATCACTATCTGACTAAGCCTGTAGGGAGTTGGAGGTGGTTCTGCTCATGATAACCCCCTTTCTTGTTGCATTTTTCAAGTATCTTAGCATCCTAAAGACTGTATCTAGATGAGTCTTTCCTGGACAACTTATGAACTGAAATAGTATCTGAAGAGCAAAGGAAATGTCTAGCTTTGTAAAGGTAAGATATATGAGTTTCTCCACCAATCTTTTGTAGTATGTACCTTCCTTGAGTGGTTCCTCATCTTCCTTAGTCAATTTTCTGTTCTCCTCCATAAGTGTCATAGCAGTGTTAGCATCAAGCAACCCATAAGTATGTAACATGTCTAGTGTGTATTTCCTCTAACACAAGAATATATCTTTCTTTAACCTTGATATTTCAACTCCAAGAAAGTATCTTAGTGCCCCGAGGTCTCTAATTTTGAATCTTGCACTTAAGTACTTCATCAGGCTATAAATGTCGGCCTCTTCCTCGGCTCCAACTAAGACATCATTAACATAGACTAGCAACACAAGTCTTATGTTTCCCACTGTTTCTTCATAAAGAGTGAGGGATCAAACCTTGATTGGTTGAATCCAAATTGGCAAAGTGCTTCTATGAACTTCACACTCCATTATCTTGATAAAGGTATTTCTTCAACCTGCACACCACATTTCCTTTTAAACATCTCAACTCCCCTTTTATCTCATACCCCGGAGGGATATCTATGTAGATTTCCTCATCTAAGTCCCCATTGAGGACGGCATTATGAATGTCTAGTTGCCTTAGTTTCTAGTCATCATGTGCTACCAATGCTAGAAAGAGCCTTCCTGATGTTTGCTTCACAACTAAACTGAAAGTCTCTTGATAGTCAAATCCCTCTAATTAGTTGTATCCCTTAGCCCCCAAGCCTTACTTTGAACCTCTCAATAGATCCATCTCAGTTTAGTTTAATCTTATAGGTTCATTTGTAGCTTATGGTGTTATATCCTGTGGGCAAAGTCAACAACTCCCATGTATTATTCTCCTCCAATGCATTTAACTCTTCTAGCATTACTTTCCTCAAATGTGGTTGCTTGATAGCTTCGACATATGACTCAGGTTCTCTTACTTCATTTAGTGCTGAGAGAAAGGAGTTATACTCTCTAGATAACAGATAAGAGCGCAAGTTATTGGCTATGGGATGATCAGTAGTTAAATCACTCAGCAGTTGGTTTGGGCCTCTCAAGTTATGTTGGTATATTTCTAGGTAATTAGGGAGTCTTTTTCTCCTTTTTGACCTTCTGAGTTTTGAAGGATCAAGGTTAGGTTGTAGGGCTTCACTGGTTAAGTGTGTCATGGGTATTTCATCTTCTGTCGGAGGATTAAAACCAAATTCATCCCTTGGATCAATATCATGAGCTTCCTTACCAAATGTTGCTAATATTGAACACGTTCAGGCAAAATAGGAACTACTAGTGGAATAGGCTGAGTATTTGGTATGGTTTTGGAAGTTTGATTGGACTCTACTAAGGGAAAAATATCCTCATGGAACACCACATCTCTTGAGATGAAAATTTCATGTCTTTCTAGATTATAAAGCTTATAGCTTTCATCCCATTAGGATAGACTATAAAGACAACTCTTTTGGCTCTTACATCAAATTTTGTTCTTTCCTTTTTTAAGGTGAAGGCAAAGACAAGGCAACTAAAGACTTTTAAATGGAAATAGTTTGGTGCAATGCTAAACAAGACTTCATATGGTGTTTTATAGTCTAAGATTTTGGTAGGAAGTCTGTTTATTAAGTGAGTTGCACAAAAGATATCATCACCCTAAAATTTCTTTGGCATGGAAGCTTGGAAGAGGATTGCTCTAACAGTACACAGGATATGTTAATGTTTTCTTTCTACTATAGGATTTTGTTGTAGGGTTTTCAACACATAAATATTGGTGTATATTGCTAAATTCATCAAAAAAAAGTAGGCAGTTTGAGTTCAAAAGCATTGTCGGTTCTTATAGTTTAAATTTTGGTGCTGAATTGAGTTTGGACCATGTGGCAGAAAGTTGGTAAGATGTAAGCTACTACAGATTTGTGTTTCATTAAGAAGGTCTAAGTGCAATGGCTAAAGTGATCAACAATTGTTAAAAAGAAATAAAATCCATTGACGGCAGGTAGTGAGGATGGTCCCCATACATCTACATAAATCAATTCAAAAGGTTTTATTATGTTAATAGCATGAAGAGAGAAAGAAAACCGTTTCTATTGTGCATTGGGACAGATATTACATATCCTACTATCTATTGAGCTAATAAAGGGGCAAGTTCTATGTAGCTTGTCAATCACTTGATATGAAGGGTGTCCTAGTTTATGATGCCACATGTCAAGTCCATTGTGAGATGATGCTTCAGTTGAAGAGCAGTTGTAAGTTTTATTGGACACTAGAACTGATCTAGTTGTGACTTGCTGTAGTTTATACAGCCTTTGTGAAACTTTAGCCACCCCACTCCTCGTCCCTTGTGATGAGCCCTAAATGTAGCATGAGTTAGAATCAAATACAAGAGAGCAATGGTGTGACTTTGCAAGTTTGCTTGCTAAAAGTAGGTTGAATTTGAATGAAGGAACATGTAGGACATCATTGATGACGAGGGAGTTTAACAATCTAACAGACCCTATATTTGTTACAGGAACTTTAACCTTATGAGGAAGACTCATAAACATATTTATAACAAGCTCATAGGACTGGAAGGAACTAAGCGAGTAGCACATGTGATTTGTTGCCCTTGAGTTTATGATCCAATAAAGTGATTCCAAGGTAGGACTTGGGCTTTTTACTAGCCTAGAGATATTTGAATAAAGAGTAACAGAAATATCCTCACTACAAGATGATTCAAAGGAAGTTTGGTTCCCAGCAAAGTTGGATTGGTTCGCAAAGAAATCAGACCGTCTCGATTGAGTCCCTGAGTCTTGCTGCTTTTGTGATGTAACCACATCAAATTCAAACTTGCTTTGAGAGTTTAGAAAATTCACAAGCCTCCTTATCTGTTCTTGTGTCAGCCTCAGGCCCTCAATCCTAGAGGATGCCTCATGCTCTTTATTTTCCTCTGTCATAACCTAGTTTGCTATTATTTGTCCTGCCTTCCCTATCCCTTTAGTGAACTTGAAGTTAGATAGAAATCCTATTATCTTATAGCATTTCTCCATAGTGTGCCCTTCCTTTCCACAGTGTGCACACACTACATCCATTTTTCTTTCTCCCTTGTTTAAGGTAGAGGCTAAGGCTGAGCTATCCATCAAAGATCTTATCTTAGTGTTCGCTCTCCGGACTTCCCCTACAACTGTGGCATTGTAGGCTTTATCTAGAGATAGGAAGGGCCTTTGTCTCAGCAATTGGGATCTGTTGGTTGAATAAGTTTCGTTAAACCCATTCAAGAACTTATAAACCTTATCCCTTGCTTGGGAATCAACAAAGAATTGAAAGTGGGCAGAGCTGCATCTTCTACATTTACAATGAGGTGGTAGCCTATACATCATCAACTTTTCCTATATTCCCATTAACTCTATATAGTAACCATCCACTGACCTTGTCCCATGATTAATACTATGTAGATCCCTTTGCAACTTACACACCCTACTATCATTAAGTAGGGAGAACCTTCTTGATAGTACACTCCAAATCTAATTTATATGTTTCATGTAAAACACAGTGGTGGAAAGGGAAGGGCTCATTGATTTTAGTAATCAAGCTACTATCAGATCATTGCAGTGTTCCCAGGCATTATTGATAGAGAGTTCATAATGGTTCCATCAACAAATCCTAACTTATTTCTAATAGAGAGTTTAGTTTAGGATGTGTAATCAAAGTATTCTGATTATCCATTGGGTGAATGTAGTATGGCAAGTTAAGATCCTCTGTAAAGGTACTCGAATGTGGTCTATTGACATTATTGGCTGATCTGAAGGAAGACTCTAAAGATTGAATGAGAATAGGTATAAAAAGAAGAAGGATGAATAAAAGTGGATCAAGTTGGCTATGCAGCAGGAAACTGTTTCAAACGGATTTTATGGCTCTGATACCATGTTAAAATGCATCAAATCCACAAATAAAGCATGAAGTATGAAGGATGAATCAAGAACAAAACAAGAATGCACTCAAAAGAGAATGAATTTGAAAGAAAGTGAACTCCACTTCCAACATAGAGCAGAACTGCTTGGTTGATACACGCAATTACTATTCCATTAATTTTCTCCCTATATGCAAAGAGTTCTTGAAAGCAGTTACACCCCTTTATGCTCTATTAAGTTAGCTATAAAAGCAATCTAAATAAATACAAAAACTACCTAACCAACCAACTGAAAGACTGTAAGAAACCAACTATACTAGCTAGTGAGTCTCTAGTGTTGTCAAGCCTTACCAAGGATTTTGGTTGCTACATTTGATCACTTATTTTGATATGGAATGTCAAATTCCACAAGCAATTAAACATTTTCACAAACATATAAGTTCATCTATTTATGTGACTATAGAAGGCACACAACTTTAGCTAATCCAATTCACCCATTGAAGAGTCCCATTACTGATAATAACCCACCTCGTCGCTTGAGAAACAAAAAGTTGTTCTTGGAACCAAAATGAAAATTTTCAATATAGACAAAGAGAAGCATTTGTTTGCATGGTCATTAAGAAGACTCGAAGATGAGATCGTGTCGACAATTTCAACATAAAAGCATAACATGAGAATTGCCATAAAGGTCATTACCATAATATGAATTAAAATGAAATTTTCTAACAAAAATGTGTCCACAGTTCATAACCTCTACATGCATTGCCAATATAGAGTGGGTGAGATTTAGAGTGAGACATTTTTTTGGAGGAGAGAGAGCCAAAAAGAGTTGTAGTATGAAATGCAATGTAGGTTTATAAGATTTGGGGTAAGATGCGGCGATATTTGTTTTCAATTATTATTATACTTTTTAGATTTTGTTTGTTTGTCTAATGTATTTTTATATAATTTGTAATAAAAATAAACTTAAACATATGTAAAAAATGAAAAATGAAAACAAACATTGTTTCTACTTTTTGTTCTTGTTTGGCAAGTGTTTTTTATCTTTCAATTCTAAAAATGAGAAAAAGTTTTGAAATTGAAAAAATTTGTTTATTTTAGAATTGTGTTGAAATTTTTCGATGGACATTCAAGGTTTTTGAAACTTTTTTGGTGAAATTACATGGTTAAATGGATGAGAAAGATGTTATCCAATTGAATTTTATAAATAAAAAATAAAAAATTCAACAAATCATATTTTCAAAATTATTAAAAATGCATAAACATTATAGAAAATACAAAAAATATTTCTGAAATTATATTTAAAAATAAATTAAAAATATATAAAAAATAATTTACAACATATTCTTTAAAAATATACACATATCTTTATCTAGATTATAAAATATAAAATACAAAATCCAAAATTTGTATTTTTAGAAACACATAAAAGTAAAGATTATGTTAATATAATTTGAAATTCAAACTCCTTTCTCAACCTAAACTCAAGAAAACAAGACTAGTGAACTTACCATGCACGCTACTTCTTGATCGAACAATGAGAATGATACATGGCAAAAGCCTTCTTGAACACTGATGAACTCCAGAATGCTTGCGTTTTCCCCACATACCACATTGTGCCCATTAACTTTCTAAAGCTTTAAAGCTTTGCTCTGCATTTCTCTTCCTGGCGATGAATCATTGTGATTCTCCACCAAATTGTTCCCACAAGTTCTTGAAATTTCCTCATTAAGATGCTCCCACAATACATCCATTTTCTCCTTTTCATCATGAAAGCTCTTCTTCTGATCAACGTTGCTAGCTTGGAATTCACCTTCATCTTCATCTTTTGCTTGTATACTTTTAATGCTTCCCCTTCCGAGGTTGCCGGTGACAGGAATGTCTGCCAAAGAGATAGTGATTCCATGAAACACGGTGGGGAGTCGGCGGTGGTCACAGGGAAGTTGAAGTGTTCCTGTTCATCTGCAGCAGGCATGAGTAAGCCTGTCAATGGGTAGGATAAAACCTTACCCATACTTATAAATAATATTCAAATTCAGGCTCATACCTAATATAATACATAAT
Source organism: Avicennia marina (assembly GCA_019155195.1). NCBI lineage: Eukaryota > Viridiplantae > Streptophyta > Magnoliopsida > Lamiales > Acanthaceae > Avicennia > Avicennia marina. The sequence continues at coordinate 335,158 of CM032774.1, forward strand.
ATTCAAGCCTATACTCATACCTATTGAAATTAAAACTATGGGTATGAATCTTACCCTTCCCATTAATACCTATCGGTATTTATACCCTATATTTACCTATTAATACCCATGGCTATTTTTTAATGATTTGATAATAAAAATTTTTCTAAATTCAATTTTACAAAAATAATCATAAAATTTTAGACAAAAGTTTCATGAGATTTCATAAGCAAACATGTTTAAATGTATTTTTTATGTTAAATATCAACGAAAAAATTTAAAAATATAATAAAATTTTATAATAATATATCAAACTAATTACTATATCAATTGATTATAATATTTACATTATTACATATATTGTATTAACTATAGTAAGTACAAAAAAAATAAAACTTTAAATGTAAAATATTTACTCAATTAGATTCTAAATATATGGTTAAAACTTGAACAATAGCCAATAAATCTAATATTATATTAGATGGGGTAAGATATGGATATTATGTTATGAGTATTTATGGATATGAGCATTTAAGTATATTTTTATATATAGGTATTTGTGGGTATGAGTATAGATAAAGTAAAACCTTACTTATTTACAGGATTCCGGATTCCGTGAGTTTGGTACAAAGAGGTTGGAGTTGGTTGATTGTATTTTTGTTTAAAAATTGAAGTTGAGTGCAATGGCTACAACTTGAATCACATTCACTAATATACACATTTATTTGTTTCAAGGATAGGTAGGACATTTCATTAATTGGACAAAACCAAAATCTAGGTTAGAGACAACGGAACAATTCATCTACGTGTCTTCAATTAGTCCACTTATATGCACAATATATAATTTCCTAATTGAGCGTTCTCATAACTTCACATTTGTTGTAGTGAAGAATCTCGGAAATAAATCCTTATATTCGAAACAGAACTAGGGTGGGTGAATTACTAAATTACCCATTCTGCCCAGCGCACATGAAATAAAATGAGGAAAACCCGTGAGACCCATTCTCCTCATTCCACTGTTGGCTCTGGAAAGGCTTAAAACTGCTGGTAGACATAGACAAGATTCAATTATTATTTTAATTAGCTTATAAATCAACTTAAAAGAAGAATCTGACAGCAAGAGTGAAGATTAAAAGAAGCACATGACTCATCTTTAAAGGAGAATCTTCTTTATATTTTGCTTCCATGATCTAGAAAGTTTATCGGAACAACTTTGCACCAATTAGAATAAGTAAAGTGACAAAGATGGAAAAGAAAGAGCAAAATAGTAGTGTGAATTGATTGTAGAAGCATTGATACTAAGAAAGAAGAAAAGAAATGATGCAAGAAATTTGACATGTAAGGCATAGGATAGGAGAGAAGAATAGATTCAATGGGGCAAGGGAACGTGGCAACAACCTGGGCTTTAAATCGCTGGGCACTGTCTTGTTCCTTTCATTCTCTGCACCAATTTCCCACAGTTGTATTTTTCTCTTCCTCAGGGGTTGCCTACACAAAGTCACAATCCTCCCTGAATCAATCAAAATCATTGTCTACATAGGCGAACGTTTCATATTTCTTAGAATACTTCTTGGGCCTTTTTTGAGAGTAAAATAGAAACCAGACTAAGAAAATGACGAGGTTTGTGCATACTGCTCCTCAACTATTCATCTTCTTCCTTTACCTTAAGCTGGGGTCTTCTCAATTGCCTCCTGATCAGGTTAGTACCATGACAAAAGTTCATCAAATATTTCAGAGAAACACTGGTCCCTCCTTTGTGTGGAATAATGTTGGAAAAGGTTCAAATCCTTATTCATGGAAGGGAGTTTATTGCAGCTCTGACAATTCTACCATAAGTAAGCTTTCCTTTAGTTTGTTATCAATATCCACCTCTGAATTTCTCCCGCTTCTGTGCACAGTTAGTTCCATTGAGTCTCTTGACACATCTGAGAATCATTTGAGCTCTATCCCAGATGAGTTCTTAGTTGGTTTTGCAGTTTTCAGTGGGTTGAAACTGTTGAACTTCAGTAAGAACAGGTTGGATGGTTCTTTGCCTACTTTCAGTGGCTTTAGACTGTTGGAACACTTGGATATTTCTCACAATTCACTCACAGGGTAGATTGCTTCTGAACCTTAGTGACAATAAGTTCATGGGAACCGTTCTAACAAACCTAGGAAAACTGAATCTTTTAGAGGAGTTTCAGCTTTCTTCCAATTCCCTTACAGTTGAAATTCCTGTTCAAATCACAAAATACAGAAATCTGAGCTTGATTGATCTCAGTATCAATAAAATGTCAGGCTCCATTCCAGGAGAATGGGTGACCTCACCTGGTTGGATACCTTGGTGCTGCTATCCATCAACAATTTGACGGGTGGAATTCCTGTATCCCTTTCCAGAGTCACAACACTCTTGAGATTCACATCAAATCAGAACAGGTTTACTGGCACCATACCATCAAGGATTACTTCATTCCTTGAAATTTTAGACCTCAGTTTTAATAAGTTGGCAGGGATGATCCCATCAGATCTGCTATAAGGTCCCAATTTGCAGTCTCTTGACTTGTCATGCAATGAACTGCGGGGGTTGATACCTGCACTTATTTCAACTATGTTGTTCAGGTTGAGATTGGGAAGCAACTCTCTTAATGGGATGGTTCCGGCTAGCTCATTGGCAAGTCTTGAGGAATTAATTTACTTGGAGCAGGATAACAACAGCTTGACTGGACCAATACTTCCTGAATTGGGTATGTGCAAACGGTTGGCTCTGTTGAACTTAGCCCAGAATAGAATTATTGGACAGCTGCCTCCAGTGTTGGGTAATTTAACCAACCTGCAAGGTTTGAACCTTCTGTTGAACAATTTTGTTGGAGAAATCCCACCTGAGGTGACACAGTTAAATAAATTGCTGGAGCTGAATATAAGCAGGAACTCACTGAATGGCTCGATTCCTTTGTCAATTTCAAGTTTGAAGAATCCTGTGCACTTGGACTTGCAAGGTAATAATCTAAGCGGTTATATACTTGATTCCATTGGAAGCTTATCTTCTCTGATAGAACTCCAGCTGGGAAATAACCAACTTACTGGGCGTATTTCAGCTATGCCACTGAAACTGCAATTTGCTTTGAATCTCAGCCACAATCTCTTTAGTGGACCTATCCCAGTTGCCTTATCCAGGTTGACAGCACTGGAAGTCTTGGACCTCTCCAACAACAGATTTTCAGGCTAGATACCATACTTCCTGACTGAGATAGCCAGCTTACTAAATTGATTCTATCAAACAACAAACTCTCTGTAGTTGTTCCAAAGTTCAGAAGCCATGTTGCCCTTGACACAACGGGTAATAAGGTTCTGATTTGTCCTGGGAAAAATCCGATCTCAGCACCCCAAACAAAGAGCTAATCACTTGCCTCAGATGTTATTGCAGTTGCAAGGGCTGCCATGGCTGTTGGCTTATTGATAATGATATCTATATTCATTTCAAGAAGATATGAAAGGATCAATGATGAACATCTGAACTCTGGGAAAGAAAGTTCTCCACCACATGTCATCCACAGAAAGTTATTGACTCTCCCAACAGCATCCAAAGGATCAATGATAAACATCTGAACTCGGGCAAAGAAAGTTCACCACAGGTCATCCACAGAAAGTTATTGACTCTCCCAATAGCATCGACAGGTCAAATATTGATTTCAGGAAAGCAATGGAAGCAGTGGCTGACCCCACAAATATCACATCGCAGACCAGGTTCTCAACTTACTACAAAGTTGTCATGCCATCAGGCACTAGTTATTTTGTCAGGAGCGAGAAGATACCCCAGTTGAGTAGCCTTGAAAAAATTGGAGAGGAGCTGGAAGTTCTTGGAAAGCCGTATACTTCAAATGTCATGATCCCACTTGTATATGTCTTGACAACAGATATCGCTTATCTCTTCTATGAATGTGCCCCTGAAGTTACTCTTTCTGAAGTTCTTCATGGTGGAATGGGCAAGCCGTTACAGCATAGCTATTGGAGTATCTCGGGATTTGGCTTTTCTGCATGAGTGCAACTCAGGTACCATCCTTCTCCTCAATCTTTCCAGCAAAAACATCCAGCTGAAGTCTCTGAACGGGCCTCAGGTTGGAGACATTGAGCCATGCAAGGTGATTGATTCTTCAAAGAGCACATGCAGTCTTGCTGCGGTTTTTGGCTCTGTTGGTTATGCCCCTGCAGGTATCGCATTTTTCCCGCCTACGTTCACTGTCTTCCAAGAGTAACACATTTGATGCCCGTCTTCCAGAATTACTCCTATAATACCTCTGTTAATATATTTGTGTCACATAATTCCCAAGGCTCAAAGTGTTAGATGAACATCCTTATTCTTACTCCTCTGGGTTTCAGAGTACGGTTTTACGATGAGGGCCACAGCGGCACGAAATGTCCTTAAGGTGGCCTTAGCTTGTGTTAGTCTCCCACCAGACACCAGGCCAAAGATGAAAAGTGTGCTGCGGATGCTGCTGAATGCAAGGTGATTGATGCAAATGTGACGGAGACGGAGAATGAATAGGTTTACATTCTGATAGCGTATCAATCTTGACAGCATTTGTGACATCTATATATGTATGCAAATGACAGATATCGAGGTAGTTTCTACGTTCTTGTACTATAACACCAATTCCAGATTCTAAGTCAGTGAGCTTCTGTTTGGTATATTCTTTATTTCTGTGCTCCCAGGCTGATGGTGAGTCAAATTCCACCAGTAGAAAAGCATTGTCAGAAACATTAATGCATCACCTCCCTTACGAAGATGTTGAGAAACATAGGCTAGAAATTTCGAACAAAGAAAGTGATGTGACTACACAAGGCACACAACGTCAGATGATCCAATTCACAATTTGAAGAAGAGTCTCGTTACTGATATAATAAAACTCCTCGTCGCTTGAGACACAAAAAGTTTGTTCGTGCAACTGAAAAGAAATCCTAATACAGACAAGGAGAAACATTTTTTGCTCGGTCATTAAGAAGACATTGGAGATGAGAAACGGCTGAAAATTTCAACATAGAGCACGGCATTAGAACTGCCATAAAGGTCATTACCGTATGGAGCATAACGAAATCAGCCGACTGATATTTGTTCGCACTTCATGGCATCAATGTGGAAAGAATCACTTTGCAGCCTCAATATCCGTTGCAGGGGCGAGGACGAGGCGGCGGGGATGAAGGAAGTGCGGAGGTGGCGAGATTGGGGCGTGAAACGAGGAGCGAGCCAGAAGAATTGGAGGTGTTCGACGAAACAAGTATTAGTATTATCAATATGAAATTAATTACACCCAAAAAGATAAACATTTGGAGCTCCATAGACCTATTGGCCCAAGTGAAGTGCAGCCCCGCCCAAATTCCACAAAGGCAAGGAATGATTATGATCCACCTTTATGGACTCCATCAATTCCACATTGTCCTCACATATACACATTTCCCTTTTTATCTTTTGCCGTTCTTGATCATTTACCATAGATGGGTTTCACATTTTTCTTTCTATTATTTGATGGTGGAAGATTTTGGATGAATTGAGAAAACCCTTCACATATATACATTTCAACATTATTTGCACAATGAGTTTTTCTAGCCTTGTTTGTGTTTGTTAACAAGATTTGTCAATTCAAATCACCATATACTGACATAAGTGAAAAGAATCACAATGTGGAAGATCCGTCTCACTCCTGGGATTGAGCAAAACTCTACCCTTAAAAGCTGATGAAGGATAGAACTTACCAGCAAGCTCATATAAAATTCTGCAACTTGAAGAGGAGGAAATCCTCGTGCCTCATAGTCACTTTTGCACAATAAGAAATTGAATTTAAACTCAATTTTAAGTGAAAAGAGTGAGATTGACTTTAAAAAGTTATCAAATTTTGATTCCGAATTTGATAAGATGCAAAAACAATTTCAGATATAACGAGTCACATAACTTTGTTGATATAGGTTACACTTGGACAAAAGAAATTGTTGAGAATTCGTGTTAAAATGAAAAATGAGGAAGAAAATTGCTTTGTATATTAAAGAGGCGGGGGTGATGGTTCCTTGTTAAACATAGTGAAACATTGACCCCCACCAGTTAACTTCGTTTGAAACATACAAAGTGGCATCTGGGGTGCACAGCAAAGTTTAAACTTGGGAAAAGGGTTGTAAAGGGTAATTTTGGATATTGATTATTAGAGAGATGGTCAAGTATTAATAAGAAATATAAATTATCAAGTGTGTTTTAATTCTTGTTAAAGTTAATTTCATCAGTACAAAACACGACTCAAATTGAACGAGAGTTTGAATTTGTTGTTGAGTTTAAAGTTATGTTTTAAATTTAGTTTTATTATGAAAGAAAAATGGTATTTTTCGAATGTGTTGGGGTTTTAATATCACACGATTAACAAAAAGTTGACTTAAATACTAAAATGTAGATTCATACGTACATACATACGAGAATGTGTGAAGAGTGACAGTGGTCTTTAAAGTTAATTTATTAAAATATTTTTTTTAACTTATTTTTCTTCTCAATTTTTTATAATTTTCTTTTTTATTTTTCTTATTAATTATTCCATTATTTTTTTATTTTTTCTCTCTCATTTTATACAAATTATCTAATATAATTTTTATTTTAGATAATGTATTTTTATTATTAATTTTTTAAAATAACTAGGTTTCAATTTCCTTATCATAATTTTTCATTTGAATATTAAAATATTTAAAATATTATTAATTATACTTCATTATTATTGATAAAAAATTATTTCCATAGTTTTTTATTTAATAATAAATTATACAGTAAATGTACATGCATATACATTGTGCTTTGCGTGTGTATGTATATATTTGAGTTTTGTTTATTTTGTAATTATGGTATGTGTTTTTAAATATTTTTATTTTAAAAATTATATAAATATAATAAATATAATAATTAAATATATGTTTTTAGAAATGAGTAATTATAAAAAAAATAAAATTATATTTTTTTGACGACATGTGGTTACTTTTTGTAAAAAAGATATATATTTAACAATGACGTCTTAATTACAAGGCCTCGAGAGTAATCTGCTATCTAAACTGCGATTTAACCCGCGCGGTACATGCTAGCTGATGCCCAGTAGCCGGCGCCGCCGCCCACGGAGAGTGACATTCCGATTATCTCTGCTAAGGTCTTACCCCCCGCCGTACCTGTGTCAACCCTTTGCCAGAAACCAATTTTGCTCCCTATTCCGTTATTTGAAACGTCAGAATTAGGTAAATTTTCCCAATTCCCAAATCGCAAGGGATTGCTGGTTTCTAGGATTGCAAGGCCGCCTCCGTTAACCTTTTCTTCCCTTTAATACCCAATCCTACACGTAAATGGTAAAAATTGAATCTTTCTAACTTTTGGTCGTTTTCTTTACCTGTTTTTGTGCTAATTTTGGTGAATTTTATTATCTCCATCGCTGTGCACAATTACTGTCTGAAAAATTTCACTGAAGAAAAAAATCTAGTCAAGTAACTAACTTGTATGCATAATTGCTATTTTTCTCCTGAGGTTCTTTCGAGTTAGCCGCTTGCACCTTTGTTTTGTTTTGGGCATCTCGAGGCTTTTTGAATGCCTATGCATAGTGATGCGTCCATGTAGTTGATATATTGCGGGGATGCTCAAGTTATTGTGTCATTTCAACAGTTCGGATATCCGGAAGGGATGACTATTCTGAAGAGATATGTACTGAGGTTGTTCATATCATTGAAGTATATCACGGCAAATGTGGTGGACAGGAACAATGGTCGAATAGTCGCAACCGCTTCAACAGTTGAACACTCTCTCAAACCGACACTTGAATGTGGCCGTACTTGCAATGCAAAGGCGGCGGCAGTAGTGGGAGAAGTGCTGGCCATGAGACTCAGAGTGGAGGGTCTTGAACAGGGCCAGGGAAGAGGGATCCATGTTGATGTGAACAAGGAAATCCAGAAGAAAGGTTTTAAAAATAGAACAAAGGTCTGGGCTGTTGTAAATGCTCTCGAAAACAATGGAATCAAACTAATTCTTGAAGATGATGTTGAAGACAATGTTGCTCACGGCTCCAGCCGTAGGTATTGGGGAGGAGATGATTTAAGGAATCCCAGAGGCTGACTTGTTTTCTCATTTTGAAAAAACTAATTTGGTATACTTTTTCTCTCATTGTCAAGTTGAATGTTGGGATGCTATGTTGTTGTTTTGATTAATTTTAGTGTATTCTTTTAAATGCAACTTTGAGATGTGTCTATCCTCAAAGTCATATGCCAAGTCATTCTATGGGATCATGGAAGTTAAGAAAAGAACTGCATACAGAGAATAAAAGTGCGATGTTGATTTATGCTTTACACCATGGACTACTTGTTCTAGTAGAAACAGGTTTGGAATTTGAATTAACCTAAGAAGCGTCAGGATTATTTGGTAAGGAAGAAGATTTGAATTTCTTTCTTGTATTTGAATATGAGAAATTGTTTTTAGTATTTTGGACTCATGTGATCAGGATGTCTTCAAATAGTAAAATTTAGACATAATAGAAATAGGAAGAGATTATCATAAATATTATTAATGCTCATGGTACTACCTAATATATATAATAGTATAATAATCAATTAGTAATAAAAAACACATTCATGTGTGTGTAATTATATAAATAAATAATCTTATATCATTCACAAGATAGGAGACAAAGAAATTTGAAAATAAAATAAAATAAATTTAAATTAAACATGAATGAAATAAATATTAATTAAAGAAATAAACTATAAAAATATATTAAAAAATTAAAATAATCATTAATTATATACAAAAATTAGATCACTATATCTTGTAAAGCTTAATTGGAAGTGCCCAACTTCACAATACATGTTGAGACACCACGACTGGAAGTGGTTCTATTAGATAGTGCACGCAATACGAATATACTAGGTTCTTAAAATTATGACGTGTCATATTTTGATGCATATCATGATTAATGATCAGGACGTCTCATGATTATTAAAAATGACTAATTGTAATCAAGACATGTATCAAGATATGAAATATGTCATGATTATAAGCGCCTATTGTAGTTTGTATTATCTCAAAGACCTTGGAGGTGGCCATTAACCACAAGAGGAACATCAATTTTCTAAGCACCATCTTTATTACAGCAATCTCTCTGTACTGTGCCTTTGCCAATCTTTTGTTAGAAACTAATTTTGCATTCCTTTGTTCTGTCTTTGGAGAATTCAAATTAGGGAAAGTTCCCAAACCTTATTAGGAAAATATATGTATTTATGGAATTTGGAAAGCTAAATGGTATGCCCTTTTCTTTATGATTGATCAAAGTTAAAAATCTTTTTATATTTTCTTTTTACCATTATTATTTATTTATTTATTTTGTGCTAAATGTTCCGAAATTTTCATTTAAAGGACTAATCAAGCCAAATAATTACAAAATTTAGTATGTTAATAGCCTTTTTTTTTTCCATATATTGGGATTTGATTTTGAAATAAAATTTCTAGAATTTGATTCCATATGTTGATTCAGTAATTTACGTTTTCATATAATTTTCTATGCCCTCTTAATTTCTTTTGCGTGTTCTCGTGGAAAAATTATAATTCTTGCTGTGATTTTACCCTCAATAAATAAATCCAACAGGATTTATGGTGGCTAGTCTTTTGATCCTGTTTTGACTTTGGTTGAAGAAGAGCCATAATGATTGTAACGTTGTCATTGGCAAGCTTCCTAATCTACGGATAAATGGTTGATAAACACTTGCATTCAATAAAGCTGATTTGGGCATTGTGCAAGGGCTTTGAGTTCCTTCTTGAATTTCTATGGGACAGTGAAATGATTAACATACCCATCCCTTCTGATGGCAGTATCCTGAGTTATTTGAGTTCCCAACTGCTTCAAGGCTTGTGCCATATATGGCTGATATCCCAACTTTCACCCCTGAAGTTTCTTGATTGAATGGCACTATTTGGAAATTATTTTTTTTTTTTTAAATACTAATTAAGTTTGCTTGGTTGTCCAAGGTGCCTGCTTGTAATATAACCCTTGAAATTGAAGTGAAAGAGATCTTCAGGAGACCTAACAAAGCATGTTGTAATGATTGTGGAGTTGCTGGTAGCCATATCAGCTTTCTGGATTAGCCTAGTACAGACAGTAGCACTTCTAGAGAGTCATACATGTTTGGGGAGCTTCTTACATTGTCTTTTTACTTCTTTACTCATGTATATTTTTCCTTCTTCTATTTACATCCCTTTTTTTTATGTATTTCAGCTACCTCTCTACTTCATTGTATTGCTTGGATGCTGTGGTCTGTTAATGGTTGGTGTTGGTCTGATGCTATTTCCATCTTCCCCACACGAGGCAATTCTTTCTACTTTCTTCTCCTTACTCCCTTTCAAAATCTGCAATATCCAGATTCTGATGCTTGTTATAATGGTGAATGTCTTTCTTTTATTTATTTATTTATTTATTTTTGCCTTTTAGTGCGTGTCTGTGTGCCCTGATGGGGGGGAAAAGAGGTTTTGGTTTGGAAAATGTGTTTAAATTAACTTATGAAGTTGTTTGGTTTGGTCACAGCCTACTACAGTTTGATATTATGAAAATATGACATGGTGGCTTTGTTTTGAAGGATATTGTTGAAGCCACGGAATTCTTTAAGCGAAAAGGGGTGGATGTTGGTATAGATTGATCACTACATTTCTGTTCATCTGATTTGCCGGTGGATAATTTGGTATCATGGACATTGCTTTTTGAGAGTATTCAAGCAAAAAGTAGCTTTGACTATTGAATCACTGGCAGCTTCATTACGCCAATGAATTGTCTTCCAATTCTGCTGATAAAGTTATGATTTTGTTTTGCCGATTCAAAGTTTGGAATTCTACGGACATTTTGAACTGAAAGGATTTTTTTTTTTTGTACCACTAACTGAAGTTGGCACATGTTTGTGATTTGTCTTGACATTCTAGAACTGCTGACGATCGTGAATGACAGTTGTACGATTGATATAACTATGTATGGGCAGCTGTACCTATACCCGGATGTCTGCATAAGGCGCATTTGAGTTTCACTTTTAAGTCTTGTTGCACGTATTGTGGGAAGGAGCCACAAATGATGTTAAGCTCCTCCAAAAATTTCCTGATTGATTGCGGTGTCATAATGAAAAAAACTCATATAAGCATCATCAGGTGATACTTGTGAGAGAGAGCAAGAAATTAGTAGTAATTTTCATCTTTGTGTTAAACTGCCTGATCTTCCGGAAAGGGCATGAATCTGTACTTATGTAAGATTTCGGATGAGTATCCATGATTCACTGATGTGGGAGTACCGTCGTTTGCGGTGATGCTCCCGATGCACCATATCTTTTGGTTCGGTATTGCCCGATGGCGCGTGTTGTTCTTGTTGAGAAGCTTCTCCTTGACAACAGCACTCTCTCTCTAGTGGTTTGATTTTCTTCGTGATATCTGCTTTGATCATGACCGGTAGAATTTTCAGCTTTCGTGCAATAATGAAATATGCCTTGTTATCGACTATATTTAGGCCTGCTTTCTTATTCCTCCCTTTCTCTCATCTCCCTTCTAATTTTCATGTTTCTGCAGAACAGTTTCTCCAATTTATTACGGTGGAAAGTTTGAACAGCACAGCATTTTCACATTTTCTAAGGAGTACATTTATGTTTCAACTTTTTCTATTTTTTTTCAAATGTTTGTCCAGTTTTCAAAGTCTACATATTTAGGCGTGGTCCAGAACGTGTTCAACGGAGCCAGCACGCTGTGAAAAACTGAAAATAATAATAATAAATAATAAAAATGTATTCAAGCATCCTAAACGTAAGATCAACAAAAATGAGAGAGAAAAAAGAACTAGAAGTGGAGATTTGTATGCGTACATATAAGCAAAGAAAACTTCCCAAAAATCCAACAAGTTTGCAAGCAAGACCTCATGCAATTGCAGACACCGCATAAGAGGGCTTACAAGAATCATTACAGCATTTCTTGACCACTCCGAACAGCCAAAAATTCCAAAACACCCTTCTCCCTGCGTTCAACAATGAAAAGGTTTAGCAGATTCATGACCTTGAGCTCGGATCTTTAAGCAGAAAAGATACCTTTGTTATCTTTCTGGTCAGTTTTTCTACATAGAAAACCGAAGTACTCAATACATACTCCCCATGTTCACTTGCAATGACAAGGCAGGATTAGATTATTTTATATAATTTAACCACATGTTTACTTTGATTAATTAAAAGCTTTGGTTAAACAGGTTTGTACTATAAAATCACAAAATTATAAGATAAATAATCTTATATAAAATTCATGATTAAATAGTCTAAATATTGGGAATCACTTATATTATTTAAATTACTATTTTAACCTTCTATTATAAGTTGAACAATTTTCATGCATAAGCTAAAATGAGAAAATCAATTTAATTGCTTCAAATAATCAATCTCACTAAATATAGTAGTTGAAGATTAATTAATCTATATAAACTATTTTATCACTCAAAATAATTATTTGGATTATGAGGAAGTGAACATGGCCCCTATGTAATACTCTTGGCTCTGTGCTCACAAGAATGTTCCTTTTCCTCCAAGTTTGTTTCCAACCACGTGTGTTTATTTAAAAGGCCACATTAGTCTCCTCTTCATCACTCTTTCAACCTTGCCTTTCATAGTTCTCCCTCACTCTGTCTCTCTATTCCAATGTTGGGAATGGAGGTAATAGATGAGGAGGAGTTCTTGAGCCTTAGGCTTGCACTTGTCACAGATTCGTGCTGCGAGAGAAAGAGGAAGAGGAAGAGCAAGGAGAGACCGAATCAGTCTGATTCGAGTGAAAGCTGTGAAGAAGGTAAGGTTTTTGCCCTCCTTCAGACGAGGGAGCAAATGCTGAAACTTCATCACAAGAGGAGATGCACCTTGTGAAGATGCTAAGGGGCTTCACTCCATTCATTTGCTGCTCATATCCACCATTTCGGCGAATGAGAACGTCAGTTCATCTGTGGAGAGCCGCTGTCCATTGTACCAAAACGCTTGCCTGACAGGAGACTCGGTCCAAAGGGTTGCTGCCTATTTTGCTGATGGCCTTGTGGCCAGGCTCTTCACGCGAAAATCTCCTTTCTACGACATGATAATGAAGGCCCCGACTCCAGATGAAGAGTTTTTCGCATTCACGGAGCTCTACAAGGTCTCACCATTCTATCAGTTTGCTCATTTCACCGCCAATCAGGCAATTCTGGAAACCTTTGTGAAGGAGGAAAGCACTAACAACAGGGCTTTGCATGTCGTTGACTTTGACCTCTCCTATGGCTTCCAGTGGCCTTCTCTCATGCAATCTCTATCAGAAAATGCAACCGCAACAAACCGGATCTTGCTCAAGATCACGGGGTTCGGGAGAAGCCTGGAAGAGCTTCAAGAAACTGAATCAAGAAGCTTTGCCAAAGGCTTCACGAACTTGGTATTTGAGTTCCACGGCTTGGTGAGAGGCTCCAAGTTTGCCAAACCAAAGATAAGAAAGAGTGAAACTCATGTTCTCAAATTAGGGTTCCATCTGTATTCATTGAACAGTTATTCCAAGATATCGGAAACGCTGCACTATGTTCATTCACGGGGCCCCTCCATTCTGGTCATGGTGGAACGAGAAGGAAGCAGAAACAGTCACAACTTCTTGTCAAGGTTCATGGAGTCACTGCATTACTATGCCGCCATATTTGATTCACTGGATGACTGCCTTCCACTTGACAGCCCTGAGACGTTGAGCATTGAGAAGAATCTTCTGGGGAAAGAGATTAAGTGTGTGATGAATTATGATGATGGTGACGGTGAAAGTGTGACCTGTCCGAGGTTTGAGAAGATGGAAGCATGGAAACGGAGAATGGAGAGCCATGGCTTTTTGGGGATTAAGCAAAGTTCCAATTCTGTAATGCAGGCAAACTGTTGCTGAAAATTAGGAACTATTGCTCTGCTACACATTTTGATGGAGAGAATGGTGGCTTCAGAATTTATGAAAGAGATGATGGGAAAGCTATTTCTCTGGGATGGCAAGAGAGGCTTCTGATGACCGCCTCTTCTTGGTGCTGTGTATGATAAGAAATTATATGACCAAATTCTTTTGTTGTAATGGTTTCTTTTCTTTTCTTTTGGATCTCTTCTTCTTCCTGATGATATGCTCTAGTTGGAAGCACTCAACCAGGCTTAGATATTCAAGAGATATTTAAGGTCATCTGTGAAACTCTTGAATGAGGTCTTCTTCTCTTTGGCATGCTCTCGTTCATCATTTGCAAGAGAATCAAATGGGGAAGTACTTGGGCAGAGGATAAACCAAAGTAGATGATCCGTTTTGATCTCGAGCAAAACATGCAAGGAAGGAAAAATAAACTCAGGGGCCTTGGGAGCTAAGTATAAAATTGATTTGCTTGAAATCAATCTCTTCAAAAAACAATTAATAATAAGTGCCAAGGATTGGAGAGACCAAGACCGCGAAAATCAAAGAATTTTCATATCCTATTTATTAAGAAAATTTTATCTTACTATTTCTCTTAAAAATAGACTATGTTTGTTTTGCAATATTAGAAAAAAAAAACACGCGCTTAGTCATTATATTTTTTAAAATTTTATTTTTTCATCTTTTTTATTTTTATACAATTTTTAAAACAAAGTACATAAAACTATGCGTCAAAATTTACAAACAAACATAGCGTTTTTCTTTCAAATGAAGTGTCATACAATAGCAACTTGAAATTTTCAATCTTATTTGGTTTGAGAATTTTAATAAAAAAAAATATTAAATAAAAGAAATTTTAAATTAAGTGAACCAAAAATTATTGGATTAATATCTGAAAAAGGGAAAAAAAGATTAATTATTTATTTTTCTTCCTCGTTATATAAGAGGTAATGAGCTTTTTCTTTTTTTAATATTTCTTTTAGGAATAAAAATTTAAATTATTTCTTATTTCTTTTTGGATTTTTCCGCACAATTTATTATACCAAACAAGGCGTAAATTCCCAGACCTTGAGCCCGAACATTAACATTCAGGCGTCGTTTTCAAGTTTCGTGAACCGTCTCTTGAGATCGAGTACCTTCTCTTCACACCCAACATGAATAAAAGTTAAACTGCGAAAATCACCCAAAATAACTGATTTTTCTGTTTCCTATCTATGTATAGTCGTGTATTCGAAGCGAATTCAAGGAATTTGCGAAAAGTGGAAAAGATGGAGGAGTTGCAATCTGCTCTAAATGCTCACATGGATCAAATGGCAGATCTGGTGGAAAAGCTCACAGCGGAACTCCGCTCTGGACTCAAACCCGCTTACGAAAATTTCATGGGTTTCTTCCATGCCATAGACTGGAAGGTACGTGACGTAGCTACAAACGTATAAGTTTATATACGCATTTATGTCTAATTCCGATCTTTTTTTTCTTTCTGGCTTTTGCTTTGTGAGATTTGATTGAAATTTGTTCTTTCTTGAGGTAATTGTGATTTGGTAGAGAACCAATTTTAGGATTGCGCTGTGAAAATTTTGAATTTGCGTGTATAATTGCCGCATCTAGGCATGCGGAGCATCTAAATGTCTGCTCTGTGTGTGCGCGTGTTTCCATGTGTGGATTTTGATTTAGTAGTAGTTTTCTTAGAACAAGTAACCCGAATTGAATTGCATATATATGTACAGAATATGGATCTTCATTTATTCCGTATGTTGTTATGTTTGTGTTTCTTTCTTCCTTAGCCTTTTTGCACGTCACGTGCTGTTTGATCGGATATGGGGTTTGTGCATACTTTTGCGCACAAGCTATTGCCTGACCCTCGTGGAGCAAGATTCAATCTTGCATGAGTTAAATACAGAATCATATTTTCTGAGAGAATTGAATCAGTACATAGATGCTGGACTGTGTTTCATATTAGTAACAGAACTGCATTGGTTTTGATGTAATAGATGGTGTTCCTTGAACCATAATACAGACTGCCTCCTTGGTTACAGTGGTTTAATGGAAGAAGTGATGCTTCTGTAGTTTAAGCTGGCAACCATGATTTAAAAAAATATGACTTGCATTAAAGTATTTTGATGGTGATCTGAACGTCTATTATTGATTGCAAATGTTAGATTTAGGTCTCATTTTGTGTGCATTCCCAGAGTCTGGAATAGCATTTGACATCAAACTATGGTGGATGATTTTGACTGGACCTGGTGGTCTGATGCAGCCTCCGGACAGCGTTATGGAAAACATCGTGGCAGCATCCACAAATACTAACACCTTCCTAAAAGAGTCTAATGTCATTTGATCATAGATCCAGGATAACCTGCTGTATTTTAATGGTACTGCAATATTTGGTTAGTGTTCTTCAGTGTTTCATGCAGTCATTAAAAAAATAATAAATATAAGAAAAAATAATTCCTGCCAGATATATAGAAGTATCAACTATAGATATTCCAAATCTTCGAAGTTAAAGTAGATGGGTCGATTAAGAGAGTGCAGAGGAGTTTTGATGTAATAGAGATGTGATTATTCATTAGCTTTTGAATCTTCACACGTGACTAGTTTGGTAACATTTGTACTAAAGCTTGCTGCTTGTTGTACTTTGGAGGAAGTTTCTGGAACTGAGGTGTTTCTGGGAATAAGATACAAATTATTCAGGGGGATAAGAATTTATGGAAATGTCAATCTGGTGGAGCACAAGATGGCAAGATCACTAAATGAGCGCCTAGTGGAGAAGGTTCCATATGGGCTGGCCAACTATCTGTCGGGGTTGTTTATGTTAATCTAACTGCAGATTGGAGATTAGAATAGTTGCAAATTTGCTTTAGATTGGCACACTAAGGCCTGAGGGAATATACAAGATAAATTGTAAAATGTGTGTCCTGAGACTTCTCTTTTCACTATTCATTCATTCTATCTCTTGGTATCCTTTGTCCTTGTCATCTTGTATATCATTCCCGACTTTCATATGCTGTCTTCTAAACTCCTCTGCACTCTTACACTCGAACATCTACTTGAATTTTATTGAAACTAAATAACTTGCATAAGGTGCTATCTAGGAATACTTACTGTATATATGTAAAATGATTCCATTCCTTCACCTCATCCTGCTTACCACCTTACCACTTGCTGGCATCAAGTCATTCACTGATCCAATATTTTAAGTTCCTTGAGATAAAAGATTTTACAAATTCAAATTTCATTTCATATTAGATATGGGTTTTTGCATTTTTGGACAATGATTGAGTTGTATTACCATGATATACCTCTGCTTTTCTCTGATCTTTCAATTTTTTTCCCTTGACTGCAGGAACCATGGTTGATATGTCTTATTTCCTTCCACATTTTGTTGCTGCTAGTAGCTTTCCTGTCTAGGAAGAACATCAACTTCCAGATGTGTTTTTTCTTTCTAGCACGTATGCTTCGTTTCTTGTACTCTATTGCATAATGAAATTTAACACGCTATTAAATTTGGGTTGTAAAGTAATACATGTGAAATCTGAAAAGACTGCTGTTAATTTGAACTAATGAGCCTGGCCTCATAGATTTAAAAGGCTAAAACTCTGTGGAGAAACCTTAGATTGTGTGATGTAGAAGCACCTATAAAAGCACACACTCGAAGGCCTTGGGGGAGGGAAACGCCCACTGGCCTCACTCCTATTTTCTATAAATGTAATGATGAAAGAGGGGATGCAAATGAAGTAAAAGAACATACTGCATTATATGCATTTATATGTAGCTGTGGCATGTAGATTCACATACTGGTTTATTGATGTGGCAATGTATGCAGTTGGAGGAGTATATCTTGCTGAGAGGCTGAATCATTTCTTAGCTGGCAACTGGAGAAGCTTTGCAGGCCAAAACTATTTTGACCCTAATGGACTGTTTCTCTCCATACTTTGGTCTGGGCCGCTGTTGGTAATTGCAATCGTTATTTTGGTCAGTGATCTGTTACACTCTTTCTTGATGTGTTCTTTATCTTGTTGCTGATGATTTCTCGCATTAATTCCATGTATGCTACTCCCGGTTTGCAGGTGAACACCTTGTTTTCATTGTGCCACCTTATTGTGAGATGGAAAAAGGCTGAGCTCAAACATCGTGCAAGAGTAACTCATAAGAAAGAGGAGTGAGCTGATTTTGTTTCTTTTGCAAGAGGATGATCTGATAATCTTATGTCAAGAGATTTTTCCTTGAGAAGTGAAGTCCACATTTTTGGCTGTATTATGCTTGGCCTTCTGCCGAGACTTGTCCTTGCTTAAGTTTGAAATGCTTCAGTGGATGCCGTGTAGTACTTATCTCGAACGTAGCTGTTGGTTGTAGCCATTTTCACTGTTTGTTTGTTTATCATTTATCCTATCCTGGCAAAGTGAGAAGTTAATTGTCTTTATAGTGTGGGGGGGGGGGGGGGGTCTGGGGAGTGTGGGGAGAAAAAAAACCATTGAAAGATTTGGACAAGTATGATGAGATGTCATTAGCTTGAATATAACAAGTAAAATCCAAATTTTGCACAAAACAGATATTTCAGTCTCGTACAATATTTGTGACTGGTCTATATTTGTATCAGCAAGGCCTCGTATAATGCCCATAGGCATCTGTATGAGAGTTGATCACAGAAGAAAGGATCAAAGTAGGCACATTGGAGCACCTCTCTTTCTTTTTAGAGTGAAAAGGAGGGGGAAAGGAAAAAGAACATTTAAAAAGTCATTTTCTACTATGTGTGAACCACGGTTAATGTGGCTTATGTTTGTTTTCATTTTATTTGTGTGCATTTTGGTGTAATTTTTTTGTAAAATTCTGTAAAATGTAATATAGGTTATGTTTGTTTTTATGTTTTGAAAAATTATGTAAAAAGTAAGAAAGATATAATGATTATAGTGTATATTTTATAACAAGAAAAATGAGAACAAACATAGCCATACTATCTACATCAGGACTATTATTTTTATTCATGACAAATAATGCAACTGGGATATCTAAGATGGAAAAGGCTATATTTATTTTTAATTTTTTTACTTCAAAACATAAACTAAAATTATTATATTTTTAATTTTAAATTTTTTTTTATTTCTACATACTTTTTTAAAAAATGCATTAAAAAAATTCAAACAAACATAATATATATATTTATTTATCATGTCTGTCTGTGTGTGCATATGCGAAGAAGAAGATGTAGAAGATAATGGAGCGACAATATATATCGAGAGAGGATCATGCGTTGTGCGTGGCTCTGGTGATGAATGGAGGTGGCGGCTTGGCGGAAGGGGGCAACACGTACGCCTATTCACACGGTAAATTATGGCTTCACCAATTTATATTTCATTCAGCTTAGGTTTTGCTTTTTTCAATTCGACGCCTCATCGATCTTCTTCGTTGTTTATGCAATTCATTATCCTCTGGTTTTAATTTGTTTGTTGGCACTTTATTGATGATTTTAGCTTGAATACTCTGTGTGTGTGTGTGTGTATGTGTGTGTTGATAATCGACAGATAGTTGAAGGGCTATCTAGAATATTTTTCTAGTCCAGTTACGAAGATTTTGTTTAACTGTCTGAGATAATTTAAGAGCTTCAATTTTATCCTATTTTTTTAGTCACTTTACATCTGTTCAGCGAGAAATATAATTTTTATAAACATTAATAATAAAATGTGGATTGAAGAAACACATTCCAGATTCAAATTTTATAATTTTTATGAACATTATGCTTTTTTTGCATTATTCTTCCTTTTCCTTTTGATTGTGTTCTAAATTGGCGATTTAACCAAGAATCAATTTTGTCGAGATATATGGTTCAATGATAGATGACTTTCTTCGTTTTTGTCACGATGTTTTGCTTTTTCATGTCCATTAAAACTTGTTTCTTTCCTTTTATTTTGTATATTTTGTATTAGTTAATCTTATTCTTTGATCTTTTACTTTTGGAGACTTGTATGATAGAGGAGTTTGGAACTTCTCATTTTTCTGAAGCTCTAACTAAAGTTTATCCTTCCTTTTTAATATTGTATCCTCAGGGAAATTGGTCATGCAATTCTTTTTTACTGTCTTGTTAGCTCCCCATTCTGTCAACCTTTTCCAACGTACTGACTCATTTGGTCCATAAAGCTGTTATTATCAATCACATGATTATTGGTTGGTGAGTGGTTCACCAATTATTTGTTATCTAAGAGAGCTTACAGCGCTCTAACCACAGTGATAAAAGATGAAGGGTGCAAAGCAAACGCACTTATGTGCTGGGAGTCTTTGCCTCAACCTAGAATGAGTGATCTTCGAATATAGAAAAATGTGCCTAAATGGTCCATGTGTCACATTTTCTATTAGGCAGGAGATTTGAACATACTTTGAGGAAGTTGCACTTTGCTCTTTCAATCTTAAAAACGGTGTTCTAACCATCTAGAATTATTTAAAATCTTGAACTACACTATTATTATTTGCTAAAGAACATAACATACTAGTGATTAAAATTTGTAGCTAGAAAATACATGCTTTTGTAGTGTGTTTGTCGATGTAAATAGTGTCTGGATTGTTACTCTGAAACAAGGCCTGAATAGGTGGCTGCTTTTATAAGGGTTCATGACCAGCTGGCAAATTAGGCAGTTAAACTATAGCTAACTATTGCATATGCATTTTCTAGTAGGCAGCATTCTGAATCACATAGTTAGAGATCTCCGTCCGTTGTGGCTAACTTTTCCCCAGGTTACGCTAATCCTCTACCAAAACTAATGGTTTTATCAGCATAATTAAGTGGTCAAAGTTTTGAGATGAACAGGCATGTGGCAATGTTATTCACATTTGGTGGCCTAAAATGCTGATGAAGATCATGAAGGGACATTGTGTGCAATGGAAAAGCCTCATTTTCTTGAATAGCTAGATTTTGTAGTTCGACACTTCAAGTCAGAAGATGGTTCAATTATTTTTAGGCAAGTGCATGAATTTTACAACTGATTTGTTAAATAGTTGCTCTCTGATATGAACTAGCAAGTAGCATCTGCTTGGCAAAATTACTTGTAAGGAGTACAATAGCTTATAAGGGTAATGGACTTGGGAAACTTAATCTAGATAACTGAAAATGAAAGTTTGCTCAATGGATATGGGAAATTTAGGGAACTTGTTCCTGTTTCTCAGGGAGCCTGGCAATCTAAACATCTTTTGCAAGTAAAGAATATGAACAATATGCAACGAAGAGATTCTGCTCCTCCTCCTGTTTCATATGCATACCTGGAAAAGAGGGGGTTTGCTTTCCATACCCATCTTTGAAGTTGCCATGTTTAGCTTACCAGACTTGCACGGGTGAAGACAGTTACATAGTAAATGGGACCTTATGTAACCGTCATTATCAGCAAATTATAGGAAATAAATAGGAATTGTTATTTTTTTTATCTCTTCATTATTTCATGGGAGAAGAGACTGAGAATTATGGACAAGGTTGCAGGCATTATCTCGGTTATTGACAGGCAATGACACCATTTTTCTTATGGGTTGGCCAATAGCCACTGCATCAATAATTCATCTGAACTGAGTCAGCCAGTAAGATATCAGCAAGAAAATCAGGTTCTTTCATGAGCCACACAAGTTCATCCCCGTCATTTCTCGCATATTGGGCCACCATATGTGCAGCAGTGTTGCCTGATGCTTGTACATGTGAAAAGAAACAACTGCCTAATTGCATCATGTAGCCCTTAGCCTCCTGCATGATAATGGTAGAAGCCCAAGAATCATCTTCATAGGTATTCTGGAGTCCCTTGATTGTGTCAGGGTTGTCCCCTTCCAACACTATGTGAGTGAAATAATAATCAACTGCAAACTCGATAGCACATTTGGCAGCCATCCATGAGGCAGTATTCACATCGAATATCTTGGGGAAAAACTTTGCTAGAGCAGCCATAAAATCTCCTTCCCAGTTCCTGACAACAACCCCAACCCTAATCCCAGAAGCATTCACATTCTGAAAACTAGTTCCAGCGAAATTCACCTTGTAAACATCAGCAGGTGGTGGAATCCACCTTTCTAGGTAATTAGTTGCTCCAGGTTGGGCGATACTTTGTGTTTGAGAATGTGGGAAATGATCTCCTGTAGGATTCATCTTGATTGTACCTAATGTCTCTTGTGCTGAGCAGCTAGAATCTCCTGACTGAGCCCCTGAAGTATCTGTGGTTTGAATGTCCTGAAATTATTTGAGATTGTGAGAACTGGAGGGGCATCAGAAACTCAATTCACTCAAAACCTTTTTTGCTCTTTCGCACATTATTCGTGGACTCTAAGCCATATTGTCTTTCTACAAACAGTCAATGACCTGAAATGTTAATTTAGATAACTGTTCCATGAATTTATCTACCTTCCCTTTATGGTTTTCATTATGCCACACATGTATTCCAGCAAATTGATATCAATAAAAATTTCGTAGTAAAGTATACCTGTACGTGGGGAGCAGGCACTTCATTCATGAGAACTTCTTTCTGAAACCAAAAATAAATTTCATGTCAATCTCAAAATTAAATTTATCTAATGGAGACTAGCAGATGAAAGATGGCCAAAACCTTTGCTGTCACATATTTAATTATTGCTTCAAGTTTCATTTCTAGCTGGTCCAGCTCTTCTAAAGTAAAATGTTGAAGATATTGAGTCTTTATTTGCCTGTTTGGAAGACAATCATGCATCATTCCCATAATTTTTCTAAATAATGGATAAGAGAAGGCGGGTCCAAGTTTGAGGTCAGACCTGAGGAAACATATCTTATCCTGAGCTGCTGTGCTCAAATTGGCATGATTCCTGCTTTCTTCCTGCAATAAGGAGAGAAACCAACAAATCTCATATCTCCTTAATTCTGATGTTAATGAGGAGTTTAGTGTATTTGTTAAGAGGGCAGAATTTGTACTAAAATGGGAGGCTGAAAATTTCGTTGAACTTCAGGATATTAATGAGAAGCAAAACTGATAGCTAAAAGTTTAGGAAATTAATGCAGAAAACCAAGCTTGTATTTCGGGACTTAAAATAGAATGAGGACATGGGAAAATAGCTTGGGGTCTTTCAAGAGATGATGAGGGAGAGCCAGAGACGGAGAGTACTCTGTAATAGCTTGTTGGTAAAGTTAAATCACCACTACAAACATCCATACAGAAAGTCCAAGTTTGTCTACAGCATTTTAGCATGTTGTGTTCTACTGAAAACCACATTTAATTTACTTAACACAATATGCATTCTGAGCTTATTTAACGTGCACAAGCATATTTTGTATAGGTATCAACAAAAGTATTTGGCAATACCTGTGCATACATACAGTATTAATGAGCATTAGGTACATAGTGCACGGGTACGTATTGTCTTAGATAAGCATTTGGTGCACCACAAGTACGTATGGTCTTTGATAAGCATTTGGTACATGGTGCACCAAGTGTCTGTTCAAAAAGACTGTTAGCCCTTACCTGGAAACTGACCGGCTGCTGCTCAGCTCCCAAAGACAAAGCGAACTTGTGGAGCATCTCTTTGATGCTTCACAGAATGAAAGAACAAGTGAGCAAAAACCTGACTTTCTTTAGAGGTTCTGTCTGTAATGAAGCTTTCGTATGAGGTATATCAAGAGCCAACGCTTCCATCAAATCAATATTCAAAGATGCAACAACAATAGAGATCTAAATTATAAGCTTTAAAAATTGGTTTGATTTGATGGGGGGCCAATTATACTTAAATGTATTGTCCCTGAGTCCTAAATAAGAAGCCAAATTCTTACTTTCCAGTATGCAAAAAAAGGTGTTTCTATGGAGGGGCTTGCTATGTTGATGAAGTTTAGATGGGAGTGTATTTTTAGGGGAAAGTTCAATATTTTTAGGTAACAAAATTGTACTTTTTGGGATGACCAAAAGAAACAATATAAGACACAAATGTGGGACTGATGGGGTGTGCTTCCATTATGTAGGAAAGATCTTGTTCCACAAATTTCCTATCTACATCGGAATCTTTCCTAATTGATCTGATTGCACTTGCATAACTAATTAATCAACTTAAATAAATACATAATAACATAATACTAAACAATCCTGATAAAAAAATAAATGAATAAATAAAATATGAAGAAGCATATTTTTATGTTAACAAAATTTTAGATATCTAGACGCCTCATTGATAAGAATCCTATTTTCAGTTACTACTTCACTAAACTTTGTGCACTGATACAGAAAATTTACTTGAACTTATGAACATAGGTTGCTATTGAATGACGACGATGTTGTTTCAAAGAGAACTTTCATAAATTCATCTTTGTTCGCCATAGTGAGAAAATTCCCCCAAAATTATTTTCAGATAATAACTTTTCCGAGATGCTCGAGACTTTGATTGCTGGTTTCTCATTCTAGATATCAAAAAATCATAGTAAAAAGCCGAAGTTCTCCTGTAGACAGATGCTCCTTATAAAAAATCTGGAGTTCCTTTCTGGATGCACATATCCAGGTCCATTGCTCAAAGGAGAATCAATTATCCAGCTAAAAGGCAAAAACATCCCTCCACCAGGATTTTAGTTCTGGTGGATCTTCATCTTATGTACACCCCAGCAATTCACGCCATGTAATCTGTCAACTGGTCCAAACATAGACAGGTGACAGGCTCGATACACGCACAAGGGAAAGGAATTGAAGAGCAGTTTTACTGGATATGAACATGGTGGATTACTTTGAAGAGATCATTAGCATATGATAGGCGTTTTGAGGAGAAAAGAGGAGCAGCAACATACTTGGAGCTCGAGTATTGATAGGGTCTGCCGGTGGGGGAGGTGACCATCACCGCAACTTCTGCCTCGCATAGGACTGCTAGTTCCTGGGCTTTCTTAACCAGTCCTTGGCGTCTCTTTGAAAATGTCACTTGCCTGGCTGAAGTGTCATCAATTTTCTTCATCTTGATCTTCTCTCTCCCCATTCTGATCAATAAAAACAGA
Source organism: Avicennia marina (assembly GCA_019155195.1). NCBI lineage: Eukaryota > Viridiplantae > Streptophyta > Magnoliopsida > Lamiales > Acanthaceae > Avicennia > Avicennia marina. Next base: position 360,000 of record CM032774.1, read on the forward strand.
AACAACGTCAACTAGAAATCATTTCCATCCATTAAGCAATCCATCCAACATATGATCGATTAATTCTTGCCTACGAGCTACAAGATGCATGTAGAACAGACCCAAAGGCCCTTGTAAAGGGACGTAATTTTGCTTTGTTCAAAGGCAATTACTCCCCCTCCCAAAACCCCCCTAACTTTTTGTTGCCCCTCTCAAATTGGAGGGATCATAGAGTATGTCTCAAAGAAAGCCAAGAATGCGATGAATGCACTTTTGTTGACAATATCCATGTCGAAAGCTCTTTCCTTTTTGTTTTTCCATTGATTTGTGGTGAAAAAGGCCAGCTTTCCAGTGAAACTGCAAAACCTCGCACAAATTGAACTTAAATGAACTGATGATCCCCACCTTTGAATAAAATAGACAGAAGACTCCCAACAACACTGTTGGATTTGAAGAATTTGCGAGGACAGAATTAAAAAAGAGGAACAACCAAGGATAATTAGGCCTCGTGGCGCAAAATTTCAATAGAAAAACATTAGGCATCCTCCTGGTTACAATAATTTCTTGTTCAATTTCCATCCAAGCCAGAGGGCAAGAAAATATTTTATTGAGTATTTCTCATTTTAAAGTTACCCATGGGAAAAACATACACCTCACTTTCATTAAGCGAAGTCGACTAACATTTTCAGCAAGATACAGTTTTGAATCTGTCGAAGAATCAGGAGGAGCCCATCCGTAAGCTTGTTATGAAAAATGAAATAAACATGTGAAAAATGAGAGCTTTGAAGCTGGTTAGAGAAATATTTTTACCTCTTCGACCATATGGCAAGGAGATGTCTTTCTGAAGAGGGCCAGCCCTGAAAAGATTGAACAAAATCTTGAGTAGGGGAAAAATAAAACGAAGCACAGTATGCAGAGAAGGGCAGCAGTGCTGGAGAGTAAAATGAGAAGGGGAAAAAGGGGCTTTAAGCTCGCGTGGGACGAGTGAATGGTGAAAGCTCAGAGGATTCAGCCACTTGGAAGAAACTACATGGAAGAGGCTTTTGTGGGGTAGACTAAGGAAGGGAAGCATCTAAAAGACCAGATTAAGGGAGGGAGGGCCTCAACTTTCTGCCATTTGTCTGATAGTTGCTTCTTCCAAGTAAGCCCAATGCATCTTTTCCCTTTGTCTCTTGACATTATGTTATAATTTAAAAAACCAAAAAAAATCCTATGACTCCGCACAAATTTGACGGAGCCAGGCACACCCCATTTGCCATCAACTTTGCTCATTGAATGTCTTTGGACTTCTCCAAAAGTTACATAAAAATTAAGGAAAAGCCACAAGAATCAGGGATGTGTAGTGATGTTTCTGCACAAAGAGATAAGATTGAATCAATCTGCTTTTTGATATGTATGTTATCATGCGTCATAGTTACTAGTGGCATGTTGGTGTAATAGGACGCAAAAGTTTTCTAATGCCATGTCTCATGTATGATGGAGTTGGCATCTTATTAAAGCATGGTGCATAATTATATAAATAAATAAATTATATTTATATTATATATAATTTCAACAAAAATAAAATACAAACAAATCTTTTGTAATAACAACAACTACAAATAAATAAACGTTATAAGACATTAGTCTTCATTTATAAAAGTTAAAAAAAATGAATAAATAAAAGAATCCTATTCGTAATCTGATAGTATTGAATTTTAAAAAATTGGAACCATAAATGCTAGGGGAAAAAATACTATCTGACGGATTTTCAGTTTTTATAAAATTTTATGTGTTTTGACAGTCATGATATTCAATAAAGAACTATGAAATTCTAAATAAGCAAGGAAACTTATTAGGGGGGAAAACAATAGAAAATAATAAGATGAAAAAAACTTACAAATAGATAACGAAATAAAGAATATAAACTTACCAATAATTGAAAAGAAGTACAGGAAGATGATATCATAACACAAAGAAATGAATTTTTTATCTTCCATTTTCTTAATAAAGTTGATAGCTACGCCAGAATCACAAAACAATGCTCCGCGCATGGCTTAAACCTAAGCAAGAGGCTCTCAAAGCACGTACCTCAGTGAAATCCACGCCTTACCATAATAATGACACTAGGCTTGTGCCTGCATTGAGTGTGCCATAAACAACTATACTCTGTCATACATACGAACATTTATATATATTACAAAAACCAAAATCAACCAGAATGGTGTCTCTTCAATCTCAATGGCTATGTTCAGAGGATTCGGTACTTCTAAAGTAAGTTTGTTTTGGGATTCATTGAATGTAAGTGTTACTCTATGTTTGTGCGCGCGCGGGGAAGATTTTTCAGACAAACAGAATTCATACATATAAGTTGATAATCAAAGGAAAGATATGATGACAAAAAAATATGAAAAATATCTAATATATTAAGAGAAGGTGGAATAATAAACAAAGAAACGAAAAATAAAGATAATTAAACATAGTTTGGCAATTCTATTTAGAGAAATAAAAGTACTTATTGTATATGTTTTAGCATTAATAGATTATAACTTAAAAGAATGAAAGAAGTGATTTAATTTTTGTAAATACACTTTTGGTAACCAAAGAGTACCCCACGTTCTTAATACATTGTGCGTGTGTGTGTGTGTGTGTGTGTGCGTGTGTTTTCTAACCTCTTGAATGTACAGCCATGACATCAGTGATCAAAAGCCATCCTAACGAGATTCTTTGGAAATATTTGAGCTGATGTTGCAATAAAATCTTGCAATCATAGACCACATTATAACTTATCTTTTCTGCTTAGATTGTCTGTGTCTGTCAAGAATATCTTTTGCGCAGAAAAGATTGAAGGCGATAAAGTATAGGCATATGCTAATCAATAAGTGAAAAGGAACAAAAAAGGCATGGAATTAACTTTCTGTCTTTTTGGGGGAAAATCGAAACCACAAAATTTGCAAATCTCCAATTAAGTATGGAATGAACAAATATGCATGGCGAAACATATGAACAACAGAAACAAGACAAACAAGGACCTTTTAAATGGGTGCAAGTTAAAAGTTTCTCCAGAAGGTGCATTGATGCATTAAGTGGATTAAAAAGTAATGGGGTATGGTTACATAACACTTGCGAGTAAAAAAGTATCCCACTTTATGAGTGTAAATTAATTTATAATTTATAAAAATATTGTATTTTAATTATAAAAAATTATTAAACATAAAAATATAAAAGATATTTAAAGTAAGAAAAAAGAAAGAGGAAAAATTGAGAGAAAAACAAATAAAACAATAGTTTAAAAGAAAAGAGAAAAATAAAAGGATAGAAACATAAAAATAAAACTAATGATAGCCGTGTAATTTTGTATCGAACAATCAAAAGTATGGATTTAAACTTAAAGCATAAAAAATATTTAGAATAAGAAAAATGAAAGATGAAAATATTGAAAATAGATCAATTTTGAGAAAAAAAAACAAATAAAAATAATAAATTAAAAGAAAAGATAAAAAGGATAGAAAAACAAAAATAATTAAAGATATTTGTGTGATTTTATAATATGCAATTAAAAAGTTTAACTATAAATAAATAGTAAAAAAATGTGGTGCTGTTGTATTAGTAATTATTTTAAATGTGTAAACATAATGGTGTAAATTTCTGCATTGAAGATAATGTTGTAATTTCACAATATAGTTACAAATTAGAACCAAACTCTTAATAATATAATATTGATACATATGTGTAGAAGATTTTTCTTTTAATTAATAGTTCAGGTGTCTTAATTAAATTATATGGGACAAAATATACCATATGCACACACGTGTGTGTAGTCAAAATCTAAATAAAAGTACAAAATAAAGTTGTTTTGATACCACTAATTGCATGGCAACTTTGAGAGAAGGTGATTGGGTTTGTGTGAGTGGTGTAAATGTTGTTAACCTTATTAATTTATTATATTTGGTTTGTTATGGTGAAATAATCCTAGCTTGGTGTCCATAGATATAAGAGTAAATCTCTAAACTGTGTGGATAAATATTGGTGTTCTATATTTATTATTACTATTGTTAGTGTGTGTGTGTGTGTGTACATGTGTGTCCTTACATTTTATAACTGTATTTGCAGAATTTCATAAAGTAGCTTATTGTGTTACAACTGTAGTCACAACGTCACCATTGTACTTTCAAGTGATATTAGAACCAAGGTGCCCAAAAGAACTTGATTTGAAATGGGTCTCATATAGGTAATTCCTTAAAGTTTTATAAACATAAGTACCAAAGAAGGAGCATTCACAATACGTTTCCCTCTCGATAATTCCAACTATCTATGTTAAAAGGTATGAATGCGTACATTCATCTCAAGATAAAAAAGGTTAGTGTGTAATTGAGAATGGATGGAACCTGCCAATTGAAAGGAACATTGAAGGTGTGGAGATTGTTAAAAATATGAAATTATAGATCATTGAAGAAGAACTAGATGCTTAGAAAACTCAAAAGCAATTAATGCAATTTCACAGGTGTAGATGAGTAACAATTCGAGTTGATATCTACATGTAAAGTTGTAAAAGAAGTTTGGAACATTCTCAAAAATATTCATAAAGATATGAGTGCTATTAGAACTTTTAAGCTTCAAATATTAAATCTCAATTTGAAATTTTAAGAATGGCAGAAGATGAAATTATTGTTAAATTTAATTTAAAATCACGTCATCTCGCAAATCAAGCCTTCCAATTGGGCAAAAAATATTCTAAAGTTAAATTTGTAAGGAAAATTTTGCATTCTTTACCGGAAAAGTTTGTCTAAAAGTCACTACTATAGAAGACGTGGATAATCTTCACCTTAATAAACTTATAAGTTTATTACAAATATATGAAATGAATCTAAATTATGATAAGAATGAAAATGAACTGGCTTTCTAGGATTAAGGAGTTCTGAAGATTGTTGAAAAAAAAAGGAAGTTAAATGAGTTTGAAATTCATCCAACAAAACCCTCAAAGATCATAGTAAGGGTTCCGAAGAGATTGAAAAGCTTGAGCTCCAAAAAAAAGGAATTTAATGTTATAAATGTTGTGGATTTAATCATGTTTAAGTGGAGTGCGCCAATATTTTCAAGAAATAAGAAAAAACTGACAGTATAACTTGGAATGAAGATAGATTAGAAAATTCGAATGATGACAATAAAACAAGCACCCATGTGACATTCAACTCAATTAGCAAAAAGCTGCAGAAAACTGCTTACAATATTACAATATTAATAACAAAAATAGAAGAACAATTTGAATACTACAATAGTAACAATAAATTTATTGAAGAGGAGTTGCTATCCACTTATCAATTAGTATGAAATAAATTGACGACCTTTCACTTAGAAAATAAAGTATGAATGGATAAAGTAGAATCTTTGAAAAAAATAAGGAAAAGTAACAGAATGCCTTCAATGATCTAAAAGAAAAGTACAAAAAAGCTTGTAGAGTTATCTTGTGAAGTTGAAAATAGAGCAAATGAAGCTATTACTACACTCAACAAACTAAATTCTAGAAAAACCAAACTAAATGATGTTTTGTCAATGAGAAAAATTGCAAAAAATCGAATATGTTTAGGTTTGGTGAAAAAAGATAAAAGTAGTACCCAATAATCAAAAGAAATCAAATTTGTGAAAGAGACAAAACTGCAAAGGCAAATTCAACACGTGTTTTGAAGGCAATGTTGTGATTTCACAATATAGTTACAAATTAGAATCAAACTCTTAATGATTTACTATTAATACATATGTACAAGAGATTTTTCTTTTAATTAATAGTGCGGGTGTCTTAATTAAATTATATGGGACAAAATATACTATATGTTTATGCATATATGCGACAATCAATGTGCACGATAAAAGATAAACATGATTTGAGTTAATAGGGAGTCAAAATATCAATGAATCATGCTTGGATAGTATACAATTGAACTCAATAATTTATATTCCTTTTATATGCACACACGTTATAAAACATGAGTGTACCTATGACTTTTGTGCGTGCGTGGTTCATCTTCATATGCATATTTACTTGCATTATTTTTGTGTGGCCTTATTTTCTCTATGTGAGAGATGCTTACCCTTATTATCCTAATGAGAGCCGCAAACAAATGAACAGAGAGATCTCATTGAAACTGAACAAGTAGAATGAGTCCATTGCCTCACTTTTTACACAATTAAACGCAAACTTTGACTTTATGAAGTTCATTAATATTTTAAAATTCTTTTTCTATGTTTGGGGGAGAGGTTTTGTTAAAAGAAAATAGTTGGTGTAAATTGTGTTGGGACAAATAATATATTTGATCATAAGATTTAAAATTTTAAATTATTTGAATATATATATATATATAATATAATAATGATTAAATAATGTGCTAATATATAAAAATAATAATTAGTTTATAGTGTATACATATATATATATATAAATGTGCATGTATGTGTATATATATATAAATATTGATTTAATTATAAATAAGTATAGTAATTAAAAAAATAATTAGTTAATTATATATATAAGAGACGAAAATTTTGAACTTGAATTTGAATAAAAGTTTGTTAAATAGTATGTTTAGCAATGTGAAATTTGATAAGATGTGTAGACATTGAATATTGGGTTTCAAACATAACTTATCAAGCCCAATCTAATGTTTGGTAATGTTTGATTACAATAACAAGAATCCATGATAATGCATGGGGCCTTTTATTAAATTATTTAATTTTTAAAAATTTTTATTAAAATAATCCAATTCCACAGAAGTTGTGGAACTTGGAATTCAGTAAATTCGGCCCTCAATAAAAATATATTTAAAAAATAAAGGCAAATTTCCTCCCTTTGTGAGGATAGAAATAGGGAACTCAATAAATTCTGCCCTCATAGAGGGCGGAATATAATAAAAATATATTTAAAAAATAAAACCAAATTTCCACCCTTTGTGAGGTAGAAATAGATTTGTAAAAACCAGTTTCAGACGACAAGCGTGAGATGACGAGCACAAGATGATCCCATTCCCTTTCATTTTTGATGATTTTCTTCAATAATTGCCGTGTTTTCAAGTTACTCAACAACCTTCTTCAACATTTCTTCAGTTTCTTCACGCATTAAGGTAAATTTTAATTTAAATTAATTTTGAATCTATATTTTTTAGAATTAAATCTACATAAATTAATTTTTTCGACGGTGGTTGGGACGGTGGCGATTCGGTGGGGTGGGTAAGAAGAAAGGAAAAAAAGAGAGAAAGAAAAGAAGAAAAAAAGAAAGGAAAAAATAAAGAAAGAAAAAATAAAGAAAGAAAAAAAAAGAAAAGAGAAAAGAAAGAAAAAAAGAAAAAACAAGGAAAAAAAAGATATATTAAAGTTTATTTTTTAAATTAATATTTATTTGATGAATTGTCTATTAATTTGTCATGATTTATGTTAATTGTTGATATTTATGTTAAATTAAATTCTGAATTGTCTATTAATTTGATATGTTGAATTGTTTAGATTTATGATTTATGTTAATTGTTGAAATCTATGTTTATTTGATGATTTATGTATTAATTTGTCATGATTTGTGTTAATTGTTTAAATGTATGTTTATTTGATGATTTATGTATTAATTTGTTATGATTTATGTTAATTGTTGATATTTATGTTAAATTAAATTCTGAATTGTCTATTAACTTGATACATTGAATTGTTTAGATTTATGATTTATGTTAATTGTTCAAATCTATGTTTATTTGATGATTTATGTATTAATTTGTCATGATTTGTGTTAATTATTTAAATTTATGTTTATTTGATGATTTATGTATTAATTTGGTTGTTATTCTAATTGTTCTCATTTATATGTCATTATTTTATTTATATTTGAATTTATATATTATCAGAAAATTTGATTATGGAATATTTGAGCATTAGGTAGTCAAATTAAATTTGATTATTTGCAGATACTTCAATGGGAGATAACATACAAATTATTTTGTATTGGGGAAGTAACATTGTGCGAAGTTGAAATTATATAGGATATGATCGTGACCCATACAGAATTTGTATAATTTCTCGTTTCACAAATTATAAGCAATTTCTAGCAACATTATATAGCTTGATGGGGTTTGATAGTGAAGAAGTACGGTTGAAAGTTTTTGCGAAGTATGTTTTGAGCGATATGTTCAAGGGACAACAATTTATTTTATTGCCCGTAGATGATGATCAAAATTTGAAATTTCTATTAGATCCAAACAACTACATCAACTTTCTAGAGTTGTACATTGATACAAAACATAGGGAGGCCAATAATCAGTCAGTAATGCCACTAGGGTTTGATAATGCAGTGGGATATTCTACTGTCAAGCAAGTCACAATCTTACCTGCAATGACTACGTCTTTTTCTCAATTTCATGTTCGGGACTCTTCAGTGACACATCAATATGCCATAATTTTGTGTGCAAGTACACACTTAAACGCGAATGCCCTAGCAGGGGATAAATCTGATCAGTCGTTTAAAAATAATACAGGTGAACCTTATGGAGATAGTTGTAAATAAGGAGATGGCAATGAGAATGCATCCGATGGTGGTAACAACCTTGATGTTGATGATGATGAAGTCAAGGCTGATGGTACAATCGACGAAGAAGAAGCTGACATTGATGCATTTGTAGAGACACTAGGGGGCCAACATGATGGAAGTCATTCTACACCCGAGGTTAAGCCAGCAGGTGGAGAAAGAATGGTACATCCGACGGTCCTATTCTTTTCTGATATTAATCCTGACGTCGAGCAAGATTCAATCAACATTCCTAGCAGAAGATGGGGATAGTTTTATAATTATGAGAAGGGGCGTTAAAGGTTGGTATGTTTTTTAAAGATAAAAAAGATTGCAGGCAGTGGTTAAGGATTTTTCAATGCATCTTGCCAAGCGCAAGTACGTTGTGCGAAAGAGCTCAACAACAATTTGGTATGTGACATACAAGCACGATACACCTAGACAGCCATGTGAGAGGCATGCGAGGGCTAGCATGCACAAATGCTATAGGTTTTGGAATATTAAAAAGTGTGAAGGTGAGCATATATGTTTTCCTACGGAGCTGTCCATGGAACATGCTAATTTAAATAAAAACATGGTGGCTGCCATGTTGTTGGGAATAGTTCAAGAGAATTCGGCGTTTAAGATACAGTTCATTAGGCAGATGGTCAAGGATCGGTATGGATATGAGATTAATTATGCAAAAGCCTAGTATGCCTTACGGCAAGCCATTGAGAATGCATATAGGACCTGGGAGAGTTCAGTGAGAAAATTATTATATTATTTAGGAGCTTTACAAAAGTTCAACCCTGGCACAGTTGTGGAGTGAAGAAATCTCCTAACAGAGCACTCACACCATCATATGTTGTACTACGTGTTTTGGGCATTCAAACCATGTATTGATGGATACCAACAATGTCGCAAAGTGATGTGTGTTGATGGAACTCACCTATACACAAAGTATTAACACAAGTTATTCATTGTTGTCATGTTGGATGGTAATCACTAAGTTCTACCCTTATGTTTAGCACTTGTGGACGAGGAAACTACTCTATCGTGAAGGTGGTTTTTAGACATAATCAGCAAGCATATTGTCAGAGGGGTTTGGGGTAACTATTTGATTTCTGATCGACACACAGGCATCATATCTGCTGTGCAACTTAATCTTGATTTTATGGAGCCTCAGGGTGTTCACCGTTTCTACCTTAAACATGTATGTTCAAATTTCAACAAACATTTCAAGAAAGTGTAATTGAAAGAGATGTGTTGGAGAGTAAGGTCGCAGAACCAAGTTCATAAACTTGATAGGATTGTAGAGCAAATCAAGGCAATTGAACCCCAAGATATTGAGTGGTTGTTTGCTTTTGACAAAGTAAATAGACACTTGCACACGATGGTGAATGGCGCATTGATATCTTGACAACAAACATGAGTGAAAGCCTATATGGAGTGTTTTAAAGGAGTAAGGCGTCTCCCAATTTGTGCAATAGTTCAACTAACGTTTAAGATGGCTATCAATGCATTTTTAGGGAGGGTGGAAATGGCCTCAGGTATGCAAAGAAAAGGGCGAGAGTGGTTTGATTTGCCTCATGCGAAATATACTTTCACTGAAGAGAAATCTGTCCACCATAGAGTGTAAATATTTGACAATAGAATGTTATCGGCGAATGTGGTCATCGAGAATGGTACACATGTTGTAAAGATAAGAAGTGGTGAATGTTTGCGTAGATGATGGAGGATCTATGAGATACCTTGTTTACATGTGATTGCAATTTGTCGAAAGAAAGGTTTGAATTCTAAAAGGTATGTAAAGGAGTTTTACTCTCTTAACGCTTATTTACAAATATATCAAGGGAGGTTTGAGTCGATTTGGGGCGAGTCTATGTGGGATACTCCACCCTTTCAATTAATACACAATCCGACACGTCGCATAAGCAGGAGAAGGGGGTGAGATTGCACAACACACCTTGAGACCAAGATGGATTGGTCTCAGACTCGTGTGAGGCAACAATACATAAGACAACAAATAGGAACATTGTCCCGACAATAGGCAGTAACGTCATCTCGACAACAAATAGTGTCCTCGTCCCAACCTAGATGACTTCATTAGCTGTTAGGTCAACATTGTAGTTATTATGTATTATCTTTGTAATGCCTATGACTACGTAATGTATGTTTTCCAAACACTTATACTTAGTGCTATTTGAATTAATGGTATTTTGTTCTTATGGTGGCATATTCTTATGGTAAAGTTAGTGCAAAGTCATCTTTAACTTAAATGAAAATTATAAATACAAAAATTGACTTAATTTTTATGTTTTTAATAATTGAAATTTACAGGGTTGAATAATTAATGTTTATCCGATTTATAGAATGGAGCAAACTATAGAGCCTAGGCCAGCAGATCGTACATTGCTTTGAAAACAGGACCGTCATAGGTCTGAGACGGTATGGGCTGGTGATTTAGATTCCGTCATACGAGTTCGAGTCTCTAACAGAGCATGCTGCGTGCTGGATGACCTATGAGATCACGTCGTACAAATTTTACGTGCTATTAGCTTTTATGAAGTATTCAGGTGTCGGCATCTATCACTAGATTGGCACCTGATCACAGCCTTGGTTGAAAGGTGGCAACGTAAGACACATATATTCCTCTTAGTGTCAGGGGAGGCCACTGTCACACTCAAGGACATGTTTGTTATATGGCAGCCGCAATTATTGAGGAGTCCGTTACTGGGAGTGACATTCTAAAGAGTAAAGTCATATGGTAGGCATACTATGAGACTTTTTTAGACATTGGACTAGATCTTTTAGAGTTTTCTAAAGGTGCCACGATCCGACTGCTTAGACTAGCCCGGCACAGACGGGATCACCGCCTAGGTGATGACGGCACTGATGTGGATATTGCACAGTATGCCCTTTATTATACCTTGTTGCTGTTGGGGACTCAGATGCTTCTCGATTCATCGAGCAATAGAGTGAAGCTGATGTATTTACAATCACTAGAGGACTTGGACAAGGCGCACTGCCTCAACTGGGGTTCTGTTGTGCTTACATGTTTATACCGCAAGTTGTGTATAGCATCATCAATAGGCACTAAATGCATGGGTGGTGCTCATATTATTTTACAGGTATTTTTTATTGATTTTAATGATATTATTATATGAGACTCGTCTACTTATTATTTGTGTATGTTGTATATGCAAATATGGGCATGGCGTAGGATTCCTGGTATTGTCCTTGTACTAGGTCAACATGAGAGTTTGTACACATGCTCACTTCAGGTACTCGATGAGGAATTGCTAGCTGCGCCTTATGGTGCACGATAATAACTGTCTCAATGATTTTTCAATTAATTTAAATAGAGTGTGTTATTTCTTCTCAATTTTAAGTTGCCTTATCTTTTTTGTAGATGGATAAGTAGAAATAAACACTATGTTGTGACTAGGACTCATGCGCTACGCATTACACACGATATCTTAGACGCTGAAGCACACAGTCAGGTCAGTTGTACCTTATATAATGTGAAATCTACCAACATATAAGTTTTGTCATATTGCTAATAAGCATCCGTTGTGTGACAGTTCATGTGACAGCCCTATTTCGATGTATACTATGTTGAGCTGCCTAGTCACGCGGGTCAGCATATGTGAACCTATTCAAGTCCACGTTTATTGTATGATATTGTCGAGATGCACCGTGTAGAGAGGGCGCTATGCCAGTTTGGAATCGTACAGTATGTACCAGCCAACGTCCCACGCCAGGAGGATCCCTTACATAAAGTTAGTCGTGTTGGTAGAGCACGAGTAGATTGGTCTAGACGCTATACCGACTACATTGCACTATAGCTAAGACATAATAACGTAATTACAGGAAAAGTTCACCATGATCATATACCTCGAATAGTGTATAGATATGCCGAGTGGTATGGGCGAATTACACATCGGTATATCAGTCCTGTTAGGGAATTCGTAGATAGTGGCTACCAACCAGGTCAGAGTGGCATCTTTGCATACTTGGTACGCAATAAAATTATCTTTCAAATATTATTTTCATAGATTGTATGATATCATATCGATTTATATATTTATGTGCTAATATCGACCCAATGATATTTCATTTTAGGTGGATTAGATCGATCACCTCAACCTCCATTGTGATGACGATAGTGTCCTTTGAAATATGAGGGCTTCGTGCGCATCACGCATGGCAAGAAACTTCACACCATATGAAGTTGTCCCTGACTTGCCGTCACCTACCTCACACATACAAGATACAGGCGTACAGCATTCCCCAACTTCATATCATGTAAACATGTCTGGACCTTCCACTTCTTATCAGACACCTGGTCCATCCACTTAATATCACTTGGCACCAACAGAGGCTTTTGATGTTTACATACTAGGTCGACCAAACACCACTTACATGCAGACACATGGTTGGGCCGATCATGTTCCTCCAGTCGACGGCCATGTCCCTATAGATCTTCAGTTGTGATTTGGGTTTATTCTATCTCAGTCTGGATACACAGTCCCACTAGGATCGCGCAACTTTGACGAATCGTTCATACCATTTGTCAGTTTTTCACCTTCTTCAACACAGGATGAGCAGCATAACTCTGATGATATTACTACATTTGAAGCAAACCAACAACATCATCGACAACACACAGTTAGACTTCCTCCGTGTTGCACTGGAAGTCGTCATGATTGTTAGATTTAGGGTTTAGTTTTTTTAAATATCATCTTTGTTTATGTATTGAATTGGACATTATTATAATTTTGTAACTATATATTCAAACTCACGTATCTCAACTTTATTTATAAAATATATAAAAAATTCTAAACCACCAAACTCACTATTATATATAAAAAAACATAAAAGACTGAATATAACACCAGAAATCACTATATATAATTTAAATTTCATACATAAGATAATATCGTATTATTTTTAAAATAATAAATTATATAATATATTTTATTATTTCATAATTTTATGTAATTCCACCCTCAATTCGTCAATAACTCCGCCCTCATCAAGGGCGGAAATTCATGTTCCATAAATCCCAATTCCAAAAATTCTGTGGACATTGGGTTATTTGAATAAACAATTTTAAAAATTAAATAATTTAATAAAAGGCCATAAAACATGCTAGTTTTATTTTGTCAAAATTCTAAATAAATTATCTAACCCATTAAGTATAATAAAATAGTCCCAATCAATAGGCTCATTTAATATTTTATTCAAAAAATAGTTTTGCTCCTCAATTATTAATTAAATTATTTATGCTACCTTCATCGAACACATCTTATTTCTCCAGAATTTACAATCAAGAAGGGAATCGAAAATCAAATAAAATTTATTCAAGTAATTATTATTTAAATTTATTTAATTTTTTATTAAATTTACTTGTTTATAACTAATGAAACTTTTATATTTTTGTATTTGAATTCTTTACTATGATTATCACTAATATTTTTTATAACATTTAAACTTAAATATAATATTTTTATATTAATAAATGTGGAAAAGAATTAACTATAATTATGCAATAATTTAATTTTGATGGATGAATGTCAAATAAAATTGTATAATAGATATTATTGCATTTATATGTGTAAAATGATGTAAGTAGTAAATAAAAAAAATACACAGTTTTTTAAAAAAATTGAAATAAGGCATTTTGAAAAGATAAGAATAGTCTCATTAAATAATCTAACTTAATAAACATAATATTCAATTATTTTAAAATTAGTTTATCGCTCAAAATAATTTTAAAGTCTTAATCTTATCAAGTAAAGTAAACAAAACCTTTTATATATACTTCATTTGAAAACCAATAAACGAACATATTTCTTTTGGTTGGAAAAATGATGTGTCAAATCAAGAAATGAACTCAAAAATTTGGACAATAATCCTAACACATTTTCATGATTTACACATTTTTGTATGGTATCTTATAAAAAATTTCTAGAAAATTCAAAATATAGAATGAATTCCTTCATGTACTAAACTAAACTTTTCGAGCCAATGTTTCTCGTCTCGTCAATGTAAATCCAAACGCCACTCTCCCTTTATTCAATTCTGAGTGTCCATCCATGACTGACATAGACAAGATTGATGGAAAAAGAGGTCATGAGGGGGTTAGTTCAAACTTCAAATTAGAGATCTTTGGCTGATTTTATTAGTGTGAACATTATTAACTAGTTCCAAGGCTAAATTTGGTTGTAAATTACTTAAAAAATTTTCATCCCATCAAATATACATTTCAGAACATGCTACCCGTCAAAATAGCTCTTGTAATCAATCTCTCTCATATACGTTTACTCACATAAATTATTTTAAAATTTCATGCCGACTTTTCTCTACAATAAAATCTATGTCCAAACATAACCCAACAATTTAGGGCTATCATGAAAATACAGAAGAACAAATTTTGAATAGCTGAGGTAAGTCGCTCTAGGCCCAACATCACAATTCATATTAGATTGTCTATAAGGGTCGGGTGGGGGTGGGGGTGGGACAAGACTTGAAGTGAGTGTTGTTTCCACCTTTACACCCCAGTATGGGACCTACACACAAGACTTGAGAGCATTGCTTCTACCCTCATATAGTTACGGTGTATAAGATTTTAAAAAGTTTAAAAGCATTGTTTCGATCCACACCTAATATATAACCCATAGAATTCACACAGATTATGTGTGAATCTCGACACCTTTGTGTGAGGTGGGAGCAATACTCTTGGACTGTGAAGTTTAACGCAATAGTGGAGGACTGTGTAGAGGAGTTTTTGGGCGTTGATGTTACTAGATTAACAAATTTAATTAGATTTTGAAAATATTTTGAGTTTTAGTTCAAATTCGAGTTTTGTAAATTTCTTTTTGAATTCAAAAGGTTACTACATAACTCAGATTTAATTTGAAATTTAAATGCTACAAATTGAATTCGAGTAATTATCAAATTTAAACTGGTGTTTCAACTGCACGTATAAGAGTTATAATGAATTTTTTAATAAGATCCACCAGGGTAGATCAGTAATTGTCGTTTAAATTTGATATTGTCTAACTCAAATCACAAATTAAAATCTCCAATCACGGAAGGAGAGTAGCAGATCTAACACATCTGCATTCTGTGTATTTCCAGTCCATGACCGAGCGCCCTATTCCGATTTAGAAGGTCTCGAAGTGATCAAGTCCATGAGATCATTTATTTCAAATTTATTTCTTCGATCATCTCTCTCTCTGTTTTTTTTTTTTTTTTTTAATGGTAAATATATATGTATGAAATATTCTTCTAATGACTTAGAGATCTTTGATTTCGTGAAGCTTAGCTTAAAAAACATATAATAACAATAAATAAATAAAACCAATATATAGGCGCTCTCTTCTCTAGTTGACCTTGTGTGTGAATACGTACGTGGCCCTCGTTGCCATGGGAAATGTTGCACATCGAACTCTTGCGGCGTGTAACACACACACACACACACACACACACACATATATATATAATCAGAATACATTTGACTATGTTTGGTTTTAAAAATACATTACAATTACTACACTTATTAAAAAAATTTTCTCAATCTCTCCCTTACTTTTAAAAATTCTTCCATAAAAAAATCACTTAAAAACACATCTCAAACAATGGAAACAAAACATCGCCTTCACTTGTTGGTGCGGGTAGAAATGCTGCATGTTGGAACGTTGACACGACCCACAGCTAAGTTCACCGTGAGTGGAATGTGCATGGAATAACTTTGTCGTACTTGTCTAAAGGAAAAATATCCTTTCCGGCCAACAACAGAAAGAGTTGGTGGTGATGGAGGTACACATCAAAAGATTGTGGTGGAATTTCACTTTTAAGACGTTCTTTAATTCTTCTTTTCCAGACCAAAAAATAATTTTAAAAAAATGGTAACGAATTTATGTCTGATATTTCTGTAATTCCTTCATATATTTAGGGTCAATGAGAGAAAAATTCAGGTGTCCCCCGTGTACCCTATAATTTGAAGTGCATCCTCCTGTGCACGAACAGAAGTTGGTCTTATCATCATGAACTCAACATCTGAGAGCACTACCAAAATAATCTCTAAATCCAGAGGCCCCACCACCCCATCCATAAATTCTTATTCTTCCTTGCCGCACCACCAGTCTTTTAACAACCCGACAAGCATATGACATGATATAAAGATACTTTGCTTCAGACATAAGCACAGCAACCCCACACGCAACATGGCAGATTGTCCTTTAGCCTGGATGCAGTGCTCTTTTCCTCTCAACCAACCATTTTACAGATAACAAAGCAAGAACCTCGGT
Organism: Avicennia marina; assembly: GCA_019155195.1. Classification (NCBI taxonomy): domain Eukaryota; kingdom Viridiplantae; phylum Streptophyta; class Magnoliopsida; order Lamiales; family Acanthaceae; genus Avicennia; species Avicennia marina. The sequence continues at coordinate 376,794 of CM032774.1, forward strand.
TAAAATAAATCAAGGGAGAGATGCTGAGCAAATAAAAGCGACACATTATTCATCAATATCATTCAAACAGCATGCGCATGAGAGCAGGTAAGAATGTTGTCCTAGCTAGCCTCAATTTTGTAACTACTCATGTACGGGCCACCATGCAGTTCTCTGCCTGAATAAAAATTGTCTGATGATCACAACACGCCATGGCTCAGAAAACCAAACTTTCAAGCAGGCGCGACCTCTTTCCAGCATGGTGCACACGATCTATGGAGAAAACACAAAACTAATCCAAGTTGCCCACATTTCTTCACACATCACAATTTCCCTTTCATTCTAAGGCACATCACCATTCTTTTGATTCTCTGCAACCAATAGCCCCCTTTTCTCTTCATCAGCGTTGCACTTAACACTTCCCATCTCTAGGCTAGTGAGGTTGGAGGCTTTCATTGCTTCAGCCTCCCAGCCTGTGCGGCGTAGCACAACATAGAGAATTGATACAGCGCAGGCAGCTTGAGCCGACAGCAGCCCCAGCCACAGCCCGGAGAAGCCACAACCGAGCCAGAAGGCTAAGCCGACGGCGATAGGAGTGCCCACGAAGTAAAATGAGCCAAGATTGATTCGGGCACCCACAGCCGGCCTGGCGGTGCCACGTAGGATGCCACAGCCGGTGGTCTGTGGACAGTTGCCAAGCTCACAGAGGCCAATGATTGGCAAAACTGATGCAACAAGAGCTTTGAGTTCGTGATCTTTGGTGAACAGCCCACCCCATTTCTCCCTAAACATCACTGTCCAAGTGATACTGACGAAACCAACAGCAAACGCACAGGCCAATGCAACCACTGCAGCTAACTTGGCTTTATATGGCTTCCCAGCTCCCAGCTCCCAGCTCATTGCCTACCTGCAAGAACAATCACAGCATAAATTTATTGCATTCACAATCATCATTTAATCACAGCATCGGCGGTTTACTTAATCATCACATTAGCACTTCGAAAATATTCATAAGGGGAGTAAACCAATAGGGGGCCAACTTTTACAAGTGTAATAAACGATCAAGGAATATATTAGACGGGGAACTCCAAATGATGCCAACTAGAACTAAAGTCGGATTTAGAATGGCTTCAATTTCTTGGCATGGTTGGAATAAAATAAAGGTATGATTAGCATGGTCAAATTCTATGGTTGGTTAGACGGATATGGCATACGTATTGTATCAAATTGAAAGACGTATGTGGCATACGTATTGTATCAAAGTGAAACGAAGTTCGTCACAACTGAACAGGATGGACTGCTTGTCTCATGCATAATTTCACTAACCGCATTTATGAGAGCGGAACACGAGCCAAATTATGATGTAATCAAGTTATATATATATATATATATAGACACATAGAGAGAGAGAGAGAGGGAGAGGGAGAGAGAGAGGGAGAGAACTCTTGGAAATGTACAAGAGTCATTAGTTAAAAGCTCTACAGCATTCTATATTATATATTGGAATCTCATTAAAGTTCACAGAAAATGCGGCTATATCTGGATTTGGAATCTTACCTTCAAATCCATCAATCCAAATAAGGCCTAAAAAGATCTTGTCTTCGTATGATAGCCGAACAACCTTATTTATACGCAGTATAACAACCAAAAACTTTTGGATTGCAAGCATAAGAAAGAACCATAAAAACCCAAACCACAGACTCAAAGTATTCTGCTTCAAAGGAAGGCATTTTTACCTTCCCGAGGAATTGTACATAGACGCGACAATTAGCATGAACACCAGCCATATACTCTGATACGATAAAATGTGAAAGAATCATAAACATTAACTTACAAATAACTTCCTTGTTGGAGGCATTCATATAAGATAAGCCAGTAATCTCACTATAAGCAAATAAGCCGCCTAAAAAACTCTTAGCAATTGTGATAGATTGAAATCAATTTCAATAAGCGGACAACAACTTACACGCGCGGAGACGCAGCCTGCTAAGGCCATCGGAACAGTGTACATGAGGCTGGTTGTCTGGATTATTATACCGGTAGCAGCCACCGCAAGCTTAGGATCAGGCAAGTAGCCAGCCAACACAGTCACAATCTCATACCACCACCACTCCAAGCATATTCCAACACAACTCGGAATGGCCAACTTCAGGAGTTGTCCAACCCCATCAAAAGCCACAGCAATCCCTGCCTTCCATGTCCATTCCCATCTCCCATAGACACACACATACCCCATCAGCAGCACCATCATGTGCAGATTAGTCAACACAGAAGCCATTGCCACGCCGGGAACCCCCAGCCCCATAACCACCACAAGAGCATAATTCAGGGGCACGTGGAATATCACCGCAATTAAGGTGCACCACATTTGGGGTTTAGTCACCTCTTGAGACCTCAAATAAACCCTCAAGGGCTGTAACAAAGTGTTGGTCAAAAGGTCAGGGAGTGAATAGATGCAATAAGTTGCAGCCATTGAGGTAATGTCTTTGTCTTGACCCATGAACAGCATGATGGATTCAAGGTTGATCCAAAGAACACTAATGGGGATAATTGCCAGGAAAAGTATGAAGATCATGCGGTGCAGAGACAGGAAAAGGAGGTCCCAATTTCTGCTGCCATAAGCTTGGCTGCACACTGGTTCAAGACCAGAGGCAAGACCCACTAACACTGAGTAGCCAGTGATGTTTGTGAAGCCAATGGAGAGGGCACCGCCGGCTAACTCTAGGCTTCCAAGCCTGCCCAAGAATAACACTGAAACCACTGCTCTAACATAGACAAGGCAGTTCATTGCTGTTATGGGGAGAGCCATTGACCATAGTTCCTTCAACTCCTCCACCACCTTTGAAAGAAACTCACAGACATTTAGGAAAAAGATAATATGAAGATAAAATTTTACTAACGAGAATAACAAACACAGGTTTCAACACAGCAAATACTCCAAAGAGAACCATATAAAAGCGGTTGGAGGAAGAAGGAAATTCACCTGGGACGAGGAAGGAAATTTGTGGGAATCAAAGTCTGGACCTTTATCAGCCATTCTGTGAAAGGTTGGGAAACAAGCCTTCTGACGATGACTTATAGCTGGTAACCTGCCAGCGAGGAAAATAATTTCATGAAAAGTTTGCAAACCATGCTAAAAACTCAAACTAGTCCTACGAAGCGAAATCAACTGCAAAGAATAAGGAGAGAAAAAATGAAGACATTGTGTGCATAAACTCGCATTAACAAACAAGGCGGTGGCAGTGCGCATAACTGCTGCATATGTATTCTTTCATTTATGTTTATCACTCACCAGTAGCAGTTTCCTCTAGGCTTCAGACAGATTTACAGGCAAACTTCCAAGACTTTCTGCCAATGGCGGCGACTGTGACATGTGCTTTTATGGGGGGCTCTGCGACTGAAGGAAACGACGGAAAAAGGTCAGGAAAAAGAAAAGGAAAAACAGGATGTGAAAAGGGGGTGGGCTATAGTTATAGATAAACATGTACACACTTACGTAGATAAAGAGAGATTAAATGAAGGGGGACAGAGATCTTATGCATCTACACTCTCTGCTATTTTGAAGTTGCCATTAATACTGCAGGGCTGACAGTAAAACAGGTGATAATTGATGGAATGTTTTAGAGTTGTTGGAAAGAATGGGAGGGAATTCCGTTGCACCTGTACCAGGAATCCAAACTCTACACCGTCAGTTGAGATTTGTTTTTGTTAAAACTACTTATTAGAATAATCAAAGTGTAAATCAGACTGCAATCAATCCGACCGTCGATGACTTAAAAAAATAATTTGAATAAAATTTAAATAAAATTGTAGTTCAACTATTAAATCAGATAAATCAATCACACTTGCTAACTATTCAAATTAATAAATAAATAAACTTTTAAATTTTAATTTTTTTCTTATTAATTTAATTTTTTTATCATGACTTATTTTTGATTTCTTTCCTTTTATAAAGAAAATTTTATTAATTAAATAAATTATCTTTCAATATGTTCAATAAGTTTTTCACTAAACACATATTAAATTTATAAGGCGTTATTAAAATTTTATTATATTTTGATTAAATATTTTAATAAGAATTTTGTTTTTGCATATTTACATTTGTTTTTGAATCACTATTTAGTACTTTTTGTATTCGTGGTATTTTTATTGTAATACTGCTACAAGTTAATTATTAATAGTAATAAAAATTCTTAAAATTAGATTCTAAGTAATTTTTTAAAATATTTACTATTTTGCATAATTCTAATATATTAATTGATATTTAGAATATAAATATTATTATAGTTAAACGAATAACTCTTGCACTAATAAATTTTTCAATCGATGAATTTTAAAACACAACCACACTTTACACGTGCTGTGCATACACGTATCCTTGGTTGCTGTCAACTCATTCGAGCATTTGCATCCTTTGCTTACTGTTGAGCAATGGTTGTAGTGACATTAACTCTTTATTTTTTGAGAAAATGACTTTCGTTGGGTTGGGAATGGAACAAATGCTAAATATTGAGGACAAGCATCCTATGATAGGCATAAATAAGTGTTATTAAAATGGGGAACAAGCTTTATGCTCATTGTCTAGTAAAAAAAGGCCTAACTCAGATAGTAAAATATATTTATGTCAAGCATGAGTTGTGTGGGAAGTTTCTTGCAATCTCTGATCATTGTAAAATTCCTCTATTTTTAATAATATGATGGCATATTTTGACCACAGTTAAGTAATTTAAGTTGAAACAAATTATTAATTCCAATAATTTCTCAATATATATATATATATATATATATAATGTATGATTCATGTCTTTATCCAACTTTCAGAATGTATGGACCGTGTAGAAAGTTTCTTGCAATTTTCGACCAGTCTAAAATTTCCCTACTTAATTTTTAATGTGATGTCATTTTTTGATGGCAAATAAGTAAATTGAGTTGAAATTAATTGTTAATTCCTATAAACTTTCTATATACAATGTATCCATATTATTATCTTCACCCAAATGTTATTAAAGCATCGGCATTAATTGTTCTTTTATAATTTCAACACATCATTTTATTAATGTAATTATCTGTTTATTTATATACAAATTACAGAATATGTTACACGTGCATATATGAAAATGCTAACTTCTTGAATGATTAACTTTTTGTGATATTTAAATATTATTAAATATTACATTACCACTGAATACTGATATCTTAAATATTCAAATTATGTGTCAACATATTTTCAAATTCTAAAAGTCTATATTCAAAAAGAATAAAATAATGATAAATCCTAATAAATAAAAAAATCATTGCTTTTTTTTATTGTTACAATAATTGTAGCAATACAAAACAGATAAACATAGATGGGTATAAGTTATTTTGATCCATAATGAAATTTGTGTTTTCTAACACCCAATTGTAAATGATAAAATTCTAATAGTAAAATTCAATTCAAATTCTTGCAAGTAAAAGCTCTAAATAAAAAAAAAAAAAATTGCAAATTGAGAGAGATAAAATATAAAATAATGTTGAAATAACTACAAGAGCACAAAACGAATTGGCAAATAATGCAACAAATAAATTATAGCCAATACTTATCTAGCAACATAAAAGAAATAGAGATACGTGAGTATAAGTTATTTTTATCGATAAAATGTAGAAATTTGGATATAAGAAAATGAATTGCCAAATTTAGACATTGTCCTGATTGTAAAATTCAATTCAATTTTTTGCAAGCCAAAGCTCAAAATAAAGAAATTACAAAAAAGAGAGAGAGATAAAGTATAACAATATTGAATTAACTAAAATATTAAAAAAAAATTAATTGGCAAATAATGCAGTAAATAAGAAATCAGTCAATATTTTGTTACTTCTATGATAATTCTAGTAATGCAGAATAGGTAAGCATATAAGAGGATAAGTTACGCTTGTCCATAAATATATAAATTTAGATATAATGAGATTTATAACGTAATCATGTAAAATTCAATGCAAATTATTGCAAGTCAAAGCTCAAAAAAAGAAATTACAAAAAGTGAGAAAGATAAAGTACAAAAATATTGAATTAACTAAAATGGTAAAAAAAAAAATTGCAAATAATGTAGTAAGTAAGAAATCAGTCGAGATTTTATTACTGCTATGATAATTCTAGTAATGCAGAATAGGTAAGTATATGCGAGGATAAGTTATACTTGTCCATAAATGTATAAATTTAGATATAGCGAGATTTATGTCCTTTAACACTTAATTTGAAAATAGCGTAATCATAACTGTAAAATTCAATGCAAATTATTGCAAGTCAAAGCTCAAAATAAATAAATTACAAAAAGTGAGAGAGATAAAGTATAGGGACATTGAAATAACTAAAATAGTATTAAATTAATTGGAAAATAATTTAGTGAATAAAAAATTTGTCAATATTTCATTACTGTTATGATAACTCTAGTAATGCAGAATTAGAACAGGTAAATATATGCGAGTATAAGTTATACTTGTCCATAAATGTATAACTTTAGACACAATGAGATTTATGCCCTTTCACACCTAAATTGGAAATAACATAATCATGACTTTAAATTCAATTAAAATTCTTGCTAATCAAATTTCAGGATGAGGAAATTCCAAATAGAGGCCAAAAAAAAAAACAGTGAGAGTGATCATAAACGTTGAGTAAGGTCTTAACAAACAACTTACGTTGTAATAAGAGATGAACACTGTAAGAGATAATGCATGTAATATATTCAGATTGTTTTCGTATAGAAAGCTGTATTCATGAAATATTGAACTCGTTAATTTATTATGTTTTGGTAGGTGGACATACATTACAGCTTTTTTTTAAAAAAAAAAAATTGTTACATAAGTTAAATTAGTAAATTAATAAAAGAAGATTTTTTAATTAAGACGCATTGAGATTTACAGGTTCATACTAATAAAAATGACTAAAAAAAGTAGCGTAATTGTCACTACACAATATTAAAATTGCATTTTAAATTAAAAACAATACCAGTTATTTGGGATAATAATTAGATAAAAACAAGTAAGTTTTTATTGAAGAACTCCAACATTATTCTTCATTTTTAATGAAATGCTTAATATATATATATATATATATATATGTATTCGAATGAAAAAGAATATTTTACAAAAGTTAAGTCTTAAAATTTTGAAAAAAAATATTTTAAAAGCTTTGGATTTTAAAATATTGTGAATTATAACAAAAGTGTTGTCAATAGATTATTAAATTGAAACAAAGGTTCTTCATGTAGTTATTAAGTGACGAATTCAACATGCAAGCTCTGTATATTGAAAATGTCAAAAAATATACATATGGAGTTAAGAATATCGAAAAAAATAGTTATCTTTTTAATGAATATAATGCAAAGAATGAAGAAAAATGTCTTGATAATACTGCATTTCATTAAAATATTTCTAAACATAGTAAACCAACATCTTATATATAAAGAAAATGAGCGAGTGATATAAAATAGTTAGATAATATAATCATTAGATAGACATGATCTTAAACCTACTTTTGTAAATATTAATTAAGACATAAAAAAAGTTATTTGTAAATTAACTCCGTTCCCCAACTTTTTTGTAAACAATGACCGTCACTACTTTGCATTTTTCTTTCCTTTAAAAGGTTTTCTCCATGATTACATTTTGATTATTCCAAAAAGCAATAATAATTAAAGATTAAAATTTATTATTATTATTATTATTATTATTGGCATATCTCTAGACTGGTCTGCCAACCCTATTATAGCCTATACGGGCTTATTGCCCGAGTCCATGGAGATTCCAGTTGAATGGGCTAGTTTTTGTATCATGGTCGTCACAAGTCACGAACCCAAATCAAAAAATGGGCTTGTTGTGATTTTTACGGTTGTTTCAAATCCAAGAACCCATGAAGTTTGTAAGAAATTCCCTCCAATTCCAAACCCCTGGGTCCCAACGCAAAGCCAGCCTATAAATATCACAATTCAACAACGACCTGCACGTTGTTTCTGAGATGTTCCCCAGTGGCCAGTTCACTGGTAATAATTGCCCTTTTTGCATCGGTTTGTTAAAATAAGGCGGCAGCAGATAGAATTGAATTCCCCGGGCACATCGACAAATAATACGATCACTAGATTTCGATCGGGTGGGTCGGGCCATGTATAGAGATAATTTAATCGGGTTTGGGTTGGCGATGGGCTCGAGCGCGTTTATCGGATCGAGCTTCATCATCAAGAAGAAGGGTTTACAGAGAGCTGGTTCCTCGGGGTCTCGTGCCAGTAAGTATTTACCTTTTTTTTTTTTTCTAATTTTGTTTTTTGAATATCAGAGGCTGGTTTCGTTGAGTTGGTATGTAAAATGCGGTGCTAGAAATGCCTTACTAAGCTCTTAGTATTTGTTCCTTGATTTTACTTATCTTCTTTACTCAATGCAACGTTTGATTAGATCTGCAATTCTGGCAGTATTAAAAAATTGAGTAATCTTCATTGCTCCTTTTTTTTTTCGCCAAAACAACATTTTAAATATTTCAAAAGATTAATAAAGAAAATTGAATTTTTAGCTTTCTAGTGTTGGAAGCAAGCGAAATGTACTTGCTGGCTAGGGAATTCCACGCGGGACTGAATTTTTGGCTTTAGAAACACAATGGATAACAATCAACTGATAAAGGAAAAAAATGTATCTTTAATATAATACATCGTGCGAATGTGACAATAATTCAGAGAAAAGCTGGGTCATAGTTCCTAAATGCTCGCATGATGTAGGTTGGCGTATCAGTCATCATTCTAGAGTCCTTTCGGATTGTGTCATATGAAGGAGTTGGGCCAAAGTGAATGTTTTCAAGGTGATACGTATGCCTTGGCAATCAGCTGTCGAAACTAATTAGTTTCTCAAGCATTTGTTTTCAATATTAGATTGGGCATATTTCACAATGTTAAGTTTGGCTCCCCGTTGTAATATCTGTGGGGGGAGTTGATTATTGAGAAGAAAACTAGTCTTAATTAAACCTGTATTCAGGTGAAACTTAAACATATTGATGACCTGAAGTCATTATTCTAATGCTATTTTCATCGACGAAGGTTCAGGAGGATATGGATATTTGCTAGAGCCACTTTGGTGGATTGGAATGGCCAGCAGTAAGTTATGCTTTTCTTAAAAAAAATATAACAATAAAGTATGCTGCTCCTACGAGTACAATGAAATTTTAAGTTTCCTTTATTTTTTCTCAGTGATTTTTGGAGAGCTTGCCAATTTTGTTGCTTATATGTATGCTCCTGCTGTCCTTGTGACCCCACTTGGAGCACTAAGTATAATTGTCAGGTATAAAAAAGGTCACCTTTTCATCATGATCTAATTCTTTGGACTAAACTGACAGTATCATATAAAGTGTAAATCAAAACTAAACAGTTGTTTATTCCATTGACAGTGCTGTTTTGGCTCATTTCTCGCTAAAAGAGAAATTGCAGAAGTTAGGGATACTGGGATGCATTTTGTGTATGGTAGGTTCAACGGTCATTGTCCTTCATGCACCTGATGAACATAGTATTAGCTCAGTAGAAGAAATCTGGGAATTAGCAATGCAGCCAGGTGGGCACATCTACTTAATTGCTTTTCTATTGATTTGCTTCCTTCTCTTTGAATGAAAATGAAATATTGCTCAAAATAGTTTTTCTCTTTTCTTGGTCCAGCTTTTCTTTTGTACTCAGCTTCAGCACTAGCAATGGTTTTGACACTTGTGTTGTATTTAGAACCACGATATGGGCAATCAAGCATCATGGTTTATATTGGGGTTTGCTCTATAATTGGATCCATAACTGTAAGTACATGTCCTTTCTTTTTAATATTTGATAAAGACCCTAGGCAAATTGTGTCTTTAGGTTCTTGGCTGGCATGGTTGTTCCATATAGGAGACAGAATTAAACTGTCCGGAAAGCTGTTCATATAAAAATAGTTACTGCAGATTCATCCCTATCATATTTACATTGATATATTTGGGTGTTCCTGGGGAGCAGGAGTGGTAAAAATTGAAGTAGATTCTGGCTATCTGCGCTAGCTGTTCCATTCATTTTATTACAGATATCTGGATTTTCTCAATTAACTGAAGAAGGTTTTAGAATGTATTTTTCATGGAGCAGAAAATAGCGTGTGGTAGAATCTCTATAATCATGCTCAACTATGGTTAAGAACTTAATTTGGCTTTCTATATGACTCATCCTTTTTCATTAAATCCTCTACCTCAACCGGAAATGAGAAAGAAAAAATCCAAACAGGTTTCATTCTGGTTGTTAAAAGGACGGGCCAGAAATAGGTATTGTAAGTTTAATCTTCTTTCTGGGTCTGATTGCAGGTTATGAGTGTTAAAGCAGTAGGTATTTCCATAAAACTCACATTGGAGGGCAATAGCCAAGTAGCCCACCTTCAGTCCTGGGTATTTCTCATGGTTGCGACTACCTGTATAATCACTCAATTAATCTACTTAAACAAGGTTGCTTCCCTTCTCCCTTTGCTGTATCTTTTATCGATCAAAAGGACAGTTATTTTGCTCACTTTGAATTTCCAAGAAGTTAGGTGCTTCAGTCTTGTTTTAGAAGATGCAACGTACATACATCAAATCAATTGCATGCATTAATGCCTATGTTTTCATGGATAGGTTGGTTAAGTAATTCTTAAACTTCCAAATTAATCCCTGTGGGTGGGTGCTTTGTCTATCCTTCAAGACTCTTGGAATTGCTCATATCATGATGCCTTGCTGATTTAAACTTGATGCATTGCTTACACTCATAGAAATTACATAATGTTACGTGCTTACACCACTTAGCAGTGCCATGTTCTCCCTCTATCTTCTATTGAAGCTCCCATTTTCTTTCTGAGATACTCACAGAGCTATTTTCCATATCCTAGAGTATCAAGATACTTTTCGAAGTTGCCTCAAGAGTAGAGATGTGACTGCCACTATTCTGATCATCATTTAAAATTCATCAATCATCTGTAATTGGACCATGAATTGTGCATGATGGAGCACATTTGTAAGCTGCATCATGCATCCAGAAAGTGTTTTCAGCACCAAGTAATGATGTCACATAATGTTTATCAAGCGAATAAACAAATGAACAACTATCTATCAGAAGCTAATTATCACCAATTCCAATACCATGCATTACAGTCTAATAATTCAAGTTTGAAGAGGAAATTCATGTTTACACCCTGATCAGCAGGCAATGTAAGATAGAATTTACCTATTTAGTCTGTAGATGATCTTGTTGCACCAATAGCTTGATTGGACTTCTATGTTACTGCACATTAATTCTAAATGACCAACTCTTCACAATATGTTTCATATTTTAGTCTAATACAAACTCGAACAACAACCTGTGACCAAAGAAACCAAAAGTCACGGTACTGGACTTGGTTCCCATTTTAACAATTAATTGATCCATCCACAAGATGTGTTCCTTCTCACTCTGTGTGTCAGTGGGTGTTCCCTAAAGAGATACTGGCTGCCACAAGTCATTTGAAAATATATTAAATAGGTGACTCTGGATTTGGAAAGAGAATAATGTGTGTTTTGATGTATATTGCTTGTTATTTTAATGCATGTTATTAGTCATCTCTGAAGTCTCATTTCATGAATGGATTACTTATTTCTTTTCTGGGAAGCCCACCATGATTCTTTTGGAAAATACCTATAAATTCTATTATGTGACTAACAAGAATATAGAGGAGCTATGTTTTTGTGGTTGAAATTTTTGGGTTAGTGCGCACTGTTTCATATAATTCGGGAAACACATTTTTTTCCACATAAATGAGGAGATACATGAATGCTTTAGGTTGCATCGTTAGTATATGGCTAGCATTCGATGCAGCATGAACATCAGAAACAGTTGCATATAAAGATGCAAATGTCTAGACTCTAGAGAAAAGAAACATGTGCATGTAGTTGCATCACCTTTTAAGATCTAAAATCTTTACAATTTGCTATGCAGTTATATAATACTTCTATCTTTTGTTTGTTCTTTTATTATTTTTTTTACTCTGAATAGGGTTTTAAGTTTTACAGACGGCTATGACTTTTTTCCAGGCTCTGGACACTTTTAACACAGCTGTAGTATCTCCAATCTATTATGCCATGTTCACATCACTTACAATTTTTGCGAGTGCCATAATGTTCAAGGTATGTAAGAATGTTGTGTCTAATGTTGTTTTTGCAGTGTAATTTATTATGTTGTAAAAATAATTCTGCTTTTCCAGCATTGGTCTGGTCAGAGTGCTAGCAGCATAGTTTCAGTTCTATGTGGATTTGTGACTGTGCTTTCTGGTACCATGATTTTACATGGTAATAGAGATCCAGAAAAACAGTTGTCTTCAGGTAATAATCCCCACCTTTTATATAAATTAAGATGTAGAATCAACTTTCTTCCCTTCATTTCATTCGTTGTGGGAGATTGCATGCATTGATTTGTATTGCAACTTGCAAGTTGCTTATACTAATTGCCATAAATTTAAGACAAGCTAATTATATACCTTGTTAACCGCTTCCCTTTTATCCTGTTTGATACTCATAATTAGGCATTAATGAAGAACTTAGCATGGTCCAGTCACAGAAAGAGATACCTAATTGATCTTTATTTTAAATATTTGGGATAGAGAATGTTTTGAGCATTCGTTAGACGTTGCCTCATGTGATCAGTAGAAAAAATTTAAATTCTTGATCAAATACTCATTTCTTATTCATGTCTGTTACACTTAGTTGAAGTTATGAAAGACAGAAAAAATTGAAGTCATGTTGAAATATTTACTTGCTTTCTAGAACTAGGATGATGATCTCTTACTGGAGCAGAATCTTCCCTTACTGGATAGAGTGCAGCTGTTAGTTGTCATATTTGTGTATGATTTTGATCTGATTCACTAAAAAAGAGAGGGTGACAGCTAAAGTTCACAGTATTTCAAAAGTTGAGATGCTGACATGAATGGAATGATTTTTTTCAAATTCTGCTGAGCCGATGCCCTTAGAAATATTGCTAATGATTCTAGCTGAAAACTTCCTGCAGATTATCTGGCACTTCCTCAAAAATCATGGCTTGTCCATGCAAATGGCGAGATATGGAAACAGAAAGACAATGATGACTTGCATCCTGAATATGTGGCCATTATCCTACAAGATCATTTCAAGTAAGAAGGGGAAAAGTGGTTCATGAACCCTGGAGTGGTTTCTCCCGGACCATTTGAGGACCTAAAATTTCATGAACATTAAAAAGTTATAAAAAGTTATAGTCTATGTTTGGTTCAATTTTTGGTATGTATTTTTAAGTATTTTTTTTTTCAAAAATTAAATTACGATAAGAAAGAGAGAGAAAATTGTAAAATATAATTATTAAAGTATGTATATTTGCGAAAATGTAAGTTAGATGATACTGTTAAATGTCTATTGTAAGATTCATTAAAAGTATCGTTGGGTCAAGAAGCACTGCTTAAATTGGTGAAAGGCATCAAGGAAGAGTTGGGTCATGAAAGGTGTGTTCAGAACTTGAAAAATAACTTTGAAAATGAGTTTTGAATTGAGAGAATTAAATTGAGCTTCAATTTGTTATTCATTTTATTTGAATGTATTAAGGCTCATGGCCTACTATAAATAGGGTTTTTTTTTATATATTTCTAGTTATAAGACAGATGAGGGAACACTATTTTCCTACTTGAGTGATTTAAACTGTAGTCTTGTGAAATTCAATTTTTTTAATTTGAAGGATTTGAATTTTGTCTCTTATTCATGGTAATAATCAAAATGGTGTGGGGTTTATTACCATGTTATTGAGTTCTACGTATTTCTGTTGTGTTGGTCAATTTTGTTGTTTGATTAGTTCGTACAATTGGGAATCGAATTAGGGTTCTCATTTTTAGACTAATTATCCTAAATTTTAGCTTTTGCTTGTATCACCAGAGGCACATTATGTTATTTTTTGATCATGTAGTACTCGCAAAAAATGGTGCATGTTTGTTTTACAAATTTTGGCCCCGACACCCAAAAAGAAAACCACTATTCTACCCAGTCAAGTTATGCTCATGTTCAGCTACATGCTTCTGGAATGATTTTGTGCTGTTAAATTCCAAAATAAAATTTTGACTGCAATCTTTTTGTAATTTATACAAAATGTCTCCAATTTGATGTTTTGTCTGGATGAAGATTGCAATCAGCTAAAAACAATATATCACTGTTTCTCAACGATTTATTCAATACCTGTTTTATTTCAAAACTGTCAAAAGCTTACTAGTTAAACAGGCATAGGCAAACACACACACACACCCACAAAGTAATGTTTTTATTGTAATTAATAGTAGTATATGAAATTAATTTGTGCTGCGTTTTACTCGATGAGTAAAAGGAGTGAGAAACCATAACAATGGGAAAGAAAATATATTATTTATAGAATTGCACTTGAAACTGGGAAAAAGGAACAAAAAATATATAGATAAATAAGCAGAATAATCTGGCCCAACTGTCAAGAGTGGTTTAACAGCTCTTATGTGAGCCTAGTGGACTAAGATTGCCCACCCTCAACCTATATCTAATAATCTATACATCCAGCTATATTGGATCGATATCCATGCAGCACCCAGTTGAGCCCAATATCCCTCTTTTCAAGATTCAACGCTCCAAGGAATCATCACCCATCAAACTTAAACTGCGTGGATTACAATTACTTAAAAGTTTGAGGTTTGTCTCTCTGATCCCTCAGTTCTTGGTTCCCTTTTCAATTGGCTTCGTTTAACATTGTTTATCTTCTTGATTCGGCTATTCATTTTGGTTTCTGTTGTTCTGAATCAATTAGTCATTCGTCATATCTTTTTTTTTTTTTGAATTGTTCTGGGTTTTGTCCTTCATCTTGATAGTTATTTTTTTTAGTCGTTTAGATTTCCTTAAGCTCAGCAGTTTGTTGTTGTGTTTTTCTGCGTACCTGTGTTGGGAGAAGTAGTATTAATGCTTTCGTTGGCGTCACTCTGGAGAGAAAGAAAATGAGTAATTGATAGGATTGATTTTTCACATTAAAGACCCTCAAGATTACTGCTTTATTGTTTCTTACCTCTCTTCGATTTTAATAGTTGATTTCAACGAAATTTTGATGCACTTTGTACTCTTTTGCATATTGCCTCATTCATTCAGTAAATGGAACAATGAAATGAAGTCAGTTCACTGTGGGGCATATTCAAGAACTAATGGAATACAGCCCTGTTATGGACATTAATTTCTTTTACACAACTGTCGTTGAGTAGCCTCACCATCCAAGTCAATTGCAAGTTTGAGGGAAAGTAGCTGGTAATCTGGACTAGTTTCACTTAGGCATGGTGCGATAAATTGGTTGCTAATGGTGATGGTATTCCATGCACAAATTTTGTACATTGGTAAATCACTCTTTGATTGGATTCTTAATGAAGAGACGTGCTGATTTTAAGCTTGGGATTTCAATTTCTGAGTACCTTCACGGAATTTATAGTCTGAAATAAACAAGTGCCCAAACAATTACATTAAGAGTTTGAACTTTTTGAAGTCAATTTTGTTAGGTTCTCTTCAGAAATGGATATTTTTATGAAGATAGGATGGGACAAGGGTGAGCATTTTTAGTCAGCTTTGTTTGGTCCTCCTTGGATTTTGATGAAGATCGGATGAGCATATGTTATGGACATTTACATTAGAAGCAGTCGAAAACTTTGTGTAATTGAACTGGTGCAGATGTGGCATTACCTTATAGAAAACTTGGCTAGTCTGAGCTGCTTTGATACATGAGATATTTTGCTTTCAAATGGAAGTACAGGAGTTTGCAACTGCCTTTCTGGTTATATTATGTGGCATCAGCCCAACTAACAATGCAGTGTTGGTAAAAATATTTGGAGCTCAGTTACAATAATCACACTTCTTTTACTCATCTTATATGAGCAGAGATCAAAAGCTTGTTTTTCACTGTGAGAATAAAAAAAGACAGTCCTTTGTGAACTTGATTGTTAGAAATTTTTTCTTTCTTATTTACTAGGCTTGTAATCTTTTATATACTTTTCATAATTGTTGTGTGAAGCTCTTTATTTCTTTTTACCAGGTGTTCTGAATTGACACTTATTCCTTTTGAGTCTTGATCTATACTTTGACGTCTCTAAAACCTTTTTCTCCCCCTCCAATCTCCATGTCATTAGACAGGAATAATTCACTGATATTTATTTTCAGAATAGATGGCAAGAAATGCACAAATGTGTTAGAAAGCATGAAAAATTGTTCTGATTTTTATTTGGAAGAGGGAGTTAAAATCACAAAATTTTGAAGAATAAGTGACTCTTTTCCATTAAATCAACATGTGGAATGTGGCGTATATGTATCCCTATGTCTGGGGAATGATTAGGACCAAAAAACCCAGCATATTTAAGATGTATACCCCTATCCATGCCTTTGTTCTATGCTTAGGTTTTGCATCGTCTTCTCTAGAGAAATCTCAAAACTGAACATTGATTATGTCAGTGTCGTGTTGGGGAGCTTTATCAAGAAAATGGTTTAAGTCAAACCTTTTCTGAGGAGGTTTGATGGTAGTACCAAGCAGGACAACATGAGTCTAGCATGTCTTGTCTGTCATGGCAGAGAAAGTCCATCGCATTCCTTCAGAAGTCACCCTGTATCAAGCTCAGATCACGAAGGAAGATGTTCTACAATTGCCAACTGCTTGGCCCGGAAGACTTCTCACTTCCACATTCTAGAGCTAATCCAGGCATCACCTCATCTAAGGTGATGCCACAACCTACCACTCCCACCACCGCTTCCCCCATGTTTAGTCCGAAACCAAGCTGTCAGAAGGGATCTTGTCAGAGACTGGAATTTTGATGAAGTAGAGTTGGAGCTTTAGTCTTGCAAGTACAAGTAGGAAGTGTTTGAAATGAAGACCATGGAGGACAGAGCTCTGGACCTTTGGAGCTTTACACTTATTCCTAGCTCTCTTTAGTATGTTGGATATGAATTTTCATTTTTCTTGACATCAACTTTCTCCTAGTTTTGATACAGCGGAGAAGGCAATATGCTTACCTTACATATTCCTAACTAATGAACAATGATAAATAATTTATTTTCTTGTCCCTGTACTTTTAATTTTATTTTTCTAAGGTACTGCATGTGAATCAATGCAATGTAGCTGACATCGAGCATGAAATTTTCATGCTGTATTATGAACTTCTGTTGTAGACTTGATTATGAAGCCATTCTTTACTGGGAGACTATATAGTTTATCCTAATAATAGACAACCCTCAAGGAAATGAAAGTTCGTGAAATCTCCACCACCTTAAAGGAAAAGGACGCGACAGGCTATGGAGTTGTCATCTACATGGAACCGTGGCTCCAACCAGATATAAAACCATGACTCTTTGAATTCTCAACCCACAGTTTCTCACCGTATATAGCTGATTCAAGTTGATCAAAGCATATCAGCATCCTCACACCACACTCTTTTAATCAATCCCGCCGTGTACCAGAGAACACTGCCCGCCCCGCCTAAGATTGCTTGATATCTGACGGGCCTAATGAGTCTGTGCGAACCTTCAAGGATAACAGAAGCAAAATGACTGAGGAGGTATGTGTCTAGACCTTCCTCTTTCAACTGCGAGCTATCCACATAGACATACAGTGATATCTGTTTGTTAGTTAACCTCCTCAGTGTAACATCATTCAGAGAAGCACAACAGTGCAATGACTAGAAATTCCAGGAGCAACCCGCTACAATATGAAGCTGTCTTGATGCTGTGAAAATTGTCATCACCACCAACAAATGGACTAAAAGCCATTTACATTTAAATATGAAAAGTGAATATTGTAATAACATTCCAATTCATACATAATTGTATTTCATCACCTGCATATGGTGACATGGAAGATGCAATATACAGTTCCTTCTATTGCATATTGTTTACAATTACAGAAGATATAAATACACAAAAAATATTATACATGCAACCTACACATGAAAGACCAAATAAACTCCCAAAACCCCCCATAACTCTGGCTGCAGATATATACGCAGCATAAGAGGGGGTCAACTTATGTACAACATATGGAAATTCATAAGACTTCAAAATGACAATACACAAACGCAAGTCATACAAAGTAGCCATTTCGTTTACCGTGGTGTAAGGAACCAGCTTCATGTTTCCCTTGCTTTTGAGATGTTGCATGGGATGAATCGTCTTCCTGATTGCCTCGCTTTTGGGGCCTAGCACGTAACAGGCCATTTTCCACAACAGGGCCGCAAAGTTTGCAAGGGTTGGAAGATCTCTGAGAACACCAATGATCTGGAACACTCAAAAAGTGAGTATTTATGAACTTCCTAAATCTCTTTTTGTATTCTCTAGGAGAGATGATAGTTGGCAACTGGTTCTTAGGAACAAGTGAAGACTTGACCCAATTTTCAAGTTGCTTGTCCCAAGTATACTGCCTGAGATAGTCGATGATGCCACATGCCAGTTCCTGACGTTGAGTATCCACTCCCACCAGCAGAGAATAATCCATCACATTGATTGACTGAAAATGAATCAAATACAAGGTTGTCAGCATCAGAACCCTGACCCGTCAGGATATATCTAAAGGACCGCAATAGCCAAGCAAGTATAAATTATATTTCAGGTCAGCAGCCAGTATATTGGGACCAAATGAAATGCAATCATTAAATTTGATATAGTTTCGGCATAACTCACATTCAGGAAATTAGTGTCGTTGTATACGGCCCGCTGCAGATTTCTCTTTGATTTCCTACTCACATAAAGTGGTGAAACATTCATATCATTAACGAAATTTTGATCCAAAAGAACGTCTCCTGGATTATTTCCAGCAGTGATAAATCTAGCGTGAAGAGCTCCTTTGAGATCATACTGTCTAGCAACATGTAGACCGAATGAAAGATTCTCCATCACAAGGAGATCATGCCTGCTCTCCTTCCCATTTTTCGTTGCTCTTATGACAACCTAAGTGGAAATTGTCCAAAAATAGGTGAAGGACGGAGAGTCAGTTAATGTAAACCAACACAAGAGCCAGATTAGTGAAGCTAAAAATGTAGATGGCTAACCTGGTAGATGCCTAGAATTTTAGCAAGACAGGTCTGATTTCCTAGCTCATAGCACTGGTTCATGTAATCAAAGTAGGTTGCAGCAAATTTCATGAACGAATCAAGCTCTGTCCTCCTAATTTCCTTCATAATAAATCGATCATCTAGAGTTTTAGCAAAAAAGGATTTACTCTTTCCACCTCTGGCATCCCAATTCCTACAGCGGCTAAGGGAAGCAATATAATCGACTTCAGAAGGACAACACCGATCTCGCAACTGACGGAACTGGCTCGCGTACAAGCATACAACAGAATATTTACGCTTCGCTGAATATTTCCTCAAACCCATGGACACTTCTGGGTGGCTAGGACTATACTTAACCAATGAATCTATCAAATCTAAACCATCAAAACTTGACGAATGTGACAGTTCCAAGTTAGTGTGTGGACAATGCACGCCATCAGAATCCAAGGAACCAAATGAAGACCAACTAGGATCTGTAAAAGAAAATACTCGTGTCAGGCTCCCAGCACTCCCGTTAGATTTAGCATCCATTCCCCTTTCTTTCTGAGCATCCCCAGATAGATCCTCTGCTGGAATTGCTATATCCTTCATTAAGGTCAGAGCACAAGCTATTACGCTTGAGAATTCATCTTCATAGTCTGAGACGATATGTTCATTACTCCCAAGAGGAAGGTGTAGTCTTGAGCTCTCATCAGTAATCAGTTTCTGAGCTACAGATTCTGCAGCATAGCTACCAAAAGATTCAATTTTTGGCAAGTATCCTCTCTGAAGATCCTCCATGTATTTGCGTTGAATTTCGGTGAAGGGGGCCCAGATCCAACCTTTATCACTTTCTAGGTTGGATAACAAAGATAGACGGTGCTTTCCTCCTAGAGATTGGTTCAAATCAGAATCAGCACCTTGAATATCGGTAGTTGTTGACATTCTCTTATCCCTTGGCAATTCCACAGAGGAATCAAAAGTACCCCATAAAGAGTTCCTATCAACAGCATTAGAATGATCTTCAGAAGTCGGCCGCACAGAGAACTCATCAACTGCAGATCCATTTTCATTCCATCCACCAATAGTTGCAACGTCATTGGTGGCAACAGATGTAGACCATGAAGCATGTCCTCTAGATCCTTCAACTTGTCCATCACTGTGGATCTCTTCCATTGGAAACTTACTGGCTTCAACTGATGTAGCCAGTTTAATTTTGAATCCAGAAGAATTTTCCGGAGGACTATCATAATTTTCAGCAGCAATATTAGCCACATTAAATTCTTGTTCAGCAGTTCTGTCCCCTCTCTGTTGATGTTCTTGCGCTTGTGAGCTGATTGAATCAGAATCGATCACCTTAAGATTGGATGACAGCAATGCATGTATTCTACGATCCCATATACAGGATTCAAGAAACAGGTCCAATCGAATTCTATTCAAGCTCAGAATACTACATGCAACATCATCTTTACTCTCACTCTTGATGCTGTTTTGGATGCCAATCTATTAATTGCCATGACCAGGCAAAAATGAGAATTTTCAAGTTTTATATGCAATAAAATACGTACATTTATAATAAAGAAAGCAAGAAATAAATAGAATAAAAACTAAGGTTTGAAAAGCTTAAAAGTTGAAAACCAAAGTAATAACCAATCAAGCTAGTAATTGCACCAATGCTGACTTGTATGTCAACAGAATTGTTTTTATAGTCAATCCCTTTCTTCATGATAAATATGTAAACCACAAAATCTTCCCTGAAAAACACGGGTTTACTTCCTTTTACAATAGAAAGAATTATCAGAATGAGCAACTTGCAATCCATTTTGTATCTACAATCAGAACTACATGACAAAACATTTTGAAGTCATTATAAAATTAAGATAACAGAATAAAAAGGCATTTAAGAGAATTATCTAACCTCAAATTGAGATTTTTCCTGCTTTAACATCTCCAAAACATCAGGAAATTTCTTACTTGATCCCAGAATGTTCAGAGTAACCCCGACATATCGACTTTCAATGTCTTTCAAAGATTTTTCAATATCAAGGAACATTGAAATCCCTTTCAAATACACCTTAAAAAGAGGAAAACAGATCTCAGTGAACATAATGATGGAGATATAGTTACTTCAATAGTGCAGGGTTGAAGATTCGCCAAGCAGAAATAAAACAGTGATATCCCACATACATTTTCAGAATCTTTCTTCAGAAATGCTCCTTTGAATGAAGAGTTGAATTTCATCTTCCGAGGCGGCAGAGACACTGTATAAGTTGCGACCGGTGAATACTTGAACATTGCAACCATGGAGCCTAATCTGCATGTTAGCCAAGATGAAACATTTTTATTTAATAAATAAATAAAAATCAACTGGGGGTGAAAATCACAAAAATTCAATGAATGAAGCATAAGGAATAGGCAAGCACTTCCCTATAAACAGCTATAATTTTAATTTAAAGGTATAAATAGGTCTCCCACCAAACTGAAGGCATAAAACAACCCATTAACCTTCTGATAAGAATTAGAATAACAGTCATACCCAAAGAAGTAGAGAAAATCTTTATGGAAAGAATGACCACAGCTGGACAGATTATTGAATGAAGAGTGGTTCGAAAAACTGAGTTCTAAAAACTTTCCAAATGATAAACCACGAGCAGCAGTGGACATCAATATCCGCTTTGTAGATTTGGAGCTTCCATCATCGAATTTGCACTGACCACAACAACTCCACATCCACAGCTTCCCTTCAGTTTCCCCTGGCAAACTTTTTATTGCAGGAAGTTGCCTAACTTGGATTGTGAGTTGTTTATTATGATGTGCATAGTAGAAAAAGTGCACCACAGGGGATTCACCACAAATCTTGCACTCGAGCCTCTGCAAAGGAAGATCTTCCGTGAGCTCTAAAACAAAAAGAATACAAGCATAAAAGAGTTTATCAATGGTCAATCCAATGAAAAGCAGTAAAGTTGACTTGAAAAGCCAATTGTCCATAAGGACATTTCAGATCTTTTACTTACAATTGCATAAATGTGTTCTAACAAGGCTACAGCACACTCAAGTATGATCCAGAAGAGTATGGATGACAATTTACAAGAACTTGTCTAATAAAGAGATCCTCTTTCCTAGTGAAGTCCCAAAGGATGGAAATGAATGAATAAATAACTTGTTTAATAAAGCGATCCTTTTCCCTTGCACTACAGAAATTGCAAAAGGCAACTCCAAAGACTCAAGGGATGAAAATAAAAGAGTTTCTGAGGATATTAGTCAAGCAGAAACTACCCCTCAGGTAGAAAATGCCGACAATATATATGAATGGCTCTGTTGTACTTCATTTGCCAGGTTAATGGTAAGGCGTTACTTGAATCATTTAAGGCTTGTGAGATAGTATTTTGAAGATTTTGTCATAATTTTTTAATACATCTTCAGCATATATGAAGCATGAACATCGAGTTGTAATTTAGACATGGCAATGCAACCTTGGAAATGCGAAACGACATTTCATCAACAAAAACTATATCTTAATAATTGAGAAGGGTTTCAAAAACCTGATTAAGCAAATTATCAAGCACAAACTTTCCAAGAGGAACATCAAAACTCCGGTAAAACTTGATATGAGAAAAATGACTCTGCTCACAAATAGTCCCTCTCAAAGCATTGCGGCTGGACATCAAAATTAAAATACTCTCAGAATCCAGTACTGTGCCAATATCATCCTTGCTAAGCATGTGGTCTTCAGAACAATCATTAAGGTTCCATGTATCTGAAGATTCTGGCGGATGCAGCTGCTCATTAGTAAGCAAATTCTCTTCCTCAGACCTAACCTTTGGCTTGTCATCATGGCAATCTTCAACCTCTGGGGTACTGGAAATCTGAATTTCTTTTTTAGCCCCATCATCCCGATTTCTCCCATCTAATCCAAATGGACTGGTCATATTGTCAGAAGAGTCAGAGAAAAGAGGAAAACTATCATTCATAACTTTTTGAATGGACGTAGAAAGAGATAATCCTGGAAATGTGGCTGGGTTGTATGACTGAAATGACAATGAAGACTTGCTTTCTGAAGAAAAGATTAGATTTTGTGACCTCATTTCCTGGAAGCCATTACAAATGGGAATATTGAGTGTGAATAAAACCCCTCTTTCCGCATCAGACACTGAACCACAAATGTCAGCCTCATCAGTGCCAACAGGTGCTGTCTGTTTGTTGGTAAGGGCCAGGTCCACCACCTCACAAGGAGAAATTGTGCAGAACATTGCACTCTGATCTAGAAGGAAAGAAGTCTCGAGCATTAAATGATATGCCATGACCACTGCACACCTAACAACACATTTTATCCTCTTCAGTTCATCACTGGTAGCTCCCATCAGCAGAATCTGTGCAATGCTTAAAGGTCAAAGTAAACTATTTCTGATTTCACCACAAAAGAAAACAGAAAAGAAAAAACAGTTTGGATTAAAATCTTTTCTCTGTAACATTTTATAAACAGTGTTCATGGATTTAAAAAAAATTTATAAAACCCACAATAAGAATTTCTGTCTTAATAAACAATATGTTTAGGTGAAGATAGACTCACCGTACATCCAAGCCGAGTGGGAGAACCCTTGAGGAACATTAAAGTTTTATGTGGTTTTTTTCCACCCTCAGTGGAAACAGCATGTTCTTCCACAAACTTCGTAATACAAAATGAATCACACTGTCTAAGTTGTTGACCGATTGCAACCCCAGATGATGTGATTGGCGAGCCAATACAATGAGCCACTCTCTCTAGGCGATGGAGCTTCAAATCAAAGACCAGTGTCATTCCTTTTGCAAGAATAGACTCTTTTATATCACGAGAAACTGATTTCTCAACTAAAATAACATGGGGATGGCAAATCTCTATCATCTCAACAATAGATTTTAAATCATCCTTCTCCTGTCAAAAAAGTTAGGATCATCAGATAACACAGATATGCAGATACAACAAAAGTGTTTTACATGATCAAATCAAAATAGGACACTTTCAATTTACCTGCTGCATTGATTCAAATGACGACAATCCACCAGAAGGAAGATCAAGTGAGCCATAGATCAATAGCAGTCTTGGGTTTTCATACTTTGTTGGCATGTGTTTGTGAGCAGCATGCTTTTTGAAGACTAGCCCTTTGATTACTCGACTACAGCA
The DNA here is from genome assembly GCA_019155195.1 of Avicennia marina. NCBI lineage: Eukaryota > Viridiplantae > Streptophyta > Magnoliopsida > Lamiales > Acanthaceae > Avicennia > Avicennia marina. The sequence goes on from CM032774.1 coordinate 400,975, forward strand.
TTAAAATAGATTCATGAAAATAGAAGTTCATGCATTTATAAAAACCAATCTGACTCAGACAACATGTGAACAACAGTTCTATTATATCAGTATAGTCAGATTGCGTGGTAGCCTTAGTAGTAAAACCTTGAATATAGCCCGTTTGACATGAACTCAGGATTAACAAAATGCACAAAGAAATGCAATTCTTTCTTATGATTACAATAGCAAAGGAAGTTGCATTGTAAAAAATTGCTGCATGTCAGGTGCAATAGTCTGCAAATTAAAGGGTTATATCCATCCAAAACCACTTCATATCAAGTGAACCCCAGACAGGCTCATTTACTGGTTCAAAAGGGAGATAATTTTTTCCATGTGGCAAACGTGACTCAAAGTAAGTAACTCAACTTATTTAGCAGACATGAACACTAATGTCCTGATCTCACAGTGTCTCCTTCAACTCTCTAAACAAAAACACTGTCTTCAAGGCATCATCCAATTTATATACACATATGAAACAAATATAAATCCTAGAAGTAAATTACCTTTGGATGCGCAAACCACTAGCAATGCATTTAACCTTCACATATCCATCAGGATCCATTGCTTTACCTTCATGTGCATCAGGCTTTATGAAAGCAGCAGCCTCCCATGACAAAGAAGTCACTATATCCACCCAATTCTCACCATGATTTCCAGAAGAATCAACACCCACAGACTTAACCAGTTGACTAACAAGGGCCATAAATTTCCCATTCTTAACATAGTTCATTTCTTTAATCTTTTCTTCTTTGAACTTGTTACTTCTAGTGCCTTCTTCTCCAAAGCCGCTCAAGAAACTAGGTTTGCACCAGGTGACACCATCACTAAACTCATCATCATCATCTTCATAATTTGCAACACTACCTATTATATCATCCTCCTGGACTTCTGGTTCTGGAGGAAACCAAAACTCAGCATCCAATTCATCATTTGAAAGAACTGTCCTGGATCTCTCAACAGCTGAAGTCACTCTTTCCATGTTGTAGTCTTCATCTTCCTGAGCTCTAGCAGTTTCTACATTTCTGCTAGGCCCAAAATTATCAATTTTTTTTACTCCCCCATTGTCATGTTTCACCAAATTACCAAGTTGATCAAAACCATTTAATTTAACCGACAAGTTTAAGCCATCCAGATACACTTTTGTTAAAGAACTGGTATCTTCCTGACTGCTGTCAGTGCTGCTGTCTTCCACATATCCGCTGACCAAGAATAAACAAAAATTGTAAGCTCAAAGGGAAGTGAAACCATGGAAAATCTTTTAAAATTCAAGTGAAAGTGTATTCTCAGATATCTCGATAAGGATATAAATTGTATACCGGTCAAAAAAGTTTGTGTCAACTGAAAAATCACCTGAAAACTAAAGTTATTAGTAAAGGAACAAAGGAAAAAATAATAGCAGATAGAAAATAAAGAAGGTAATGGAGCAAGAGTTTACTGCAACTTGACATGGAACTGTCACTACTTCTTAATGAAACAGCAGGACTGATTGATGGCATGGTGGCAGAACTGGAATTCTCTCGATTGCCAGAGACATTATAATTTTTCCTTAAAAACTTGCTAAACTTTACAGTGTCTGCTCAATTCAATTTCATAGAATACCGATCTTCCTGTTGTGTGTGGTTGCTTGATTTTGCCAACTGTGCACCAAAATAATTTGACATATTACATTTGATACCCTTTCTGCCTGCATATTAAATTTTAACAAGGTCAGAAGCTCAATCTACTCCAGCAGAAAGAGTGAAATTTGTTCCTAATAAGCAAATTGACAAGATCCAACATTTAAACTGAGATGTAAAGAACCGAATTCTCAGAAGGAAAACAGTTAAAATAGTTGTGGTGGTTAAATAATAATGCTTTGATATAGAGGATTGACCTAGAAGAAGCATCGGCTCCCAACCAATAACCATGATGAAATTCAACATTAAAATTGTTTAAAACCTCAGAATCACCTATACATAATATAATAATAATCTAGAATAATTACTATACAAATGAACAACTTCCCACTGCTCTCTAGTCCACCACCCATTCTTGCTTCTCGGGAAAAAGAATGATCAGGTAGCTGACATAAACAATAAATTAAGCAAAAACATAAAATGAAAGAAAAGAAAGAAGTATGCTTAAATACTAATAAGAAATCGGCCACAGTAATTATATGTATCTCTGGGGAAAAAAGTTCCACTCCTTTAGTTAATAGTTCATCACAGAACTTTAATAAAAAGGTATTCAAATTATTTATTGAAAATTCAAACTTTTAGTGTACATAATGATCAATATGTAGACATGACTGGGTACCAACTCTTTATGACATCAAGTGTAAAAGTTCTAATCTTGAAGTTTTGAGGTAATCCAAATAAAAGAGAACCATTTTAACCTAAAAAAGTTGAACCACCAAAATTAAAACCACGAAGACCGCTTATTCATGGAGTATATCCAAGTTTAAGAAAAAACTGAATTTCCAAATCCTGCAAATATTCAAATACCGAGCACAAATTAAGAAACATTGACCAGAAACCGCCATGAATTTATGATAGGATTGATCTGTTGACACTCAAGGCAGCATAATATCAAGTAATTAATACTGTCCTATTATCAAGAACTATCAATTAGATTAACTTGAACAAATCCAATGAAAAAAACAAAGGAATACAACTCCGCCGCCTATAAGAAATAACAAAAGGAATGACAGAGATAACTTTGAAACAAATTTGATGAACAAGAAATCATGACCTCGAAATACTCCCAAAGAACACTATCAGCATCGCCAATCTTCAAAGCCCAGATGGCATCTCTTCCTTCAAGAACCAAAGATTGGACATTCAAAAAACTAAACTCGCCAAAAAAGGGTCGATAAAAAGAACAAAGTATTTTCTAAGGAGCTCAAGAAGAATGAAGGGGAAAGCAAGTTTGGCGGAAGAGAGGAAATGAACAGGCAAGCAAAAAATTTGTCTCCAAACTTTGGCCCCACAGACCTGTTCGTCACTGCTCAGAAAATTTTTTTGAAATATTCCAGCTATCTTCTGATCCCCGATGCCATAAATGCATGTAGGTGACACCTCCAAATGGCAGAGTTCTGTGCACAACAAAAGTCAAATAATGTTTTGAAGCTATAATTATGATTCCATCATTAATGGTGTTGTTCATCGCAAAGTATTCATATGGTGATAATCTGGAATTTAACTTGCTGGTGTATGGGGTGCATGCGGATGTATATATCATGCAATAAATGAAATCGATTTTATTTTAAAGGGTCGGAAGATTTTATGAGCTATCAGCTTATGCTGTTTTTTATTTCGAGTAATGGCATGCATTAATGGTTAAAGTTTTAAGATTTTGTCAACTTTCTTTTTAAGAAATAATATTAAAACTAAGGGTTGTTTTCTACTATTATAAATTCATTTTTATTTTTTATTATTGTACAGATCACTTGCTAAAAAAAATAATGACGACACTTCTTCAAGTCAATGCAGGATTTTTATAGATGAGGCAGTTTATAATGTTATTTTAAATTCAAATAATAGTTTTTTTCAAACATTGGCAATTTCTCTAATCTATTATTATGTACAATGGCTGTGGGTTTAGAGAAACTAATTTCGGTAAACAAAAAGTAAAATTATATGAAGAAAATGTTCGATTTTAAAATTAAATTTCATTTTTAAAAACAATTTTTGCTACAAATTTTCAATACATTAATTGCATTTATACGTGCCTGGCTAAATAAAAAAGAGAAATTACTGCACAATTTAATTTTTAGGGTACTTATATTTTGTTATCACTTTTTATTTTAAGACGCAAGTTGTAATTATTGTACTTTTTTTTAATTTTATTTTTATTTTTTTATTTATATATCATTCAAAAAAAATACACTCAAACATACACACCTAAAAATTAAAAAATACAATATTAATTTTTTGTTATGGGCACGTAGAGTGAGCTCAATGGCAATTATTAATTTAAAATTATGCAATCGGTCTATTATAAACTGTCAACTAATTATCTTTTGGTATGAAGACGAGGGAAACATAATAGCTGAAAAACGCTAGACCGCGCCCATTTCATCGGAATACGCGTGCTTTGTATCCAAAGACGTGGTTCGAATCTCCCTGCCTTCGACGGCTTTTTGTCGCATTTATGCCTGCACTAAAATCGGGTGTCATTAAACTTCCGTGGTTAGTGAAATTAAATCCATCGCATGTCAAACATAAATTGATTTATTTATCATTAATTTAATCAAAAAAGATTAAGGACATTTTTGAAATTTCAAAACATACGGACAATTGTTTTATTTATTTTTTAAATAATAGAAATTGTGGTTGTCCCGGCATCACATTGAATGAAGAGATCCATGGTTAGCAAAATTTTGATCGTGACTCTAATCTCTATCATTCCCACAAAACGACAGTCAATAAAATTCTCAACCAATTAATTTCTCACTGTCACATGTAATGGAAAGAAACAAGCCAAACAAGATAAGTTATCATCACCACCAATGTGACTGACAAAGACCTTGTTTTGTGTGTATGAAATATTTTGTATCGACTTTCAACATATTATTTAAATATAAACACTTATACATACATACAATATGGAACGTGGAATGGTTGGGCTGCAACCACCTCTCTCTCTTTACTGAAGTGTCTTTCTTTTTATTTTTATTTCTTTTCTTTTTTTATATATTATCTTTTTATTTTTTATTTTTTATTTTATTCTCTACCTCTTCTTTTTCTTATGCTCTTTTTTGCACAGATTATCTAATATAATTTTTATTCTTGATAATTTATTTTTATTATTAAAATTTCTAAAATGTAATTAATTTATACTTTATTATCATTTAATCAAACTATGTACACATATAAAAAAAAAATTTAAAAATAATGAATTATAAAATATGACATAGATATAGTATATTCTAACACAGTTATATAATAAAAATAGAAGTTTTTGTATGGTAAAAATATTATATTTTAAATTAAAATGCACTACATGTATGTATATGGAAAAGGAATTTAAATTAGACAGCATCAAGATTGTCAACTTCATATTTGATGGATTGGCTACGATATTTGAATTTAAATCACCCGTCCCTAATTGAAGGCTTGAACGAGACAAGTCACATTGGTCCCTTGTCTTAACCTACCTCTCTAAAGATAAATCTCAACTTCATGCACGAACTTTCTAATTCTTTATGTGGGGCATAAGTTAGATATTTTTTAAATATGAATGTGCATTTGAATATTTTAAATTATTGTTGTGGGGGGAATGCATTGAAAAATACATATGTTATTTGATATTTCCACTGTCAAAAGGTGATGATATGATATGACATTTGAAATGATATTTAATTTGTACTTTATTTGGTGATGAAATTGCTGATACAAGTTTTTTCTAAAAAATCAATTGTTCTGTGGATTTGTTGTGTGGTGCTGTGATGGGGCCATTTACTTGCCTAATAATTTAATGTTACAGATAATTATTTTGCCATTGAAAATTTTCTCAATTATGCATCAATTTCCCCTAAAATGGAAGCTCATAATTTTATGGACAATATAATTACAGTGGCCTACATACATTTTTTATTATTTAAAAATTGTGTGGTTGTAAGGAAGCAAATTCCTAGGTTGTATTTGAAGCAAATACTGTTTGGTTGTCAAGTCAAGATGAGCAGATGCAGACATGCTACCGGCCTTTATCAAATTTTCTTTCATCTTTATGTACTCTAATAATTTCCTTAAATAATCAATGACCCCGTAATTTTTGATTATTGATTAAATACAGTGTACTTGTATACGTTTGGTGAATCTTCAAATTCGAGGTTCCCTCTCAAATCCATATTTCCATGCTTATTATTATTGTTATTTCAGGGAAAAATGTGTAAGCACGTGTACAAAATGATTAAGCAAATAAGTTCTCTTATCTATGTAACGAATTAATAGTTTTTTCTCCATTTTAATTTAGCAATCTATATTATATTATTAAAATTTTGGACCTCTTTTGATTGTAGCAAGTAAAATTACATATAAAACCTTATTTAACTTAATTCATAGTATGTTTATATTTATGATATTAAAAGTTTAGTTTTAGGGTGAGTATATAAGTAAATTTACAAATATATTCTCACTCAATTGCATAATATCAAAATTGAATTTTTGTATTATTATTATTATTATTTGTTCTTTTTATTCTTTTTTAATTTTAATATTTTCAGCATAATTATAAAATAAATATTTAAATAAGCTAATCTATACTATAAATAACATAAATTAAGTAATTATTTTTTATTTTTATATTATATTAATTTAAGCAGTGTGTTAAAATTAGTAGTATTAGAGAAAAACCCATAATCTAAACCTATCATGATTTTGTTATCAAAATGGGGGGGAAAAAATGAGATGTGAGCAATACCAGTTTTCATTTCGAAGTCTTCAATATGGGAATCCAATAGCTTTGCCAATGGGATTAACCCATGGAGAAAATAATATTGGTGGTTTTATAAATGAATTGTCAGTGGCTGAAAGTATCGCCCAACTGCCATTTTTCAAACTTCCTTTAATTTGTACAACTTTTCAATGAAACCCAATAGGAGTTTTCAGTTTTCAAAAGGACAAAAATAAAAATAAAAATAAAAATAAAAAACAGAGACAGAGAGAGTGAGAGTGCGCGTTAAAGAGGCAAAAACAAAAAGGGTTGGAAGATTTTGAACAATTCAGTCGGTTGACTGGTAGAGTTTTGAAATTTCAACTGAAGTACTGATTACGTGGATGAGTAGTCACAGTACCTAACAGAATGACACATTGTGACTTCAAATTTAGGTGCACCCAACACAACTGATTTTCTTACTTGGAATAGAAAGATGCATTCTACTTCTTCCTGAAATTGAATTTAAATGGGTCTTAATGATCACTTTATCTAATATGTTAGAGATTATAATCTATACTGTATTATTAAAAGTTTTGGACTTAATTTGATTTTATAAGATAAATTTACAATGTTAATCTTAATTGATAAATTTATATTATTATTCTTAATTAAAGAGATCGAACGTACTCAAATATAATATTAGTATACAATTTTTTTTCTTCTACGTATACCATATTATGTTATTATTGAAATAAGGTATTTTTATTGGGCATTGTGAAATTACATAATTAATTTTATTAAAAAATAATTAACCTTATTTAAAATTATTTTATTCTATTTATTACTTTTCTCTCTTTCTTTTTATCTTCTTAACTTTGCACGTGTCATCTCATGAATTTTCTCTTTTTTTTCTTTTCAAATACTTTTTAATTGTTTTTATTTTCTTAGTTTAAATATTATTATGCTTTTAATTCTAAATAATTGTATTTCTATTATTCAAGATGCAATAATTTTAAAATTTTTTAATAAATTTGCACGTGCATAAAATATGTAATTTTACTAAGTTAAGTAATTTTTCTAGTTGATTTGGTTCAAAAAATGCATTTGGAAAAATAAATAACATAAGAAATAACAAGACATGAAAGTTTTATACCATCATAATTATAAGAAAATGATTATCCTACTCAATCACGCCCACAATATATATATATATATATATATATATTGCATATGTATGTATGTATGTATGTATATAAATGAAAATTTGAACAAAAGAACATTTTAAGTGTGCCCCTCTCCCATGTCAATGGAAGAAATTTCTCAACCAAACTTATATAATGTAATTGATATTATTTTTTGATGACCATACAAGGACAGATTGTACCTGTCGCGTTTGTTTGACTTAGAGAGCGATCTCATTTCTTACAATAGCGCTAATAAACAAAACTATGAAACTAAATTAATTTTAACCATATGTTTTAGTTTAATTGAGTTCGAATTTAAACATGAAAAAAAAAAATTAAAATCAATCTCAATATTTGATTTATGTTTGAATTTGAACCCGAGCTCTACAAAATGTCAAAATCAATTCACACTGAATTTGAATTGTTTTCAAATTTGAGTTACTATTTAAAAGACCGCATAATACTTTTTGTCATGTACTACATGGAAAAGCCTTCGTTTGTATATTGCCCATAAGGTTTTATCATTGAGTTGGTGATCTCATTTAAGAGGAGAGTGTAGGGGCCTACAGGCTGTGGGCTCTTGCTGCAACCATATAGCTGGTTCATGAGCCAATCTTTAAAACATTCCCACCCATCGTGACTCTGTGATTTAAATTTAAGTGTGTGTTTTTAAATAATCAACAAAAATTTGTAACATTTATAAGATGGTGATCTCAGCCATAAAGAGGCCTTTGTATCGAATGAATAATAATCACGAGTTACTAAAAAAGATTCTATTAACAAATAAAATCATCTCAGTGCCTGTTTTATACTTTTATTATTACCAATGGTGCATATGAATTGAATGCCATATGGTCCATATTGTACTTGAGCTAGAGCGACTCACAATAACTCCTCTCCAAGCCATAAATATTTATTCAGCGTATTTTATCCCAAATATTTGGTTCGAATTTCGGCTGAAAAAGCGGCTCAATGTTATAATTGAATAAAATAAAATAATGTGAAGAACGATAATGGTTTGATAAAAAATTGTTACGGACACGACTCTTGGATGATATCCAGCCATACAATTCACAGGTAAAGATGTTTAAGACACGACAGTATTACAATTAAGTACTTGGATCCGAAAGCTTGAGACATTATATGAAGTTGGCCTGACTTATGTTGGACATACTACGCCAGTAGTAGTTGCTGATTTTTTATGATATTGTACGGAATGGTCCGAGGACCGGATACAAGTTAAAAGGCATCAAATTTGTAACGAAACCCGGCCTCTGTAGGAGTTGGTGATTTAGATAAACTAAAAGAAGATGTCGGAGAGCGATTGAAGGTAGCCACAAACCAAGTCAAAATAGATTGACTTTGATAGGAGCTTATCTATAAATAAGGGGCCCTGGGCACGCACGTATGCGCATAGAGTGAAATTTAAGAGCGTGGGGATTTTGGTCTGCATAAGGAATTCAAAATCGAAGCAACAAAGTTGGCAATTGTTGGAGGTAATTTCATTTCTTTTTACTTCTTGTGGCAATGTTTATTTACTATTTGAGTGTCTAAAAAATATTTGTGTTTTCCAATCTCTTGACTCAATTTTTAATTAACGTCAAAGGGATGCTGATTTTTCACTTATCAAAAGCTAATATTATATTGAATCTCTCCTAACTCTTAACCTATTTGTAAGTGCAGTCCTCAAATTAATACGAGACATCAATTTAGGGAATTTTATTGCTCATACACTTCTCATTGTCTTAAAAAAAAAACATTCTCAAGCACAGTGTGTATACATGCACAATAGAGTGGCCGTGGCCTGTGAGTCCTAGCTATCTCTGTCAACTAGTTACATAGATGTTGATCAATCCAATGACTCCTCAGTCACAACTACACGACATTAAAAGATTAGATATTCAACATTTACAAATGAAACAGGTGAAAAATGAAATTAATAAAAAAAAGCTTTCTTCCAATATTTGCATATGATTGATAGGAAATTGAATTTAACAAGGGCTATGGCACTAGCAGCCAAAAATGCAACCAAGATCAGCTGCCAAAATGATTGCTAGTGTTAACTATTTGATAACAACAATGGTGTGCTAAATGGTTCATAATTTTGTTTCTAAAGTTGAGCCTCTATTTCTGCTATTTGTTTATTTTGTTTTTTTTTTTTTTTATTACATAAATATGATAGCTTAAAGTTTTGGGCCTCTATCAGTTGCATTAAGTTCAATTACATATATACCCCTCTTTATCTTAATTCACATTATGTTTATATTTAGAATATTAAAAGTTTAGTCCTAACATGAGTATACTAAGTAAATTTACAAATATATCCTTATTCAACGTAATAATGACAAAATTGTCTTTTATTATGATTATTATTATTTGTTCTTTTTATTCGTTTTTTAATTTTAATATTTTTTGCATAACTATAAAATAAATACTTAAATAAACTAATCTATACTATAAATAAAATAAATTAAGTAATTATTTTTATTTTTATATTGTATTAATTTAAGATTACTGGTGTTAGAGAAAATCCATAATCTAAAACTATCGTGATTTTGTTAGTAAAATGGGGGAAAGTGGGATGTGAGCAATACTTGTTTTGATGTCAGAGTCTTGGATATAGGAATCCAATAGCTTTGCCAATCGGATTAACTCATAGAGAAAATAATATTAGTGGTTTTATAAATGAATTGTCAACAGCTGAAAGTATCACTGTCTACCCCAACTGCCAATGAGAGAGAGAGAGAGAGAGAGAGACAAAAGGTGGGGTGAAAGATTTTGAATAGTTCAGTTGACAGTTAAAGCTTTGAAATTTCAACTAAAACACTGATTAGGTGCATCCGTAGTGATAGGACCTAACTGAATGACATACTTTGGCTTCAAATTTAGGTGCACCGAACACAATTAATTTTCTTACTTGTAATAGTAAGGTGCACTCTAGTTCCTCCTGAAATTGAATTTAAATGAGTCTTCGTGATCACTCTATCTAACATTTTAGAGATTATAATCTACTGGATTGTTAAAAATTTGTGACTAATTTAATTTTACAATATGAGTTTACAATGTTACTTTTAATTAATATATACTTTTTAACTGTATGTGTCATCTCTTGAATTTACAATGTTACTCTTAATCAATAAATTTATATTATCTCATTTCTTTATATCTTCTTATCTTTGTTCTCTTGAATTTTCTCTTTGTTCTCAATTAATTTTAACAGTATTTTTTAGTTTAAATGAATTTAAACTTAAATTTTGAAAAACAATTAAAATCAAGCTCATTATTTGATTGAAATCTTAGTTTGAGCTCCCGTTCTGCTACATAATTGATCAACATTGAATTTGAATTGTTTTTTCCAACTTGACTAGATAATAAATACCCTGTCTCCTCCTATTCTATGTTATGTTGAAAAGCCCATGTTGGAATGTTGGTGCTATCATTCAAGAAGGAGGCTGTTGGGCCTGTACGCATTGTGGGCTCTTGCTGCAACCATATAGCCCCCGTGTGGGCCAGTCTTGGAAACATTCCCACGCATTGTGGGTGTCTATGTAATTTTAATAACAACATGTTGTAATAAACATCAAACAAAAAGCATCAGGAGTATTTACATACAGAGACGCCCCCATCATATATGAAGGCAGCAACTTTAGGATAACGAAGAACCAACAAGAATTTGCAGATGGTTGTCTCAGCCGTAAAAAAGGCCTTTGTGTTGAATGAATAATCACGAGTGATTAAAAAAGATGCTATAAACGAATAAAATCACCTCAGTACCCGTTTGGTACTATTATTATATTACCAACACTTCTTTGTTGCCTAAAAAGGGCATATTAATCGAATGCCATGGTGGTCCATTTTGTACTTGAGCTGCAAATACTCGTAATAACTCCCCTTTGAGCCATTCATATTTACTCACCGTATTTTAGCACGTGGGCACAAATGTCCGGTTCGAATTTCAGCTGATAAAGCGGCTCCATTTGGGGCCACAAATTCTTTCAAAAATACTAGCAAAATCCACGCACACTATATGTATATAAAATATAAAATAATTGCATTTTAAATAATTGAAATCATATTATTTAAAATATAAAACTTTTAAAAATAAGAATATAGATATAGATTAAAAAAATGGAAAATGAAAATTTTGAAAAAACGAACACAAATAAAGATAAATTAAAAGAAAAAAGAATCTAAAGGATAAATGATAAGAGAGAATTAAAAATAAGAGTAAATGTATGATTATACATTATGTAATTAAAAAGAATAAATGTGTAATTTTATTTTAGGTAATTAAGGATCAAACATTTAATAATACAGTGTGTGTGTGTGTGTGTGTGTTTACACACACATGTATATGTATGTGTAATAGAATGGAATAGAATAGAATAGAATAATTTGAAGAACAATAATCCTTTGATTAAAAATTGTCAGTGACATGAGTCTTGGATGATGTCCAGCCATGAAACTCACAATTAAAGATGTTTAAAAGATGACACTATCACAAGTAATGGCTTGGATCTGAAAGCTTAAAACATTAGATAAATTTGGTCTGATTTGTGTTGGACATACTGTACGGAAACCGCCGCCCAAAGATTGGATAAAATTTTAAGGACATCAAATTTGTAAAGATAGTCCAACAAAATCCAACCTCTACACAACTCGGTGACTCGGATAAATTAAAAGAAGATGTCGAGAGAGTTTGAAGGCCATAAACTCGTTTTAGGTAATCACGAACCAAGTGAAAATAGATTGATTTGATAGGAATTTATCAATAAATAAGTGGCCTTGGATACTCGCGTATGTCCACTGAAATTGAAGAGCATGGGGATTTTGGTGTGTGTTAGGAATTCAAAATTGAAGCAGCAAAGTTGGCAATTGTTGGAGGTAAATTCAATTCTTTTTACCTGTTATGGTGATGTTTATTTACTATTTGAAAACCTAACAAATATTTGTTTCTTTTCCATCTCTTGCTCAATTTTTTGTCGAATGTTCATCAAAAACTAATATTATATTGAATTTCTCGCAACTCTTAATCTATTTTTAATTACGGTCCTCAAATTAAAATGAGAGATCAATGTAGGGAATTTAATTGCCCATGCCCATAGCTATCTTTAACTACTTGCATTGATGTTGATCAAACCAATGAGTAGTCAGCCAAAATTTGAGTACACGACATTCTTGGAAGATTAGGCATTCACCATTCACAAATGAAAGAGGTGAAAAATGAACTTGATAAGAAAACCTTTCATCCAAGATTTGCACATTATTGATAGGAAGTTGAATTTAAAAAGGGATATGGCACTAGCTGCCGAGAATGCAACCAAGATTAGCTGCCAAAATCACTGCTAGTGTTAAATAGTGCGAAATGGAGAAAAACAATGATATTATCTCATCTGTGGTCATATTCTTAATTCGGTATTAACTCATAATATATTTCTCACACTCACTCTTGCTTTTTTTTTTTTTTTTTCAATTTTTATTTTGACTGCACAATGTAAATGAATATTAAAACTCTGACACCAATGGAAATGCATCCTTGTTCCCTATGGTGCCACCACCAATGTTTTCAAACTCGAACCGATGATCGAACTAGATAACCTATTAGTTTACTGGATCACTGGTCCGACCAATTCAATCGATTTTAAAAAATCGATTGACCAGGACTATAAATATAATTATATATATATATATATATCTTTCTCTGTGTGTATGTGGATGCCTGTTAAAATATACAATAATATGATTTTGTATAAATTTTTTATACAGAAATTAATTGATTCAAAAACAAAAAATAATAATACAAGTACATTCTACATTAAATGAATCATCCAATTTAATTTAACAAACACATGATATAGTGATAAATATCCATAGAAAATTAAAGTAACAATATCATTCAAATTATTAAAACATAGCCACAATCAATCTCAAAATTTCAATAAAAATTAAAGCAATAATGTCATTAAAATTACAAAAAATATAAACATAATAAATATTGAATTTGAATTTAATTCCAGTCATCTTCTTTAATACTATCACCATTGCTGTCACCACCATCATCAAGTGTAGTTTGAGAACCAAAATTTTCAACATTAATGTCTTCAATTATAAAGGTATCTATTTCTTCTCCTAATATTAAAAAAAAATCAATATTAAATCACTATAAATGAAAATTACCAAAAGAAAAAAGGAAAGACAAATAGTTTTAACTAAACCTGTAGATGGCCGTGAGCGAGACTCTTCTCCAATTTTTGGTAATTCTTCTTCAAATATATTTTTTAAATCATCATACTCGAGTTCACCTGAATGATTTTTTTTACAATCCAAAATTCTATTTTATCTATACACTCATAATCAACAGGGTCATAATGTTTTTTATTATATTTAACCCTAGAACAAATAGAAAGAAGAAAAAGAAGAAAATACTAAATTAGCAAATTTCTTAATTAGGCATACGAGAATAAAACATAATAAATAACAAACTTGTATTTATCTATTTTGCAAACGCAAGTTATAATGAACACAAACCAAATCACTTAACCTTTGATGTTCTAACACTCCAATTATGCTCGCATCTAGAAGAAGAAGTTGTTTGACTTAATATTCTAATAGCCAACTTCTGTAAATGTGAAGCATCAATTCCAAACAAGTTCCACAAGTCATCTAGCAAGATAAAATTATTAAGAAATTAAATAAGAATATAAAAGGTAATGCAAATTATAGTGTAAAGAGATATAATTCTATATTTTAAAGCTTACCAGGGCAAGTTGATTTGACAATACATAATGCAGTTGATCTAGCAAAACTCTTCAATCTATCTCGATATAAAGATATTTTATTATAGGTTTCAATATTTCCACCATCAACTCTTGTATTAATGTAGTCCAACAATCCACTCACAACTTCTAAATTTGTATAAAAAGATCATTTCTCATACTGAAAAGTTGGGTTTAAAAAATATGCAACAGCATGCAAATTTCTTCTCAACATTTTATCCCATCTTGCATCAATAATGTCAATGTATTGCTGATAGAATTTTCTTTTGTTCCTAAACAATTTTTTAATACGCTTCCTCGCTCTATATAGGCCTTCATACACAAAATCCAGTGCCGGTTTCTCAGCAGAATCACAAATGTGCAACAAGCGTAGAAGTAGAGCTCCAATTCCCACAACAATAATTGAATTGTTCCAAAATATTTCAACTAAAAAAATTTGCTTAACTTGTCTTGCAATATCAATTTTCAAACATTTCTTGAAATTAGGAGAGACTACCATTGTTTGCAAGTCTTCTTTATGATCATTTAAACTTTTTAGTGCAATAAAAGTAGTTCCAAAACGAATATCTCCAAGTTGAATTTTTTTTTTCCGTCCTTCTCTTTTTCTCAACCAATTGAGAGGCCATTTGTGATTATAAATAAACGTGTAACTCTTGAAGTAAGAATAGATAAATCTTCGATATGAGGCAATTCACAAATGTCTTTCATAATCAAATTAATACAATGAGCTGCACGAGGTGACCAACAAATAGTGTGATACCTTTCATAAAGTAATTCACCAGTTGCCTTATAATTGCTTGCATTATCCGTGATAATATTAACCACATTACTTAGGCCAACTATCTCCACAATTTCAGCAAATAAATTACACAAATTTTCAGCATTTGCTTCAATTTCAGATAGATCAACAGACTTTATAAATAAGATTCCAGTGACACAATAAACTAAGAAATTAACTAATTACTTTTGTCTAGAATCTCTCCATCTATCACCCATTGTTGTACATCCCATCTCTTTCCACTTACTCCTAAAAAAATCAACAATAAGCTCAACTTGTTTTTTAGTATCATTCAAAAGACCAATTCGCGAAGCATGATAACTAGGTACAGTGTATCCATGACCCATTGAAGTAATTTTACTCATGGCAATTTGAAAATATGGAGAATTGCAAGCATTTAAAGGTATACATGCATCATAAAACCACAATGTAATAGACATATCAGTATCATACCATTTTTCTTTATTTTGCAAGAAAGCTTTTATAGTGGGTTGAAAAGGATCACAAGTACCACTTTTGAAGAAACTTTCTAGTCCAAATGTTGCTTTTCTTCGTTTGATGATGTTGATTGCCCAACCTTGTGATGTTTTCCTTGAAGTGATACATGTTGAGTTGGTGGATGTGAAATATCATGAATGTCATCATCTCCATCATCATGCAAATTTACACCAACTGTAAATTTATCAATTTATATATTACTTTGCCGCCTATCTTTTTCCCTTTCATTATTTTTTTTCAAAGATTCTTTGACCATATATCAAACCTCTGGTGAAACTTTCTTACAACTCGCAACAATTTTTTTTTCTCCAGCTAAATGTTGCTTTATGCAATTAATACCTCCACCTTTAAATATAGACAAGCAAAACTCACAAGTAAAAAATTTCCTTTCTTTAGCATTTGTTGCCTCAGAGATATACCTTCATGCTATGTCTCTCTTTTATCTAAGATTACTCCCACATGATTGTCCTATTCCATCACCAACAGATTGAGACTCATTTGGTGTAGAATGAGAGCTTGTACCTTTCATCAGACTACAAAATAAAATATGTATGTTAAGTTATTATTTGATGATAAGAAAATGTATACATTAAAACTATCAATTAAAACATCTAAAAATTAAACATAGAATTAGGCATCTGTGAATAATACGAGGCTAACTTAACAAAAACATCCTAAACCTTAAGTAGATTCTCCAAAAAAATCTGTGCAGCAGCAAAAGGAAGTTTGTAATAGTATAAAATATACAGTCATACCCAAATATTTGCATACAGTAATCATATGCAGTGGCAGTGACTGTTTAGCTTTTAAAAATAATTACGACAATAGAAGGGAAATGAGTTCAAGACTATACTAAGAAGAATCATGAAGAAAAGAATCCATATAGTAACTTGTGCACATTAAACAAGCACAACAAAAACCATATCATATCCGCTCTTTCAGCAATTTATTAGCACATGCCTAATGCCTCAACTCAAGTCCCCTCACCCCAAAAAGACCAACTGTCATTTCTTTCACAATGCTAGGCACACAATGCCAATACCAATGAAGCTTGGAAAGAACTGATTCAGCCAGATTGCCTAGCTCTTCAATCTCAGTTTTTCCACAAACATAGTGGATGAAGAAATATTTTTATGATTTATGAAAGGAGATCATTTAGGCATTTGCATGAAAGTAACCTACTAACTTTGGCGACATTTTTATCTCTTATCCAACAAAAATGAATACTTCTTCGATTGACCATTGGGTGCTGGACACGGTTTGTGCTTATGGTGGTTGATGTTGGACAATATTTAGTATTGGCTTACTGCACAAGACTTGCACTTAAAAACACACGTCTCGAGTTATCAGTTATCACAGAACACATTATTGCTGATACTCCAGTCAACCATGTTCTAATGAGCAAATTTGACTATTAGTTTCAATCAAATTTATAAAACTAGTATATTCAGAAATGTCCTCTATTCCCATTTTCCAACAATGTCCTATGTTCCCATTTTCCAGCAATTTTACTTGTCAAATAGATGCCCGACACCCCGACCTTCAGTGCCCACCACTACTAACGCCGAGCCCATTCCAAGACCTTCTTCCGTTTGAGGAGCCTGTCAGTGGACGCCGACTTTTTTGAGGGTATTCGATTAGATGACACCCAGGCGTTGGCAGTGGTGGTGGCAGCAGAAGCAAGTCACGGACAGTGGCGGCGGCAGCAGAAGCGAGTCGCAGACATATAACCCATCATTCGGCCAACAAATAGAAAGAGAATTTGCAGTCTCAACGATTAAATTTAACCTATACATTATACAAGAGTTAGGGCTAAAATTACTTAGTGCAAAATGATGCTAGCAAAAGCAAACGGTGATTCCGACGACTTCCGATGATGATTGATGCAAGAAAGAGCGAAAGAAAGCCCTAGTCCTCTAGTTCTGTGGTGCTCTGGTATGATGCTTCCTTTGCGAGCGAACTGTCAGTGTGAGTGCGAGCGAACTGCAAAGCTGAGCTGAGAGACGAGAGAAAGAAGAAGCTTTGATCAAAAATTGATCGGTTATATTAATATAGACGGTCCATTTACATCTGAACTAGACAGATGGTCGATTCCCAGTTTGCATCTAGACCGGACAGATGGTCGATTCCCGGTTAAACTGATCGAACCGGCCAGTCCGATCCGAGTTTAAGAACATTGGCCACCACACATATTAAAGGCTACAAGCACTTGTGGAACTATAGATCACTATGAATGCTTCGGCTAGATTTTCTTTCTAGTGTCATAGGCATTGATACAGTGTTAGAAGTTCCCTCTTCTGGGGGTGGAGAAATGGCCAATGGGGCCTCCATGGTTGCGAGGAATCTTGGAAGTGGACCTTCACCTAAGATCAAAAGAAGCTACGTATTAAACAAGTGTTAGACCCTAAAGTGCAATGATTATTATAGTTTAAAAGATGAAAAAAAAAAAAAAAGATTATGAATTTCTTCAAGATTTTGTCGTTCTAACTTTACCCCTTTTTCTTCTCTTGTCTTGTCATCACTATAATTAATCATATTCCTCTCGTTTCTATTCACAATAACCATAATTAATGTTGTTTGGTTGACCTTGAGGTTAACCTCTCTAAATTAGCAATTATGTTCCTTTTATTTTCACGAAAGATCGCGATCAGTCTAGTTTTCCTCTACATTCTTTTCCCTACAAAGACATCTCTCCCTAATGAACAGCCGTTGAGGCAGCAAGCAACATCAAGTAAATGACACTAGTAATTGTATTGATCAGACCAAAAACCTCTAAATTCAACAATAGTTTCGATGTTAATTTTTTGAGAAAAACATGCTAGCCAGTGACTGAATATGCACATCAGATTTATAATTATTGAAAGAAAAAACTTAAATATAGTCATGTCAATATGGTTTTATGCATGAAACTAACCCAAAATAATTACTTGTCCCTAGGAACCATCTAATAGTTTGGTGCCCATTATCTCTTTCATGACTTTATGCGTTGTGGGTTCAAATTCTCAAAATTATGTGTGAGAGTTGGGTGCAAGTATAGATAAAAAAAAAAAAAAAAATTGGGCAATATTTGTTTTTCATTTTTTGATGTGTGTGTGTTTTAAATGTAATTTTTTAAAAAATTATATAAAAATAAGAGAGAAATAGAGAAAAAAATAAAAAGTATAATAATTATAATATGCATTTTATGATGTTAAAAAAAAAAAAACAAACATAGCCCAAATAAATAATTGTCTCCATAATTTGTATTGTATGTAAGGTGACCTTCTATGTTATAAATTTAGCATTATCAATCAATTGTGTCTGCAAAAGGTTCAAAAAAGCTTGTGCCAAATTGCTGTTATGTGGTCTTTGTTTATTGAAACATGAAAAAGGAGATCGCTTAAGGTTTGGTCTTTCTTAAAACTACTTGCCCAGATTGGACAACGCCCATTGTATAGAAAAGCGCACAGCTGTGAGAATCAACTGGCTTGAAATGACAACTACTGGAACACAAGGTACAGTTTGGTGTTGATTTTTAATCATTATGCTTGCTTGTTTCAATTGCCAATCAATTGTATTTTATTTTTAAAAAATTTTTGTTTTCTATTGGGACTATTATTTTTGTCTCAAGAAAAATACTTGGGAATAAAAATGGGCAAAATTATGAGGTACTCGGGAGGGCTAAGGTCACAACACCCATATCACCTGTTTACTTGACTGCTAATGAACGACCCATTAATCAGCAGACAGGTGCTATCATTATTTAAACAACGTAGGCTTTAATCAATTCCTTTACCCTCGCAATAATTATATATAGAGAGTAGACAATGAAAATGCCAGTGGTTCCATTGTATGGCACCTCAACTGACAACTTAATTAGTTAATGGCCAACCAACCTGCAGACAATTATGCATTAGTTTAAATCTTAGAATTATTATATTTTTTTAATTTTTTATTTTTGTATAATGTTTAAAATAAAAATATTTAAAAAATACACTGAAATTTAAAAACAAACCTAACCTTTCTTGTAGAAAGACTTTATACATGGAGCTTGACAATGGCAACGGCAAGTCCTCTTAGCTAGGATGGGAAAGGGATGTGCATGGCCAAAGATATTATAAACACATGAATTCTTGAAGCCAAGTAGGGTTTGGTTTTTTAATATTACATCGAATACATTATTATTTACATACATACTTGTCATCTAATGAATTTTCTAACGTACTTCATCACACTCTTCCTTACTAATAATGAAATTTTAGAATTAAGGAAATTGCTGACCAGAAGAATGTTTTTACTACTATATGTAGGATTTTATCATCAAAACGGTTTCTTCCTCCTAACAAGGCGCTATTGTTAAAGCATTATAATGTTTGAGCAACGTTAAAATTGAATGTTGTTGCCAATGCTTGCTCTTGGGTTTTAATCTCGACGTTTTTATACTAATAAGTGCCAACATTTTAAATTATTTTGCCTACAAAAGGAACAAGGAGAAGAAAATCGAAACCTCACTCTTTTCATGTACCTCAGCCAGAAACTCTCTAACCTTGGAACAAAAAAGACCCATCCTTCTTTCTTCACACACTCGAGTTGCCATCTACCATGAATGCAAAGCTGTTGTAATGTTCGAATTTGCTTATTTCCATTGGAATATTTCAAAATTATAGGAATAATTCTTTAATAATAATGTAATTATTGAATGACTCAAGCCATTGAATCTTGAGGTGTTGGTTTTGTGTAACCAAGACCCAACATTATAATTTAATTATTCAAGAAATATATGAAAGAAAAAATCGACATGCCTTTTATTTTTACTTCTTTAATCCTCTGACGATAACAATTTTGGGGGTGGCCAGCAAATCTGACACGTTGTGGTTCTTCATAATTAACGTTATTATGATGCTTGGCTTGTAACTCAAAACAAATTAAGATTAAGACTTTAACCTCTCAATGTTGTCCAAACAAAGACTAATACGGAATTACTGTAATTATCACTTTCATTTGTTCTTTTCAGTAACAACCATATAGAGTGGATGAATTATTATGAGCCAGTCTAATCGGTAAAAATTTTGCATGGAAGACAATTGAATGACTGATAGAGGGCAATCCAATTTAATAACTTGCTAGCCCCGCTAGAAATCCTAAATAATTAAATACTATTCAAGAACTTGATTCAAAAACCCCACCATTTCAATTTCTTGGTTTTCGATCTTTTATGTGTGGATTAATAATTAGGCATGTGGGGCTTAAATTGCAAATAATCAATTATGATTTGCCCTTTCCTACAAGAAATTGAGGAACCCAAAACAAAGACCATAGTTCCGAATTCACTTTCCAAAGAGATCTCAAAAGACCAACATCCTCTCTTTAAGTGTCCCATTCTTCAAAAACCCACGAGCACCCTCTTGCCAAAAGAATATACAATACTATATAATAGATTAAAAAATGCACCCAATCCAATATAATCAAGATTTGTTGGTCCCCCATCATCCTGGCTTGAAAAGATGCATCATGCATTTAAATAAAACTAGATTTATAACAACTAAATTGCTGGCTAGGAGCTTACCGCATAATGCCCTATAACGTCATGTTGATGTTATCCAGAAACTTTTTTTGTTGTAAAATTTCGATCAAACTATATGGATGGAAATTGGTTTTCTTTTTAGCCGGTGAAATTTTCCAAAGATATTCGAGCAATGAGATGGGGTAGGACCGCAAAAGATGATTGATGGGTCCAAAGGGCCACTAGTCGTCAAACGGGACTGCTTCAAATATCATGTGGTATTGTTCATTGTAAAATCTAGGTGGAGCATCATATTTTGTATGATCAAAAAATGAGAGTAGGGTGGAAAAAATAGACTAGAAATTTTTAAGAAAATACTAAAATAATCTTGGAAAGGAATGGGAAAGAATAATGGACGGGTTTTTGGTGGCGCCTAAAAAAGACTGATTAACATTATTAAGGACGTACACAAATACAAATACAAAAACGGGTTCTCATCATTCTAAATTCCTTTTAAGTGAAGTCCCCCAAAATACTGTTAAAAGATGGAAAATTGTTAAAGGGTATATAGTGGAAAACAAAAGCTCACAAATTTCTAGAGAATGGAAGGGAAGTAAAGGAAACAAAGTCAGTTGCTCGAGGAAGGAAAATAGGAAGGAAGAAGACAAACAGCACTCAAATCAAAAGAGGTCCAGCTCTCTTAATTGGTGCCCACTAGCTCAATGGAAGAAGAACCAATGCTACTATGCAAGAATAAGGAATGTATTTTCAAGGAGAAGGGGAGAGAGGACTTGGTTTTGGGAGCCCCAATTCCAGTCAATCTGGTCAACCGTTTTACAACCCAATGAACTCAGATTTAACACCATTTAAAAACATTAGCCAGCGGAGCAAGGCTTTTGAACTGCCCAACTTGTCCAATGCTTTTCACTTTTTTCCCTTCTAGAAAAAAAAAAATAGAAGAAAATTTCTTCCCGTCATCGTATGAAAACACCATTTTCCCTTTGACAAACAATTTTCGTCTATTAAAAAAACTCTCTTTTCTGCAGGGAGGAGAATAGAAAAGGTAAGATATTGGAAGTGAGCCCATGAGAATTTCATGTTTGATGCCCTTTCCTTTCTCTCTTTTTTTTGGGTTTTTCCGATGGAAGGGATTTTGATTTCCCTTTCCTTTCCTTCCTTCCTTCCTTCCTTCCTTTCTGCCCATTTAACTGCGAAAAATAGCATATTACCAATCATCCTTTCCCCTCAACAGGAAACAGCCATCATTGCTCCCAACAATCCCTTTCAGCCTTGGAAACCTGAGCTTCTAAGATTTGATATTCCCTCATTCCGCCCATCCATTCCTCATTCCCTTTTTCTCCTCTCCCCCATCACAGTTTAAATATCACATCCCATAACCTTTGTTCCACCTCCTCCTACCGGCGTTTCCAACCATCCTCCTTTCAACCCTCACTTCCCTCTCCTTACGATGGATCCGTCTTCCACCAACTCCGTCAACGGCTTCTACAACTTCCTGACTCGAGGGATCGATGATCTCGAACGCGTGTTTCTTTCCGATAACTTCATGTCAATTCAGTTCCTGCAAAGCGCCCTGTCCCTCTTGAGATCATTCCATACTCAGTTGACCCTTCTGGTTCAGAAACTCCACTTGCCTGTTGGTGAAAAATGGCTCGACGAATACATGGATGAAAGCTCTAAGCTTTGGGAAGTTTGCCACGTCCTTAAGAGTGGCCTATCGGGCATGGAGAATTACTACTCTGCGGGCCTCAACATAACCTCATCTCTTGATGCCCATCCCAGTTTAAGCCCACAGCTTTCCCGTCAGGTGAATATTAATTTTTCAAATGGGGTTGTACTGATTTTATCTGTTTGAATTTTCTTGGTTGAATTCTTGACAAGAAAACAGGTTATCCAGGCGATATCGGGGTGCAGAAGAGCGGCGGTGGGGCTGGAGGAGGAAAACAAGTCTTTGATGGAGGCAAGAATTGAGCACCTGCCATTGAAATTTGATGAGAAGGTGTCGGTTGAATCAAAGCTCAATGGATTCAATGGGTTCAGGGGAGTTCTCTATGCAATGAGGAATGTCAGTTCACTTCTGCTGATGGTATTGCTCTGTGGACTAGTTTACTGCTGGCCCGAGCCCAATTTCCTGATAAATGGTTTTGAGGGTTGCCTGTTCTTTGGATCATCCTTCATGATCTCAACAGCCAGGCTGCAACAGAGGGTAGCGTCTGAGAT
The DNA here is from genome assembly GCA_019155195.1 of Avicennia marina. Taxonomy (NCBI): domain Eukaryota; kingdom Viridiplantae; phylum Streptophyta; class Magnoliopsida; order Lamiales; family Acanthaceae; genus Avicennia; species Avicennia marina. Next base: position 424,309 of record CM032774.1, read on the forward strand.
CAATCAGATAACAGGCCGAGCTGGAGTTCTGTTATATGAGTTTAGGGGATCAAAGGTGGCCATGGAAGAGCTAAGGGGAGAGCTTGAGAGGTACTGCTCACAGGGGACTACTGAGTGGGAATCAGACGCTGAGATGAGAGAGAGAGTGGGGACCTTGAAGGGTTGTTTTGGGGTTTTGAGGGCTGGGACTGAGAATATAATTGGGCAGCTAGATGATTTTTTTGATGAAATTGTTGAGGGGAGGAAGATGCTCTTGGACTTCTGCAGTCATAGGTAGAGAATTTAGCAGCTTTTTTAATTCAAGAAATGTGAAGAAAAAGGGAAAATACAAGTGTAGGGGAAAAAATTAGTAGTTGGTGGATCCTAACTTATATTATTTTGGTTCTTTTGCTTTTTTGGTTGTTGATAGTTTCTTCTATTCAGCTTCTATTGTGGATCCTGTGTTTTAACTGTAGGCAAAGTTGGGAATCACAGCTGATGTCTTTCATTTAAGACCCTAAAGAGGAAATCTGTTCAAAACATAAAAACATGGTTTGCAGATAATGAAGCATGAGAATGCAATGACCGACGATAAGATAGAAACAAAAAAGTAAAGCCAAAAAAAACTCAAACGAAGCATAAAAATTTGTTTAGGCATCAGTCTTCCGTATAAAAACGGCAGTAAAAATAATGAATGGAAACTTCTTGATGCTAAAAGAGGTGTTTAATCTTGATAATATATTCTGATCTCTGAATAATTTTTTCTTTCTTTGCATTAATTTATTGTAAAGTCCTTGGCAAATTTTAAGCATATGACTTTGAAGGATGGAACAGCGATTGATCATTCCAGTAGAAGACGAATGATGAAAGCAGGGGCATATATTCCTGGATCTGGCTTTAATGTCAAAAGCAGATGCAGCTTGTCTGATTCAGTTTCCTTTGAGAGCAATGGCTTTGATGATGAAAGTCATTCTCAACTCAAATTGATTCCGTCATATTCTTCTGTTTAGAGAGAGAGAGAGAGAGAGAGGAAACACGCATCAATTCCAAGATGATTTTATTCTGCTGTGTTTCTTCCCCCTTTTGGGGGGTTGACTGTGCATGGGAATATAATAATACAATATTATATTATAATGTAATATGTATGCATAAGTACACACATACATTGACATATACGGAGTCCCTTTCTTTCCACCTAACAGAATCTCATGCCTTCTTGTCTCTCTTGCCAGAAATTCATGAGTTGCCTACCCTAACAGGTTTGCTTAAATAAGATTTTACTTAATAAAAAAATGCGTAAATCACATAATCAAACTATTAACAAGGGGCGCAACTGGAAACAATGCCTTGGGCTTGCAGTTTCGGCAGCAACATAGTCGTGTTCCAACTAATCCATTCCAAGACAAGTTACCATATTCTGTAAGATTAGGAAGCATAAAAATTATGAAGAGAGCTTCTAGCAGGGTTATAAATCGACAGGATCTGACAATAAATTATTTTATATAGTCTCTTTTACAGTATCAAGAATTAAAGTAATGCCAACAGGCCTGTAAGGATCTGCCTACCTGGGCTTGCAAGAAGAAAATGCCGACAGCATTCAATAGAAGCTCTCCAGTTGTTGAATTTCAAGTTCAAATTCTTCCGTCAAGTATACCGAGGAAATTTCAATTTTACGAGACCGTATAGCTAAATTTGAATAATGAAAATACAGTCCTTGCTTATACTTGAGTTTACATTATTCATGCATGCATCACGATAGGAAGGCATTGTCACAAACTCGAGTAATATATCTATACATACTGAAAAATAAAAACAAATTTGAGTGTAATACTTCTTCTGAATTATTTATATACGGGCCGAGGTCAACGCCACAACACCCCTTTAGTGGTGGTGCTCTTGGTTCCAGAGAAAAAAAGGTTCTTAATCACAGAAGTGGAATACAGAGAATCACCCAACCGGGCCTCAGAGAGGGAATTAATCACTGTCAGGTTCATCAACTTTAAGAGCATCTTGGAGCCAAGATCAGAATTTCCTAGATACATCAAATATCTTCTATATACACATGCATTTGCAATATCTTATCTCATATAGAGCAATGAACTCCTCTGTCATCGTCCAGAGTTTGGGAGTGCTACACAGGAATTTCAGCATTTACAGAAAAGTATTTACACTGAAGTACGTCCTTCCATAAGCAAGCAAACGTGAAGTATAAATTTCTTCCTTGCCCTCCACCTTAAGATGGCTATCAAGAAAGGATAATCAGATACCCTAAATGATCTTGATAATGGCTATGGTTTCACCCATGGATAAACAGGCAACTGAAGCATCTGTATCAAGATATAGAATAGCAATCGTTAGCATGTATCCATACAGCGCTTATCAGCAAAGAGACAAGCATAGGACCAAAGAAAAAGAATCAATTGAGCTGTTGCTGCACAATAGAAACTACTATTATATCAGGTAGAATTATATTTTGAAATAAGACAACAACCAAACATCTCTGAAATAACATTTTCACCAGTTTGCAACGTCTCCTCTTATTCTCTCTATATTCCACCCCAAAAATGTAACTTTACTTGTCCAAGCTTATTATGCTGTGGCGATGTCTGACGGATGATGATGCCTGCTTGTGCCACATCCTTGACCAATCAAAATCCAAAAAGACATAAAAAAATGACCTAAGCTTATAAGAATAAAGCTTCAACAATTATCCATACAAGCATTTCTTCATGAACAGCAACCTTATTACGTGCCCAATGGTAATTGTTGTCAAGACAGTATCCTCAAAAGCAACTATAGGCAAAGAACCAAATTAAAGCAGGGTTAACCACCATAAATCATCAAATTATGAATCTCCATATATAATGAGCACACAGTTAAAGGTCAAATACTGGCATTTAAGAAATATCTAGATCCAGTTCACCACATTGAAGTTGACATTGATTTACAGTTTCACCCTAAATAGCCGCCCAACAAAATTAAGGCATAATCAGGTTTCTAGATTCAGACCTAAATATCAGAAAATAATGATGGCTCAATTCCCAGTTGCGAGGGTCCCTGTCCATTTTCAATGGACGTACTCTTAAAGAATTTCAAAGCTCAGTGTCGCTTCACCCTACAACGATTATGCAACTCCAGCAGCTGCTCAAGAGATACCAGAGACCATCTTTCCTCAGTTTGGGCAAACACCTTTTGATTCAGGGAGTCTATTATTATGCTAATGTTACCAAAGCCATATATCTGATGCCCATCTTGCGTCCTCCCGGGTTTAGGCTTGAATAGCAGACCATTTTGCTGAGCATGAAATCCAATAACTTCTTTCAAGCTCATCTCAAGACCACCACTGAAGCCCTCTTGTGCAGCTGCTTTTTTCTGAGTCTCAAACTGCCTTTGTTCACGCACCCTGAGATAACTAATATTCTCTTTTAAACCAGGTGGCACCACCTCCATGCCTTCAACAGCCTGGTTCATCATGTCTAGACCGAGATTAAGCCTATACCGAATATGCTCATTTGCCTGAAGTTCTGGGGGAAGAAGTTCTTTCCAACCAAGATACCATTTTGTAACTTCCTCAAAATTTGGTTTCGAACACAACCAATGGTACAATACTTCTTGCCACTTGTTGAAAAAAACATCCATTAACTGCAACATATGATGAGTCGGAATAGCATTCACCCATGTTCGTACCCAATAGAATTGGTCAAGACTCTGGTTAGCAGGATTTATTGGCAATTCATGCATGACAACCAACAATTTTGGAATGATGTATCTAACCATTAGTTGTTCCCAACTGGCAGGATCAAATACACTTTTCCAAGGAGACAATATGTAATAAGCAGACATATCGCTAGGGTGCCAAGCATGAAGAACACTTGCCAATCTAATTCGTATTGTGTTATAGCAATTCTCCAGCTTGTGCCCCAGCAACGGTAACCATGGATGGATCCATGAATGAATGGGAATGGTTTCTCTACGAGGATCCCAGGAGTCTACAGCAGCTGATATTTTTGGCATAATCATGTTATCAAGTATGGTATGTAGGACAGGAGAAGGCAAAAGTTCTTCCCAAGTCTCCAAAAACCTAAGCATGGGCTCTGGGTCCCGCGCCTCCCAAGAGTTGGTACCAGATATTCTCACGGCGGGATATACAACTTCCATAAGCAGCTGCATGTAGGGAGAGGTTGCAATGGAGAAATTAATTGAATCTTTCCCTTGTAACAGTTTCTTCCATAGGGATACCACCTCGACTCCATGAGTGGGATTCTGAAGTGGGTCCCATCCTTGAAATATTCGTATAAATAAAGGCAAAGCATATGAGCATGCAATGCTTGATAAGTTGCATAATGTGTAATCATCGGCAAATCTTGTCTGCAAATCCACAAATGATGCGGCAAGGGATTCTAGGGTCAGTGTTCCTGAAGAGCTCTTTTTTTCTACGTGGTCCAGTGCACTTACTATCTTCCCCATGTTCTCAAGCTGCTGTTTCTGGTGGTGTGCCTCGTTTTGCAAATTCTCCCTTTCCTTCTGCAAAGCAACCACAGTTTCTCTCTCATTCCTCAAATCTCTATCAAGCTTTTGTATGTCCAGCTCAGCTAAATCAACTATCAATCTAATATTGTGCTGAAGTTCTGGCATTGGAACATCATGTTCCCTGGCTCTTTCTTCAGCATTCAAATTCTCCAAATTTGTCAGAACTCGAACCTGCGGTCCTCTCATGTCAAAAACCTTTTGAACAACTTCTAAACCCTGTTCGTGCTTCTGAGCCAGCAACTCCTGAGGTGTTATATAAACCCTCTTTGTCCGAGCTTGAGCTTGCTTTGACCAAAGCTTCTCCTTGGAGCGACTGTCTAAAGGTTGGCTTGGATGTGTCAAGGATTTTCCATCAGATTCCGGCAGTGTCGGAAGAATGGTCTCTTTAAAGTCATTGAAACCCATTCCCATATTTTTGGGGCGCATCTTGGCCTCAATAGGAGCCATAATTCCCTGCTCATTTTTACCAAGGCCACCTCCTTTGTAGCCCATTTTCTCAAGCAACTTCATTCCAATACCTCTGGTATGTTTCTCAAATGCACCAACACCAGTTGGATCCAATTCTTTCCTGCCAGCTTGAAAAGGCTTCTTGGGTAGCATGGACTTCTCCTTTTCCCTTTCTCGTCGCAACTGGACACCTTCCTTGATCTTCCTTCCAAAAGCAGTAGGCAGGAAATCTTCACCCTCCAGCTTGCCTTCATTTGCACCAACCAATTCAGCAGTGTCATTCTTGGAAGAAGCAGAACCAAGAACAAGGCCAGCAGAAGCTCCAAGGCCTAAACCAGCAGGTTTGAGGTCATCTTCGTCCAGCACTTCATTAACCTCCTTAGAATTACTATCAATCTCCTGACTGGGCATAACAGAGCCAGTCGAAACAAAAGTGACCGGTTTGGTATAGTCCGCCTTCTTGGTGAGATCTTTCCTGCGCTTCTTTGATCCCAGCCCATCATACGAATCTGAGTCGCTATCACCAGCGGCAAATATACCATAGATAACATCGTCCTTTGTCTGAGAATGTTTCTGTCTGCGTTTCCCGTAAAATTCTCCACCAATCCACTGACCATCTTCGTAATCATTATCCATGCTAAATTTTTCCATTTCTTGATAATCATCCATCTTCTAATAATTTTGGTAAGAATATAACCTGAAAAAAAATCATCGCCAAGGGAAGCGATTGAGTTTCAAGATAAATCTGGAAGTAGAACTCGGTATTTTGGTCAGCCAATACCAAATTAGAATTGATAGTGCCGCTATAAAAAAAATGTTTTCGGTTTTACACCCTAATTTCATTCTAACAAATTACATCCTGAGTCCTGACAAAATATAAACAATGAATATAAAATCTGCCAAACCAACTATATGAATGACAAATATTCAAATCAACTATATATTTCTTCATGTACTTCCAAAAAAAGAAAACCCATAAGCTGTACACTAATAACAGATGAACAAACAAAGAAGATGGAAAGTCTGATTAGGCTTCCAATCAAACAATTTTCATCGGGCTGTCTAGTTATTCAAGTTTTTGATAGACATATGTGTAAGAATCACTACAGATCACTAAACAATTGAAGCGATTAATTAGAAAACTTATTATGTTTACTTCAGAGAAACAAAGGACTAAAAAAAATTAAAGAAAAAACTCACGCAGCAAATAATGAGGCCGGGGGGTCTGGACGACGGCTGACGGGCGGCGTGGGCTTGCGCGGTGCGATGACTCAATGGGGGCCGAGGCCTAGATCTTTGGTTTGATGGTCGCCGGACTGTCTCGACTGGAAGAAAGGAGAGGTAGCAACGAAGGGTAGTGATTGCGTTCCAAGGGGCACGCTGTTGTAGAAGCAATGGGAGGAATCGTGTTTGCGAGATTATCAGTGAGAGGTGAAACACAGACTGTTTTTAAATTCTAGCGCACGTTTGTAGGTATTTTTATTTATATAAAAATAAGAAAATAAAACAAAATAAATAAATAATAATTAAATATATGTTTTTATATGATAGAAGAATCTTGAAAATGAATGGAGTCTGGTCGTCAGAGAAACTTGATATATAAGGAAAAGGGGAAACAATAGAAAAGTGAAAATAGAAAAAATTAAATAGAAGAAAAAATAAAGAAAATTAATAATAGTTGGTATAAACAATGAGAAATTAATTTTATTAGATTTTCTTTCGTCACATAAAAAAGTGATACATAAATATTTTTAATTATACATGAATATTTTTAATTAAATCTATTCTATAAATTTTTTAAAAATTTTAAAATTTATTTGAATAAATTAATTTAATTTCTAATTTTTAAATATATACATAAGTGAAAATTCAGTTTTTATTTTAAAAATTATTTATTATGAATTCATATGCAATATTTTATATGAAATTACTAATTAATTACTGTAATTTAAAGGCAAAAGTAAATTATCGACGAATTATTTAAATTCAAAATTTTTGACATAAATACAGCTTATGTAGAATAGGGTTTTTTCTCATAAATTTTTATAAGTTATCACATTATTTAAAATTTTTGTTAAACTGTTATTTAACATTTTATTAGATAAGATGGAATAACAAAATATTCATTATAACTACATTGCATATAAAAAATATAAAAAGTTTAGCTATGATTAAATTAATAAATAAACTTGATGAATAAAATTCTAAGAAGTTAAAGTATGCTTACGAAACACAGGCTAATTGTTGGCGGTGTGGGTAATTAAAAGATATAGAATAATTATGCAAGCTTAGTTGTATTTTTTAAAAAATTTTAATAATATGAAAGAGGAGTTGAAGATAAGAACTTATAAGGAGTTTAGTTTCATAGACTTATTAATTCGTCATTCTGCTTATTACTTATGCTAACAGAATAAACTACAAAATCTTCGGATTATTTAAAATTAGTTAATGTTTTAATAAACATTAAAAATTATATATTTTATAGGCTAAAAATGTATTATACATTACAACAAATATATATCCTATGTATCAATATAATGTGGAATGTAATATTGTTATTTTCTAAATTAAATTATAGAATAATTATATATTATATAGTTGTATCTAAGTCATTTTCTGACACTCAAGAAAATGAAAATTTTACTTTTATGCCAAAATGGTAAAAGTTGTGCCAAAAAGGTAAAAGTTGTAGACGTGGCAGTGATATGAATAATAAATATACCATAATATGGTTACAAGATTTTCATTTAAAATCCATATTGTGAGTGTAGATTTGTTATAGACGTGGCATATTTTTTAAAATTAAAATCTATTACTTCCTTTCAATTTTTCAAAAATATTTTGTAAAAATAGAAAGCATATCAAAGTCTTATTTAGTGTCCTTTACAAAAATATGTGTATATTGTTGCGAATTTTAGAATTTTTATGATTTATATGTTAACTTAGATAAATCATAATCATATATAATAGTAATATAAAATACTAAAATCACCCAAAGTTGCTTTGAAGTAATTTTGGTAAGATAGACTTAACATGAAAACATTTTACCATAAGGATTTCTTTTTGCTAAATCATACTTCTTAGGAAGAATTTTGCTAAATTTTAAAATTTAGTGACAAATATTATGAGTGCATTTTAAAGTGGTATATAGTGCATTTAACCATTATTTTTACATGCAATCTTTACAATAAATCTAAATCAAATAAATCATTAATTAAATTTATTAATCCAAAAGTCATTCTAAAAATAAACTTATAATGAGTGAATCTATGCAAAAAATTTTATTTGAATTGAGAGAGTATACTTTTAATATTGTCTTTGATATTTCCTTTTTAGATGAAAAGCATAATTTTAATTATGCACTTAGATTGAAATTTCTAACACACACACATATTTAAAGTTAAATACATGTAAGATGATTTTGATTGTTATAAAATGATGCATAGTTTTAGTTGATAATTTATTATTATTATCTCAATTTATATAAATGGTAATTTATAAATCAAATTATTTTAAATATATTACATTAAATATCATAAAAGACTATTATATCAAAGTATGAGGTATGCATATTATTAACAGAGTACACACATATATATTATGAGACAAATATTAAAAATAAGCATTCTAATTGATTCGACTACAAAAGACGGAACAAAATTTAACATTATTAAATCATTAATTAAATTGAAGGGCGTTTATTTGATTAATTTATTGGCCATTTTTATTATACTTAATAACACATTTGAAGTAGCATGTATTATATGCAAGATATACTAGCAATTAAAATAGGATCTATGTGTATAAAAATCAAAAATATTATAAAAGATTAATATAGGAAACTATTTATCATAATTATTCGATATTTCAAAATTTTAGTTAAAAATAAAAATATAATTAATATATAAAAATGCTGAACAAAATTCTAGAAAATATAGTATGCTAATTAAACGTTGGCTTATTTTTGTGAATGTATAAAATATTAAAAAAAAATTATACATGTTTAGTGGGATATATTTTTTAAGAATATAAGTGAGCAGTAGAAATATGAGCTTATAAGAAATTTAGTTTCAATAAGCTTATTAATTCGCCTTCATTGCTTCCCCCTTATGCTAAAAGATAAAGTTCTAAAATTTTCATTTTTAATAACTATTATTGAAAGTATTCTCCTTTGATATAATTCTTAAAATTATATGAGTTATAATGATGGTTTTTAACAAAATATTTAGCCAAAACCAATCCTAATTATAGTATAAAACAACAAAAACAAAAGGCGTGGTTGGAATTTGATTATATTTAATATTCTATATTAAAAATATAATAATGTATTTTTATTCAAAATTTTTCTTTTTGATCATTTTTACCATCACCTTTTAAATATATTAATTTTTCATATGAATTTAATTTTATATAAAAGTTGTAACGACATATCACATGATATATAAAATAAATTGTATGCTTGAAATTAATCACTAAAAAAATACATTGGAGAATCACGGAGAATAAGTTAGTGGAGACAAACACATGACAAAAATTACACGTAAATTATATAAATTTAGGCGCATAAATTCATATGTCAAATTAATTGAAACTTAAATAAAAATTTATAACATTAATCAAATTTCACAACAATCAAAATTAAGGTAAAGCTGTAGTACATCACAAAACTAGAAGTTAGATCAAACTAATGTATACTATACTATACATACATACATACATATATATATATATATATTAATTACCTCAAACTTGTTAAGTTTAGGATATGCAATAATATGAAAACATAGAAAGGATCATGTGATACCACATCATGGTTATTTATCTTTTTTATATAAAATAAAAAATTTTATAATTTGTATGACATATTGAAATTTCTTATATTATCATTTTTATACAAAATAAAGGATATATTATTTTGATCTAATTTACTGATTTTGATATATTCTACAATTTTACCTTCATTTTGATGTTTAGGAAATTTGATCAATGATACAAAAGTTTTATCTAAATTCCAAATAATTTGATGTATAAGTTTACACATTCAAACTTAAATAATTTATATGTGATTTTTATCATGTATTCATATGATATATGATTAGAAAGACATTGATGTTTACTTTTACATGAAATTAATTTTATTAGAAAATTCAATACATTTAAAAAGTTATACTAAAAAGAAGCAAAGAGAGAGTTTTTGAATCTGAAAAGTCAATATTATATTTTTATCATATAACATTAAATATAATCAAATTTCAAAAGCACTTTTTGTTTTAATTATTTTTTACTGTAATAAGGGTTATAATCATCATCATTATAACTCATTTTTTTAAAAAAATTATATCAAAGGAAAATACTTACAATATTAATTTTGAATGGGATAGAAAAGTAATTAAATTTAAATGTTATCAAGTATCAGCATTTTAGAACTTTATATTTTGGTATAAGTGGAAAGTACAAAATGCGAATTAATAAGTTTTTTAAAACTAAACTTCTTATAAACTTATATTTATACTTCTTGTTCATTCTCTTAAAAATTATAAAAGTATATTACAAATGCATATGTATAATTTTTTGAATTTTATGTTTTTGCGAAAATAAGCCAATGTTTATTTGGCATTCTTATTTTTTCTAGAATTTTGTTCATTGCTTTTATTAATCAATTTTATTTTACATTTGTACCTAAAGTTTTGAAATATGGAATAATTACAATGAATATTTTTTTCTATATTCGTATTATCTAAGTATATTTATGTGTGTTCTCTTTATTCTTATATACATAGATCATATTCTCTTTGATAGTATATCTTATATATAATACATGTTACTTCAAATTTATTAACAAAGTGTTATAATAATAGCTCAAAAATTAGTCCAAGAAATATTCTTCAATTTAATTTATCCTTCAATAATGGTACGCTTTGTTCTTTTTCTTTTGTATTTGAATAATTGGAAAGCTTGTTTGGCATGGAGGCAATTTTTTTATTCTCTTAAATGCCATAATATAAATTATGAACAATTATATAATATAGAATTGATTTACAATTTTAATTTAAAAGATTGTTATAAAAGGTAATACTTGCACTACTATGTTTAACATTATATTTATACAGAGGATACACATATGTGTAACTTATAATTCATTTTTGGCTCATACAATAAATTAATTTTGAATGTTAACCAAAAAATTAACTATTTTAAAATTATTTAATTAAATATGAGCATTACAAGGTTTTATTTCGTAGTACAAGCAGGAAGAAAAAACATAAATTAATAAGTTTGTTGAAACTAAACTCTTTATCAACTTTTATCTTCAACACCATACTCATATCATTAAAACTTTAAAAATATTTATGTAACTGAACATGGATGATTGTTTTATGTTATATATATTAGCAACAATAAGCTTGTGTTTCATCATCATACTTCATTTTTTAGAAATTTATTCATCATATTTATTTATTAATTTAATTTTACATTTATAACTAAATTTTTGACATAAATGTAGTTATAATGAATATTTTGCTATATTCATCTTATTTAAGACAAACTTGTTTATAATATTTACTTTTCTTATGTATGGACTGCGTTTCAATTTCGAGTATATCTAATAAGATACATCATACATATTATTATAAATCTTGATAAGCACACAATTTGGGAATATGCAAAGAATTTCAAGATTATTTATACTTTTCTTTTAAATATAAAGTTAAATTTTTCATAATTTGTATTATATATTTAAATGTTTTACATGATTATTTTTACACAAATAAACAATGCATTGTTATAATTTAACTTGTTTATTTTTGGGATGCACTACAATTCAGTCTTGATTTCGTCTTTTACGAATATGGGTGAATGTTAGAAAGTCTTGTTCAAGTTTTATTTAATTCTACAATAAAAAATTTAAATTGATTAGTTTCTGAATTTTTACTATAAATCTTCTTATATGGTTAAAAATTTTCTTGGCAAAAATTAAAATTTAGTAATATAATAAAAAAAAATTTCTTTAGTTTTCGTAGGAGTTTAAAGTCAACAAATTGACTTTAATTTCTTGTACATTTAACATATATAATTAAATTTTTTTAATACTTTAATTTTTTTACTTAATATAAATCACACCTATTGCATTATGCACGTTGTGTAACACAAACTTTTTTGTGTTTTAGACTGACGATCAATTTATAATATAAAGCCATTGTTTTTTGAAGATATGCGTGTGGAAAGATACACACACATAAAATTATTTTGTAAATCTTATTATCAACATTGTTTTTTAATTTATTAAATAATTTATAACTTCATCATTGTCGATAATATTATATTGCATCTCCATCGTCCGATTCACTTTTCAACAAATAAACACTTGAAATATAGTTGTTTTTAGTGTATTTCAATTCTCTTTTTCTATATTTTATTGTGAAGTATGAATTTAATAGTTTATTTTTATTTTAAATATTGAAATTGTTAAAGATATTATTATCCTCAGTAGTCAACTAATCAAAATATATTTTGGTCTTCATAACAAATTGTCAAGAGCAAAATAACAATGACTAAATAAATAAATTCAATATCATCACATCATCATCATTGTTATTATTATTACAAATAAATAACTTATTTCATTATCTTTCAATAATTGATATTGTAGAATGTTTTGATCATCATACTCAAAATAAATATAACAACTTTAAATAGTAAATTTAGTAAATAATTTTATCATACATACTTGTATGATTATTGAATTATCAAATATTTTATGTAATATCAGTTTCATGATGTGTCAAACTGATACATACTAAATGAAATACTTTATTTTTTTTTTTATAATTTAATTTAATTGATGTGGCATATACATGCGATTCTTTATAGCCGTATGTTCCATAAGTGATTTTATAATAGAATTAAGATCATTTAAAATTAATCACTATGATGTTATATGTGACATGCAGGAGGTATTAAAATTTTTAGAGTTATGTTGTAAAAATTTTTATTCTAATTTATTTGAGATTTTAAAAATTGACTGATAATTCCAATTCTTAGTTATTTTTCAACTTCACCAAATAATTCAGCTGAAAGATATGACTAAGTTGTTTTTATTACATTTAAAAAATAACAGAAATTGTTTCAAAATAATATTAAATATATTTACTTTATAATACTAAGTGTATAAAAATAAATTTAATTGCTCTCAATATTCAACAATATAAAAATTACTAGAACATAACTAAAGTACACCTTAGACGATTTTGGAAACAAAAGAAACACAATTCTATAACTTCAATTTTCAACCAATCCACATATTAATATAGTATAATAATATTTGTGCACATAAACTATTTAATTTACACAATAAAATGATGCTTCACATAACAAACTACACACAAAAATATAATTAAATATACCTACAATAACAGGAAAGAACCAAAATAAAATTTCTTTAGCAGGAAATTTTTTTTTTAAAATTCCAAGCATCATAATTCGTATGCTTCCAACATTCAATAGCAATACAAGCACAATGATATATAAATCATAGTATTTTTAAGTCTATTTTGTTATCTTAAGCTTTAAAATTGAGTGTTAGTTAAAAGGGATCATTATATCCTTATCCCTCGTATATTTCTTTTTTAATTCAAAATTAACTATATATAAGTGTTTTTGCAAAAGACTAAGGAGAGAGATTCACTTTACAACTTTCTAAAGATTAGTTTATGCTTTATGGTAAAGAAAATGGGAAGCAGCCAATCCTCTCCCCAAGTTACACGGATTTAGTGATTAGCCATTAATAATTTAATAGAACATTAATGTGTCTTTCCACTAACACACCATTTATTACTTAATTATTCCTATACTAAATTTTTAGAATTAATTAATTGAGGGACATTTTAGACTATTTAGAAAGTAGCGAGAAACTTTTTTGTAGAACTATAGATATTGATAAATAAATGGAGAGCAAAAAGGCAAATAAAATACAAACTTTATTCATGATGATGATATGAACGATGCAGTTATTCTTTAAGAATAATCCATCATTTTCTGTATGGAATATGACCGAATCAGATAACAAAATTGAGAAAAATAGAAAGCAAACAGCAAGAATTAAGAACTAATTTGAACTCCAAAAACAGGGGGCATTATGGAAGGATAATCAGATGAGAACAACTTCAGCAAAAGAATACCAATCGAGCAATATTGGCGCTAATCAACTCACTTGTTAATAATTTGCAACATAAAGGCAGCAAAAAATTCCAGAAAATTCATTATCTAGAACTTGTGGAAATCATCTTCTGATTATAGCAAGATATTCTTAGTAGTTTCTTTACATAAAAGAAAAATCGTTTCATTGCATACTACTTATTCATTGAAATTTATCCGTGAAAGATGAGTTGTGCCAATTTTGGGTATAATTTTTTAGATTTTTTATCCGTGAAGCTTAAATTTTCCTGACGACTAGGATCTTCTTTGGATTGATGATTTTTGTGTAACACGACCTCATCGTTTGGATATGGAATACAGAAATGCTGCATTGGGACCTTTTTTTTTATTCAGGTTTATTACAATTTGATGTGCTTAAACATTTTTGGTATGGACATTTTTGTGTGTGTTTTAACCTGTGCAGGCTGGCTGTTGGCATTAACCAGGACGACTGTGGCTGCCGAAGGTTCCCTAAAAAGATAGCATAGCATGTCTGCGAGAATTCATCAACCTGACTACGCGGAAAAACAGTTGAATTACTTGGACGTAAGGCTCAAAGTTTTCTTAATTTGAATGTGCAGTCTCTTGCCAGAGTGTTGCTGTGATTTGATTAAAATTTTTCTTGCTTTGAACTCAGATCGTCACAAGAGATTGAGGTTCTGTCACTGATGGTGTTGGTCAAAGCTCACCACTGTAACCTGGTGGCGGCTGGAAAACTGGAGGCTCCAAAATGATGGCCACAGGCAGAGGACCTGAACTGTACTTTTGTAACTATGTAACACTTTCTGTACATTAAGTTGCTCATTGAAAATAGATGCTTGTAGAAATGGCTATAATTTGGAACAAAAGATCATCAGTTCCCGCCAACAAGGCATTCGCTTACAGCAAAAATGCATTCTTGAGTTCCGAATTTTCCTGTATCCCTTCAAAACAAGGGATGAAGAAAAGGCTGCTCCTGGAATGGATTTTCTGGGAATTGTAAATTGTGGATTCCTACCGTGTTGAAGGGATGGGTGTTTGATGGGTCTTGAAGAGGAAGAGACAAGGTTCTGGAAGAGTACTGAGAGAAACTGGTGGAGGGAAGCTGAAGCTGCCTTCTTGTTATTGCCACTGAGGAAGAAGAGAGAGTTGAGAAAGAACTTAAATTATAAGACTTGAGTTACTACTCAAATTGAGTATAGGGATTGGAGTTTTAGAATTTGCTCTCTCTCTGTTCTTCGCTTGCATCGTTTAAGGACATATTGGGTAATATTAACGCCAAATGATTGAAGTATTTTCTAAAATTGAAGAGAGCAAAGTGATGCATGCAACACAAAGGAAGGGCGCAGATCTTAATAACTACAGATATAGCATGCGACAGCAAAGTGAACTTAATTCGCGAGAAAAAGACAATAGACTGTATATACTCAGAAAATGTGAATAAAGGCGAAAAGAAAAGAATCCAGTGACTGTTAGTGACAGTTGTCCAAATTAGAAGGAAGAGGAACCATAAATATTGTGAATTTTGTGTCCCTCAAGAGTTTAGAATTCTTGAAGTTTAATCAAAATCCAAATACTTTTCCAGGTTCCCAAGTTTCAGCTTTGAAGATCCGTCACTGAGACGTGCGAATCTCCACACGTTCATGATTCCCTAATAATAGTAATTCAGTTACATAAAAATTAAGCCAGTGACACAAATCTCCTTCCACGAGTCCATCCACAAGTATCTCCACCGCCCTTTCATCCAGAAAAACTCTTATTAAAAGAATTGGGAAGAGTCTTCCTGTTCTTCTTTCAGTTCTATGGACTATCCCTGTAGTATGTTCCGCTTCAATTTTCCGTATCGTTCCAATGCTGTAGCTTCGAGATGTAATTCTAGATGTCCTCAAAAATATGGCCCATTTGAGTTTCTTCCCCAAAAGGAGTCAATTCCCCTTGCGCATAGGACAGATCTTGACTTCTTTTCTCTTAGGCCCATCAAAAGGGATTCCCTTAAAATGGTCGTCTCTGCTGCTGCTTCCTCGGTTGAAACCAGGTAAAGTTTTATACTTTATTGTCAAATTGAATTTTGCTCGACCGGGTTTGGGCTTTCTGCGGAATATACGAAATCTTGTGAATGAATTAGAAAGGAAAATTATCAAGAACGTATGATGTAAACTATGTGAAATATCCACTGCTCGGCGATGTAATTTTAGTGCAAAGATTGAATGTTGCTGTTGAAATTTGAAAAGGTAAGCTCCGTTGTCTGATGTTCTGGGAGGAGATTACTGATGTGTTTGTTATTTCTGTACATTGTGGTTTTAGGGACGAAAAAATGGAGAAGCAAAAGCAAAGGAAAAGGCAGGCTAACAAGTCAAGTGGTGACAAGGTGAAGCTGAAGGTTAGATTAGATCATCAAGTTGAATTTGGGGAACACGTTGCTATTTTGGGGTCCGTAAAAGAGTTAGGATCCTGGAAGAAGAGAGTGATGATGGATTGGACAGAAAATGGATGGATTTGCGACTTGGAACTGAAGAGAAGTAAAGAGCCTATTGAGTATAAGTTTGTCGTAGTAGGGAAGGATAAGGAGAAGTTAGTGTGGGAAGGTGGTGATAACCGCATTTTGAAGTTCCCAGGAAACGGAAGTTTTAACGTTGTATGTAATTGGGACAAGACTAATGAACAGGTAGAAGTACTGCCCTGGGAGGAGGAAGATAAGGAAGAAGTGGAGGTTGAAGAAAATGCAAATGGGAGTGGTGTTACTGATGTACTAGAAGAGGCTGTTACCACAAGTGCCTTTGTGGAGCAATGGCAAGGGAAAGATGTTTCATATGTTTGTTCAAAGGATCACCTGGATGCTGAAAAGAAGAGAAACTGGAACACTTCAGGTCTTGAAGGAATTGCTTTGAAGTTAGTGGAAGGTGATCGCAGTGCTCGGAACTGGTGGCGGAAGGTATAAATGATTTTGGCTCCTCCTATAAACCTAAAATGGCAATAGTACATATGTTTTGAAGTGTCATGTCTGCCAATACAAGTTTTTTCGTAATTCATGTTGTTCTTTGCTAGAAGTGAGACTACACATAATTTGTCCATGTTATTTCAATTTTTCTCATTGTTAATTTGATTTGTGGCGGCATTTTCATCTTGATTGCAATATACTTCTGAAATATTCAGTGAACCTACTTCTTCAACATCTTTTCTTGCTTTGACTTTTCGTTTATACTGAGAATTAAGGTGTTAATCATCAGTTTCAGGCAGAGCCATATTATTAGGACTAAAACTGTTCTTTCTGCATTTTTTGTTGTGAAGCTTGAAGTTGTCCGAGAGCTTGTGGTTGAAAATGTCGAGAACGGAAAGTGCTTGGAAGCTCTTACATATTCAGCAATATATCTGAAGGTTTTAGGACATAATAGTTTTCTGTTTGCTTGTGACAAATTAGGTCACGTGCTTATCAAATAATGTTGTTTTGTTTAGTGGATAAACACGGGTCAGATTCCTTGCTTTGAGGATGGGGGCCATAATCGGCCAAACAGGCATGCTGAGATTTCCAGGCTTATATTTCGTGAATTAGAAAGCATTTCCAGCAGGAAAGACACTTCATTTCAGGTTATCTGCTAATTATCCAAAACAATAAAGTTAATCTTGATTGTCAGGTTCCACTCCATTTGTTCTGAAATCAATATAATGTGATCAAATGGTCGTTAAAAGAAACCTGCATTCATTTTCCTTACATTATTGTCTAATTTGCACACTGCATTCTGTCTATAATCTCTGTTTACTTTTCCATAACCCTCATTTCTGTAGTTGTTGCAATCAGATTTATACTATTTTCTAATTGTCATTTTCTTCGCTTCATGGAGCTCAAAAGAGCACCTTAATATTTTATAAGTGATATCACACTGACCAAGATTGAAAACTAGATGTGCTTGAGCAGAACTGATCGTTGAGAATGAGGCTTCATATTTTCGCATTTTGTAATGAATTGTATTATGAGTGCATTGTTTAGAAATCTTTTGGTGTAGTTCTCATTTCAGGAGGAAACTTTTTAATATAAAATTATGGGAAGATAATGTGGTGTTTCAGGGATTCATAAGATGTTTTTAATCTCTAAATTTATTCAAATGCTCGCAGTTAAAGTGGTGCATATTGAGGCTGTGGAAACTGCTTCGAATATGTATGGTAGATAGTCATAGTAATGACTGCATTATGTTCTTTCTCGGTGTTTCTATGCAGGAAGAAAATAACAAAGCGGCTCTAAACAAAAGCAATTGCTTCTTCTTGTGGGAGTCTGTGCCTCTTTAACAACCTGTTGAGATATTACTAGTTGCTTCTAGTGCTAGTTTGGTAGAATGCTTAAATTGTTCATTTCTAAAGAGAGGAAAGGAGAGCTATCCTGTGCAGCTATTTTTGAGTGTTTGCTTTTTATATTATTGGAGACCAAAATTCATTCATCATATATGGTGGTCGTGAGGAGCAAAATAAATGTCAGGAATCATTGTGTGACAATTAACTAACATTTAGAAGCATATATGCCTTTTCATTTAATCGATTACTGAAAGGAACTCATCCTTCTTGAATGAACCTAATGCAATTTATATTGACATGTGTAACCCATTGATATGAAACTTGCACTAGCTGTTGAAATTTTATGTTTGAATGTGATGCTTCCATTAGATTCAATAGTTTATGTCCATTTCTAAATGGTCTTCTGGAAATTGATTCCCTGGCATTAACTTTTCTGCAATTATTCCCTGATTTATTGTTTGGAGGGACTCTTTTCAGGTATTAAAAGAACAAACACCAGAAAAATTTTGAAATATTCTCAAATGTTGCCATTTCTTTTTCTATATGGTTGATCCTTTTTCACTCTTTGCACGCTGAATGAGCTAAAATTAAGGTATCCAGAAGGATTTTTTTCATTATATGCTGTGGATGCTTCACTTTTTTCCATTTCAAAGGAATCAAGAAAGCTAAATTGGTGCTGACAACTCATTTAGTATATTGCTTTTGCCATAAGTTTTACCCAGTAATATGTTTCCACCCCTCAATGAATATTCTGTTATGTGCAGGAAATAATTGTTATCCGCAAGATTCATCCTTGCTTACCATCATTTAAGGCAGAGTTCACTGCATCTGTTCCATTGACAAGAATTCGTGATATTGCTCATAGGAGTGATATCCCTCATGACCTCAAGGTTATTAATTAAGTAATATTCTTTTAATTGTTTGATTATAGTGAAATTATTTTAGATGTTGACACGGTAACATCATCACTACAGCAAGAAATTAAGCACACGATACAAAACAAGCTTCATAGGAATGCTGGGCCTGAAGATTTAGTTGCCACAGAAGCAATGCTTGCCAGAATTACCAAGAAACCTGGAGAATACAGCCAAGCTTTTGTTGAACAATTCAAGATATTTCATCAGGAACTTAAAGATTTCTTCAATGCTGGAAGGTAATATGCATTCCATGTTATCTAATTCCTTTTTGAATATTAAGCTTTTTTCTGATGATTGTTATTGCTTATATTGTCTTTAATAAAACAAAATTCTATAAAAATTTAAATAATCCATAATATTCCGGCTTGAAGTATCCAGCAGTTCCCTACCAATGATATGCATATAACAGTAAGTATTCACATAATGATAAGCACTGTTGTTCAATTTATATCAATTTTCCAGACCATTACAAGCTAGTTTTTCTTTACAGTGGAAAGGGTTCTATCTTCTGCATGTTTTCGTTGGTACTAGTTCCTTTTATGGCTGTTTTTTCTCCAAGATTTGAAGGTTGCTCGGCCTCAAATTTATGTTTTAAAATTAAGAAAAACAATTGTTTTTGGTTCCATACCTCAATTTATCTGAGTGAAGCGCCCGTGTGGGATTTTACTTAATTATTTGAGGTGAATTTTTTAGCTCTGAACAAATTATAGATTTAACTATCCTGGCAACTTTCTCAAATTTGTCTTGTTATCACATGTATACAGTTCCATATTGAAAAATGTTTGCTTAGATAATAGAATTTCTGGTTAACCATGAGTTAGATTTTCTTATGCTTTGTGATCCACATTATTGAAGTCTGGAAGAACAACTGGAGTCAATTAGAGATTCACTGGATCAAACCTCAGAAGCTTTACCTCTGTTTTTAGAGTCAAAACAGGTATCACTTCTATGTAGTATTTGATTTTTCAGCTGTGAATAGATGTTGGAAATTGATTTTAGCTTGAACGAATGTGGGTGTTTTTCATCATGATTTCAGTTGACATCTCTTATGGCAATGCATTCAAACATATTCCAAATTTTTAAATGGAATCTTTATTTGGTAGTTTGCAATATGTATATAATGATTTGGCAGATCACTCTGTTCACACTGCCCACAAGAAATCATGAATGCTTGTGCTGGTCCCCAACATATATGGGAATACAAAGATGGGCCTTTCCTCTTTTGTATAACAGCCCCATACTTATTGTTATGTATCTTTTCTTGGGCTTTGGCTACTATCCCTCTTGCAACTGAAGATGTAGTGGGTTTTGCATCCTCATAGCCGAGAAATATCGAAATTGATTTCTCTCTTCAGGTACTGGATAATATGGACAATAGTAATGTTGCAGAAAGTGGAAGGATGACAGTGTTGATGAAAATAATACAAGCTCTGGATAATCTTCACCAAGAAATTGCAAAGGGTCTTGAGAGTGGGCTTCGTAATGATGCTCCTGATGCTGCAATAGCAATGCGCCAAAAGGTAAAATCGTCTCTCTTTTCCTTCTCTATTTTTTTTTCGTTTTCTTTTTTCCTTCACAGTGGTTGAATATCATGGTGTTACTTAAAGAATCTGCACAATTGCAGTGGCGGCTGTGTGAAATTGGACTTGAAGACTATGCATTTGTTCTTTTAAGCAGGTACTGGATTGTTGCCATCTTCATTTGACTTTTTTCTTCTAAAATAATAGGAGTATTGGTTATCGATTGATTATTTCCAATGGAAAGAAGCAGATTGGGCACAAAATCCTGGGTAAATTATAGAACTTGCCTACTCTTATGCCATTACACCCCATATAAATGAATTACTCATTCTCTTTCATGAGAAATAACATTGTGCTCCATATAGACTATCATCAGTTCTGCTCAATGCTTTTGGTTTCTCTCTTTTTAGTCACTATAATCAGCACAAAGCATTTGGAAGCATCATCATCACTGGTTTTTTGTTCTACTCCTGATCTCTGTTTTAGGTTATCATACTTGTTCTTCAGCTCCATAGTTTTTTCTCTCTCCATGCCTCTGATGTACATGGAAGGAATGGACCTGATAGATGGTCTGTCACCTTCTGTGTTGTGACTTTTTCCTCTAAAACAACTGCTAGCATATTTGCTGAATTTCATTGCTAGGTACTGGATTTCTTTTCCTTTCTTGGTTAGGTACTATTTTACCTGCAGCTACTATATTCTTCGCTTATGATAAATAAGTCTGTGATATATCAGTGGGACCATTAAACCAGTGTCTCAGCAGTCATTTCACAAGTTAAATATGACAATTGACAGTCTGCTTCTATAGGTTTCTTAATGCACTTGAAGCTGCTGGAGGAGCCCATTGGCTCTCAGAAAATGTAGAGCAGAAAAATGTTGGTTGTTGGAGTGATGCGCTCGGAGCTCTTGTCATCAGCATCCATCAGTTGGGCCTCTCTGGCTGGAAGCCTGAAGAGTGCAGAATTACAGGGAATGAGGTTCTAGCATGGCAAGAGAGAGGTCTTTTAGAAACTGAAGGTAACTTTTTCTTCAATAAGTTCACAACCCTGGTGATTTTTAAATATACAGATTCTCTAAGATACCTTTGTAATAACCATTACAAGGCAGTGAAGATGGGAAGAGAATATGGGCTTTAAGGCTTAAAGCTACACTTGATAGAGTGAAGAGGCTAACTGAAGGATATTCTGAGACGCTTCTTCATATTTTCCCTCAAAAAGTTAAGGTAAAGAAACTTTTAGCTTCTTGTGTTTCATATTGATAGTTCTTTCCTATAGATCAATTCCCGTAGTTTGTCCTGGCGTTATTACGTGTATGAAGTATTTTTCCTGGATTAAATTTCCCAATTTGATTGTCCTCGCATGAGACTCTATTTCGTCTTTCATTAGCTTGCATACTTCAACATCATGAATTGTATGAGATAAGTCTGGGCTTCAGTTATTTGGAAATTGACCAATTTTTGGGCCTTGCAGATATTGGGAAAAGCTTTTGGGATTCCTGAGAATACTGTGAATACATACACTGAAGCTGAGATTCGTGCTAGGTATGATACCCTAGTTTAATATATAATTTGTTGTTCTTTTAAATCAGAATGCCACAAACCTGTTTTCTGGACATTTGTAGGATAAATTTCAAGTCATTATAACTATCTAATTTTCAATTGGAAACATAGTGTAATATTTCAGGTTTCCAAACTGTGCACCCTTCTTTTGAAGGCCGTTAGGAATGTTCTTAAATCTCAGGGTTGGGATATTCTTGTACCCGGAGATGCTTTTGGTACCCTCGTCCAGGTACTCTATGTTATTCCTCACAGTAGAAATCAAGATACATATATTGAAGAGAAATTTATTTGTGCTTAGATCTATGAATTTTTTAGCCAGATATCTGTATCCCTGTGGTTTCATAATTAATCTTGTTCATATAAACGACTCAGATTTTGTGTGAAGTCATTTACGAAATAGTTGCCAAATTCCCTTTAATCCTCTCACTGCCACATCAGGCATTCATGGTGAAACAACTTCGGACAAGCTTTGCTGTTTATAAGATTTCTTGCTTGATCCTATCCCAATACCAACTGATGACGTGGAACTATAGCCTCATTATTTTTTCCTTGCAAAATTTTTATTACATGTCAGGTAGAAAACATTGTTCCTGGGGTTGTACCATCGTCTGCGACAGGACCAATTATTCTAGTTGTGAGCAAAGCTGATGGAGATGAAGAGGTTCTGCTTCTCTCTGTATTTATACTTTAATTGTAAAAGGTACAGCAATCTTCTCACATGCATAACAGTCGAGATTGTTTATCTTTGACCTTCTGCCAGGTAACAGCAGCAGGAGCGAATATTGCAGGAATTATACTTATGCAGGAGCTGCCTCATTTGTCTCATCTTGGCGTTAGAGCTCGCCAAGCAAGTCTTTTACAATCATTTTTTTTTTCTATTTACTCCAAGAACAGAAACAGCATGCAAGTTGATTGTTAAACTGTGGACATACATCTGACCTGCAGGAAAAGGTTGTATTTGTGACTTGTGAAGATGATGAGAAAGCTGCAGATATCAAAATGCTGAATGGGAAATTTGTGAGGTTACATTTTGGATATTTTTGCTCTCTTAGTCATCTGTTCCACCAATATAGTTATGGCTTGGTTGTTCTTGGAATAAGTTGTTTATGGTGTTCGCATGACAACTTGGGAGTCTCCGCAGATTTTTAATGCCTTCTCTCGACCAACTCTATTCAGGTTGGAAGCATCATCTGAAGGTGTTAGCTTGACCCCAACTTCAACGAAGAGCAACAATGGTGATATTCCACCAGAAAATCAATCAATAACGGGTTCGGCTGAGGTTGGAAAGTCAGAAGACAATAACCTTTCCTCACTTACTGTAACAACCTTTGACATCAATAAGGTATAAATTACTAAATCAATCAATGGATTATATGCTGTTCATTTGACATTTATGAATATTTATGGTTGACATTCAGGTTGTATCAGCTGACGGTGTTATATTGCTTGAAGATGCTGATCTACAAAGCTCTGGTGCAAAAGCTACAGCTTGCGGTCACCTGGCTTCTTTGTCCGCTGCTTCTAATAAAGGCTTGTACCTTGTCCTGTAGTTAGCATCTTTAGAATTTGAAATGAAATGTCTTCCAACTTTTTCTAGTAAATTTACTATGCATTCCCTTGCAGTCTGATGTTTTTATTATACAAGTATGAGAGCTTTAAATAATATATAACATGGTTCTGATGCTTGAATTGCAGAGTACAATAAACAAGGACTTCCTGCATCGTTTAATGTCCCAAATGGAGCTGTATTACCCTTTGGTTCAACGGAGATGGCTTTGGAAAGCAGTGGGTCAATGGAGACCTTCAGGTCACTAATTGAAAGCATAGAAACAGCTGAAATTGATGGAGAACTCGATGGACTTTGTAACAAATTACAGGAGCTTGTTTCTTCCTTGAGTCCCCCAAATGAAATTATCAAAAGCTTGTCAAAATTATTTCCTGAAAATGCACGATTAATAGTCCGTTCTAGCGCCAACGTTGAGGACTTGGCTGGAATGTCAGCTGCTGGGCTGTATGAATCAATACCAAATGTCAGTGCTTCTAATCCAATTATTCTTGGACATGCTATTTGCCATGTTTGGGCCTCTCTATACACGCGCAGAGCAGTTCTAAGCCGCAGGGCTGCTGGTGTGCTCCAGAAGGAGGCTGCAATGGCTGTTTTGGTGCAAGAAATGCTTTCTCCTGATCTATCCTTTGTGCTCCACACCCTTAGCCCCACGGACAAAAACGCCAGTCTGGTCCAAGCAGAGATTGCTCCAGGACTTGGCGAAACTCTTGCATCAGGTGCAAGGGGCACTCCCTGGAGACTCTCCAGTGGGAAGTTTGATGGTAGGGTGCAAACTTTAGCATTTGCAAATTTCAGCGAGGAGTTGGTGGTGTGCGGCGATGGCCCTGCAGATGGAGAAGTTGCACGTTTATTAGTAGATTACAGCAAGAAACCTCTGACGGTGGATCCCATCTTCCGGCAGCAGCTTGGCCAGAGGCTTGGAGCCATTGGTCTCTTCCTGGAGCAGAAATTTGGGTGCCCACAGGATGTGGAAGGGTGTTTGGTTGGCAACACTATCTTCATCGTGCAGACACGACCACAGCCACAATAACGTTGTGCATGAATACTACTGTGGAGCATGTGCAGTTGCCACAACTATAAGGCATATGAGCTTGAGATCTTGAATAAAAGCTCTGCAGGAAGTAGATGAATGCTGGGAGCCAGAGTTGGGACCAGAACAACTTGACTCAATAAGGGCAGTCCAGGTTTCAAGTCCATGTGTTTAGAAGGATTTAATTTTTGAAGTTCGTATTACTGATCCTTTCTCGAACATCTATGAAATCTCAAAAGTGTCACTTTATGTCAAAGTAATCGACTCTTGGATGAACATATGTGGCAAGTATTTCCCAGAGATGATATGTAATTGTATTGTGAAGAAAATCCTGAGGCCACTGTGTGGTCAGAACTTAGTATTAAAAAAAGAATCTAATGGATTTTTCTAGGATTACATCTAAAACTTAGGACTTCTTATGGATTCCTATGTACAGCTAATAGATGTGAACAAAGAAAGAACAACTAGGTCATGGTGTTCATGCTTCATCCGATGAAGCTCTATAGAATCAATCTGTGAGCCTGCCGAGTACTGCTGCTGCGCTATCTGTTCAACTAGCATTATGTTTTGAACCACCACTGACGGGCTCCGGCAGCTGAATGATCTTTCCAAACAACTGCAACGATTTTGAACCAATTGTGGATGGAGGGCCATGTCCAGGCTGGGCGAGCAGATCAGTGCCACAGATATGAACACTGCTCTGACTTCCTGGTGATAAACTGTCAGGATATGAACTCCCAATACTTAGTATTGTTGAGACAGTTTTCACTTGTGGTTCCTTGTCATCATTCTCAGGGAGTTGCTCCATGGCCTGGTAGAACTTGCGGCTGCTGGGGTTGGAGGACAAACCACAGGCGCGATCCAGCCTGGCTACCTGCATGCCAGAAGGAAAATGAGAGTAACTGAATCCCGCCGAGTTCAGATGCCCTACTGCAGCTAATTTGGTCACAGGCAAGCGATGCTCCCCCTCTCCATCAGGCCGTAGCATCCCTGGATTTTGCACGACTTTCAACTTCTTGGGAGGGACTTCAGAATCATGCACCTGAGAGGATCGAATATGTTCAACTTGCCAGGGGTTCACTCTGTTCATATTCTGCGGACTGTCGGGTTCATCCCAAGTTACCTGCAGTCAGTAATCGATTAGAACTGCAGAATGGATGATGAAGGAATGCTGGTACAAATGCATTCTGTGGCCGCATGTTTTAGCACCAAAACAAGCGTGTAACTTTACCGTATAATGCCAACAACCCAGGCCACGACTTTAATCAAGCAGACCGAGGCATCCAAACACAAAAGCACTTATATATATTAATGTATTCCATGACAAGTCCAGGAGACGCGATGAGTCAACGTGCAGCATCCAAAAAACGAATCGGATTACAAAAAATTTTCTAATCCAAACAACAATAAAGCATCCGTCGAACAAGCAATAAATTCAGCATGCATGCACATACAGATAAATCCGCGGTATTACCTGAAGCATGAGCCAAGGAGAACCAAACCAGGGCCCTCGATTAGGGCACGTGGCGGATTCAATTGTGCCCTGAAACCACGTCAGCCGTGAGGCGTCCTCCGTATCCACCGCCTTTCTCACCCGCATTCCGGGCCTCCAGCACTTGCGCAAGGCATCCTTCACCTTCCCCGCCTTCACCACAAAATCCGGGAATCCAACCTTAGGACAATACGCCACCTCGAACGCCATTCCTCTTGCCGCCTTATCTATCGACTCCAATGCCTCGCCGCCATTCCGGCCGTCGTTGCTCCCGAATTTTACGGCTCTCCGTATCCCGACGAAGAGCTCGTTCGTCGAATTTTTCCTCATGAAAACGACGGAGTCTCCGGCGACGAGTCGCTTGGCGTTAACAAACCTGCTCCAACCCGTAGTTAACAAGTGGCGGCGCGGAGTGCCGCGGTAGACGTGCCGAAACTCCCATGTGTGGTTGTTAGGGTCTTTGAGAGTCAAATACTGAACCGGCGGCTCCGCCTCCAAGTCGAGCGGGGGGAAAATAACGTCCGCACAGAATCTCGGAACGGAAAATCCTCCTCCATTGTTCGCATCCGACGGAGTCAGAATCTTCGCGAACGAAACCACGTCCTTTTGGATGCCATCATCATCGTCATTACCGTCGCCCTTGGGGCGCGGCCCGAAAGGCTGTAGGGGCTGGAGGAGAAACTTAACGAAGGCTCGGTCAGAAGAAGGATCGGAGAGGAATCGGACGGAGAGGATATGGCAGGGAACCATAGGACGTTCGAGGGTAAAACCGTAATTATGGAGGGAGATAGCCGATGGTGAAGAGGAGCAGTGTTCAACGTGGCCTTCGGGGAAGTAGTAGACATCGGAGTTGGGGGAGGGGATTTGCACCGAGGAGCCGACCACGGCGCGCCAGACTGAGGGGTCGACTTCGTAGGCGGCGGCGGAAGAGGTGGCAGGGTAGTTGGACATTGGAGGTGTGGAGAACAGAGAGAGGGAGGGAGGTGACTTATAGACGTAATAGTGAAAGGGTGACAAGGGAAGAGAACAGCGTAAGGGTATATTTATAGGGTTGCGGAAATGCCCTCAGCTTTGTCTGGGAATTACGGGGATGCGAGGATGACGTCATAACTGTCTGGTGGCCAAAGAGAGTTCCTCCACGCGCCCCTCTTTCATTTGTACTCCACGTCCTGCTGTCTTGCTAGTTTTGAGTTTTTTTTTTTTTTCCTTTACAATTTTATAAAATTGTGAATATTAAAGTTATAATTGAGCTATAAAAATTTTGAGTGCATTTACAAAGGTTTGATTAAAAGCAATAGATTGAATTTTTTTTGTGTTGCGTTCTCAATTTAACCATGAGGATAAAAAATATGTTTTAGAAAATGAAGTGTGTGAATAAAAATATTTTATTCTTTATTTTAACAATTATTTTGTAACTTGTTATTTATTACAATGTATGTTCAATTGAACAGTATTGACAATATGGTGAAAGTAGATTTCATGAATCTATAATTAAATTATGAATTTAAAATATTTTGTTTAAATTACAACAATTTATGACGACATGTTACATGTAACAGTTATGTAATAATTGATTTTGACTTAATTATGTACCTTTACATAATACTCCATTCACTTAAAAGGGACAAAAAAAGTTATCTAGCATTTGTTTCACTTTGTAATGACTTTATAATAACTGTTTATCATCTAATTATTTTATTGGTCAACATTATATATAAATAATGTAGTAAAATTAAAAATATTGTCGTCAACTTTGTTTCAAACATTTGAATTTGATTTGATTTGATATATATTTTTATAAAAGACTTAAAATTGTGAATTTTGAGTATTTTCTTATATCACGTTGAATCATAATGATTTGAGATTATAGATTATAAAAAAAACACACGCACAAAATCGCATATTTGTTTTGTTTTGACCAAAACAAAATACATGTGCACTTTATAAATACACTCTCTTACTTTTACACAATTTTTAAAAATATATACTTAAAAGTCAAAATAAAAACAACCACAAAATCTTTAAGAAATTGCTTCTTATTTTCACAAAAAAATAAATTAAAGTAAAAATTTTGGAAGATAATGAATATTGATTGATTACAATTATCATAATATTTATAGGAAACTGTATTTTATTTTATTGTATTTTATATGAGTAAAATATTGTTGGGAAGAAAATGGGGCCCGAAAGAAGCGGGAGCGTGTGATGTTGGAGATCATAAATTCCAGTGAGGCGAAAGAAAAAAACGAGCGAACCAACCTTGTGTCAGTGAGAATGACCAGAAAGCGCCGACCCCACCTGCCCAACAGAAATTGTCTTGTACCAGGCCACGCAAGCAGAATCATCCCATGCGCCCCGGTGGTGTAGACCGCCGCCCAATACGGAAGAGGGATCCAACCAGGGGCGAGGGAATATTGGCGGCAGAATAGAGGGGTCACGATTCCTACGTGGAACCTGGATGGGGCTGGTGCCCTCCAACGTTTTCGTCTTTGGTTGAAGGGTTTCCAAATTCCAACCCCACCTGTTTTTTTTTTTTTAAAAAAATATATATATATATTTAATCGATTTGAATTGTTTAAGAAAAATAATACAGACAACAGAAGCAGCCCGTCTTCATTGCTTGTTTTTATTCGGGTATTCCTTTTTTTCCCTCCTTATATGCTGAATTTGCAACCTTAGATTTCAGATGTTGTTTAGACACAGAGTTCAATTGTTAAGGTAATAAAACAAAATTATCTTTCTTGCTTTAGAAAAAATCAGTTGAATTAATCATGAATAAATTAATAAACATTCCTCGTTTTTAAGTTAATAAAGTTCTTAAAAAGAAAACTCAAATCTTTGGCAGAGGGTTTTGACGGGATTGGCGTGGGAGTCAATATCGAAATGATTAGCATATTTATACTATATATTATTAAATGCAAGAACTTATTTTAATTGTACAGTATAAAATGATAATATACTTTTACAATAATATAAAATTACATATTTATCTTTAATTTAAATTCTTTTATTCCCTTTCATCCTTTGTTTTTTTTTTTTAATTTATCTTTATTTTTAATTTTTTTCTAATTTTCTAATTTTTATTTTTTATTTGAAATATTTTCTATATATTTTACTTTTAAATGATATAATTTTTACTATTTAAAAATACAATAAATTTATTATTTATACACGCGAATGAAATGTCTGAATTTTGAAGTTTGAATGTAAGTTTTTTGTGTGTATATATTTTTTAAAATTATATAAAAATAATAAAAAAGAGATAAAATTTAATAATATAACCATTGAAATGTATATTTTTCTAATGATGCAAAAGAAAACAACATAACTATTGGGATATTTTCCTTTTTCTAATATATTTTTCAATAGTAATATTTCAAAAAAAATGAAAAATAAAAAAGATGATAACAGAAATGCGTGTTTTTAATAAGTACAATATTACTTAAAAAACCACAACTAATTGAAACCATGGCTTCATATAAAGTTCTTGACAGGGAAAAAAACCAAACAAAGCCATCATCTTCAATGACACTTTAGCTTCATATAAATGTCACCAGATGACACCACACGGACTCTTAAAAATCCATAATGACCACTAAAGACATCGCGACACGAGAATTCTGGACAAAGGCTCAATCACAATAGCCAACGTCTTAACACCCAATACAATATAGTAACTAAAAGCCATACCAAGACCATGCCATGCCGATGGCATTATTCTCACAATAACATACTCGCTGCTGATATTGCACGCTAGAATATCTAAAATACGTAAAATAAGATAGGATGCAGCCACAACAGAATCACTCTTCTTCAGTCTCAGACTCCGCACTCTGTAGCCACTCCACGAATGGCTTGACATTCTTCCAAATCGGAGAACCTTTATTGCCGCCATTCAAACCCTTCTCATACCAATCCACAATGAACTCTTCTTCCAGCACATCATTATCATACAGTACCTTCAAAACCAAAGCCACCTCTTTTACAGCCTCAGGGCTCGCTTTCCCGCAGAAGTTCTCTATGGCATTAAGCAAAACGAGCTGGGATCCCTCCTCCTGAACGGCAGCCACAATGTAGTTCTTCTTCTTCAAAACTTCTTTAGAGAATCCTTTTCCCACTCCCTCAAAGAGGACCTCAAATAAGGCATTAGCGATCTCTTGCTGCGTCCCAGAAAGGGAATCTAGATAGGATTTAAGTTGGCTGGCGGGACAACCATTCTTCACATACTCCTTTATCACATCCATAAATTCCTTAGGATTGCCAGGTTTAACATCAGCCAGTGTCTGTCCATTAACATTTGGTTTTCCTTCCCTTTCTGGAGAGGGCTTCCCTGATTTTGGCTTCTCCTCATTAGCTGAAAGCATGACCATACTAGCCGTAACAGCACTGAGCTGCTCTTCAATTTTTTGTTGTGCAGCAACCATGGAAGTGTCAGTCTGCCACTGGATATCATCATCAGAGTCATCTGCAACTGCTGCAGCTTCACGCTCATCTACCTGGCTACCAGATGGAGAATGGTCCTCGTCAACGCGGGTTTTCTTCTTGCTGGATGCTTTCGAGACTGCATCTTTTGAACTAACAGATGAACCCTTTTTCTTTACAGACTCTTTCTTAAGTTTCTTCTTCTCTTCATCAGCTGCCTCTCCTTCCTTGAGTCGCTCTTTCTCTGCTCTCCTCATTGCTTTCTTGTCTTTCGATCCTTTCTTAGCCTCAGGAGGATTTTTTATAATGAATGTTGTTAGCTTGTCTCTCATGTCAACCTCTGAAATGAACCCACAAGCAGCACACTTAAGATTGATCATTTGAGACTTTGTTATCACAATTTCAGTCTCAGGGTTACCACAACCATAACACTGGACAAATTTCTTGATAAAATTCTCCAGAAGCCCAGCAAGTTTTGCAGTATCATGAGCCCCATTAACTAGGGAAGTTCCAGTCTTCTCTTCAAACTTGGACTGGGCTCCCAGTTCACAGCCAAAATACTTTGTTGTGTAAGAAGCAGGCCTCCCCAAAGCCTTTGCAATCTCAACCATATTGACGACATTGGTCTTGATGCCATTCCCACGGCCCTCAATTTTTGTTATCATTTTAGGCATCTTATACCTGTAGAAGGCATCATCCTTGTTCCCTGCACCTATATTTTGCAAAGCCATTTGCAACTTGTTGTATAACAACCTTATCAGAAGGGAAGCAAGTTATATTTTCCAACAAAAGTTTCCCCTTCAATATTGTAAAAGGTCGTTGCAAAGGGAACAGGTCGCATAAACTGGCAACCTTGATTATATATATTGTATACTTGGTATGGCACTAGATGCATGCATTCAACTTCAAGACCAGAATGTCTCCCCTTTTTTCTTGGCGGACAGTATTCTCCAAGCAGCCCAATTGATGATAAAAAGAGAGAGGCCCGTACAGACATAAAAGAAGTTTTTAAATTAAAACCCTCCACTTTTGCAGGCTGCAACAAGAGTAGTGCACCAGCCAAATCCTGGAATCACTTGCAAAATCAGAAAGGCTTCATAGCAGAATTAAACATAATTTGTATAACTGCAGCAATAACGAAAAGTCGCTCTAAAAGAAAAACTTTCCAAATCAGAAAAATAGGAAATCAAGTATATCAACAACAAGTTTCAAAAGAACGGATATCAATAAAAATAAAAATCAAAATTTTTTATGATTAATACATCAAACCTAACTAATAAGCACGTTCTTAATCTACACAGTGTGAAACAACACAACCGTAGTGGTACAAGAACGACCCCTGAAAAATTAACACAAGCATACAAAATGAAAAAAATATAGATTTTACTCTTCACGTGTTTCTGCAGTAACGAAAGCAGTAAATCTTAAGCCCAAATAAATAACGTTAAAAAACCACATCACAAATTCCCGTAAGAACCTACTACCAATCCAATCATCGAAGCTTACCAAATTTTCAGTAACATCAATTTAGAACTCGCAAAAACCTAATTACAGTTGTAAATTTAAAATCCGACAGGGCAAATCAAAGAATTCAAATGTAGATGATCCAAAAAAGGAGTCCAGATTAAGCTTCAATCCTCAATCAATAACAAAAAAAAAATCAGTCATATACCCAAGCATCTCAATCTCGATCAAATAGATTTGAAAAAAAAACAAATAACAAATATAAAAAGAAAACAGCAGAGATCTAAGACCGATCAACAAAACCCTGTCTCCAGTGACAGTAAAAACACATATCAGGAAAACAAATCGACAAAACTGAAATCAAAACCTACACATCCAAACAGAAGGTAATAACAAGACAAATACCTTTCTTAAGATAGAGGGGATAGAAAACGAACAATATACGATAAAGCTCGCCAAAGGCTTGTGTGGTTGAGAGTGGCAACAAGAACGCGGAGGCCGAGGGTGTTGATTGCGCATTCACATATATATATACAGGGAGAATACGAAACCCTAGTTGTTAAGGATTATACCCAAATAATTATTACTCTCTTTTTTTGTTACACCTTATTTGCCTGTTACGGTTATTTTTTTTCAATTGGACTATGTTCGTTTCTTAACTAGGAAGAAATTTCTTAATTAGGATGAAAACGGAAAATTTGAGTAGTGAGATAAAAATTAAGTTTGATTTATAAAATTTAAATGAATATAAAAATTATTTTATATATATTTAATATATAAAAATAATATGATGTTACGACATAATATAGATTTATAAAATAATAAAAAATAAACATAAATAAAAAAAATTATAGAGATATATTTTAATTTAATTATAAAAAGATATAATAATTAAAAATTATTAATTAATTAAAAATATTAAAAAAGTGATTATTAAATTTAAATTTAAATAAAATTTATATTATAAGATATTTAGTTGGTAAGTTTTTTAAAATATTAATGAATAATTAAAAGAAAGAAAGAAAGAAAGAAATTTCAACAATTAATTGTTGTTAGCGCCGCCATGTCTTTTTGACTTTTGAATTGAATATTGCGACAAATGTAACATGATAATGTGTAGGATCGTTTTCAGACATTTAATTGATCAAATCATAATTTCATGTAAATGTCGGATTTTACAAGTGTTGACTTGTGTGTTAATTTTTTGTTCTTTAGAGTGCAATGAATCGGGACGATTAGTGATGCTTTTTCCTTATTATGGTAAATAGACATGTAGATGGAACGAAGTCCTGAAAATTGAGTCATTTAAATTTAAGAGTAACGACGGGGATTAAGAATAATATTTGAGGGACAATTGAAAAACTAAAGAACAATCAAGGTTAATTTATTACACCATTTTTTTATTTTTTTATTTTTTATTTTTGATTTACTACACTTTGTTTGACCACTCATTCTCCCCTAAACATGAGGCCATTTTCTCCGTTAAATGCTAACGAGAAGAAAAATTTTCGCTTGAACATTTCTCAAGCTTTATCAAGAGTTAGAGACCGAGGGTTCAGTTTATAAGTTCCTCTGTAAATTCTTTAAAAGAGACTACAAATGTTTCAGTAAAACAGCTTATTAACTTTAACTCTAAAATTAAATGTGTTGATTTCTTAAAATTATTCATTAAAAAAAAAGCTCTTTTAACTTATTTTATAAAATATTATATCCTTAATTAGATTACATTAACGACATTGATCGCATCCAACACCAACCATTTTTCCTTGGGCCATACACCACTCCATGGGCGCAAACTGGTAATTAATTAAATGTCGTCCTAAAGGACAAGAACGACTCTGCCCAGTCCTTTCTTCTTTTCCTAGAAACGTTGTCTTACACGGAAATGCATCACTTCCAAGTCAAAATCTGAAAATCTCAAACCTGCCATTTCCAAACTCAAAACAAGTTCCCACACCATCCGCAACAACCAGATTTTGCAGCCTTAAAACATCCAGGATCTTGTGAAGAGCCCACAGAGCGCCAAATACACCCCCTCCCCCTGATTTAGGTGTAGTAGGCAGCTTCTCTGAAGCTGAACTCTTTGCCTTGTCGGTACCTTAGAATGGCCACGGCCATGTTGAGAACAATTCCATACCTTCCTTAATATCCAGGCCATGCCCTTGCAGTCCTCTTATGCAATGGCCGCCAAAAGTTACCATCTATCACACCTAGAGGCATGAATTTTGCTGCTTAGATAGAACGATTATTAAGGTATACAACTCATAAGTTTCAAATTAAATCGAACCACCAGTCCCCTCGTTACCTAAAGAAACACAATAACGGAAGCAAAATGCGGACACACCACAGAAGTGGAGACTAACAAATAGATCAGCAAGAGAATATGATCAATGGGAAGCACGTTGATGGCTTAACCACTTAAGTGAACACAATAACACAAGCAAAATGCAGACACTCCACGGAAGTGGAGACTAACAAATGGACCATCAGCACAAGAACGTGATCAATGCAGGAAGTGCGTTGACAACTCAGGGGAACACAATCGCACAAGCAAAATGCAGACACACCATGGAAGTGGACACTAACAAATGGATCAGCAAGAGAATTTGATCAATGCAGGAAGCACGTTGACAACTCAAATGAACATAAACATGGGACAGAAGCAAGAAAACTGTAGGGCTGAAGTCTAAATTGCAATTCAATACTAGAATGCAATCCACGCCTTTTCTTACAACCCATAACCAAGCACATGCCATGGCCATATTATTATTGAAGAGGCTGCGAATGTCACCGTGTAAAAACTCCTACACTGACAGGGGCCCTCTTCCTCATTTTCAACCCTTGTTTTATAATTTTTTCAAACCCCCATCCCATGCCATCAACATTGCTTCCTGCTCAGACCTTTTACTTAACGCCATCATTTCCATTTCTTAAAAAAACTCAAAAACATGTCCAGAATAATAGGAACTATAGTTCACGAATTGAACCACAAAATTATTTCTCAAGTTCACATACGCTCGATTAAAATTGGACGGCAGTTTCCCGCACATATTCCAAATCCCAAACAAAAATGGATGGTGAAGCTGCGTTTCTCATAGACAACCCAGAAAGTAATAAGAAAACACAAAGACACGTATTTCAACAAGTTGGGGGAGCCACCGATACCCGACTACTGCCGAAACCATGTGTAAAGTGATCCAGAAGCATTTACAATTCAACTTCCAAATAAGTAACCTCAAATATTTTAGAGATAAGCTCGGATTCCATGTTATCAAGGGGCAAAACCAAAAAACACAATCTCCAAATCAGATTTTTCCAGCAGCACGAGCTAAATCAGAAATTGAAAAAGAAAATTCCAGAAAAATAGTGCGGTGGGAGAGAGGCGGAAACGACTGGGCCGAGGACAACGTCTCCAAGTGGCATGGGGAAGAGCAATGTTGGAGGCGGTTGCCGAGGATAAACTGACTGAAGGTTTGATTAGGGCTACAACGCTGATGCTTTATGTGGGTTAAGCGACGACGGGTTGACCCTACCCAGATTTGTTGGATGGTTCTGGATTCGGGTAGGGCAAAACCCTATCCTACGTACTAACATTGCCCATGGGCCCACATGGACTCCCATTTGACAACCGAAAATGGGCAGACGTCGTTGCAAAGGCCCAACTAGTGTGATCGTCAGAGCATCGCGCCCGCCACATGACAACAGTTCGGTAAGTGATTTCATGTTGACACGAGTTATAGTTTTTATATTATCCCATGTTATTTTAATTCCCCATCTTTCGCATCCTCCAGTCATTACGAGACCATAGAAAACAAGGTGCAAAAGGATCAGCTTGAAATTTGGAGCACAATTTTATGACCAAACTAAAAATCATCGATGCCGATATATTCAAGATGTCGGATCAAGCTTTAATTGCATCCACAGCTTCATGAACTCATTCACCAGCGCAATGAAATCAAACAAATTAAACGCAAATCCACACCCAACATGATATCATATGTCCATATGCAGTACTTATTGTAATATATTATTCTGTTCCAAACTGCCATCACACAAGGAAAAAGTAAGCAGACACATAATTTAGTACAATGATTCACTTAAAACTAGTCTTAATGTCTTATAAATTCTGAAAGCAAACTGCCTTCACTCCTGAAAGCATAATGGTAAGCCTCCCACACCTGACCATAAGGTGCAGTACTGACTTGTCATTAATATCCAGTGCAAATCTTTGCATTGCCTCCTCGAGTGAAGTGAAATTTCTCATCTCCTCTGGATGATTTGATCATGACCCTGATCACAAAAATGGGGCAAACAAGAAGCAATTAGGACACGGATTCACATAAAAATGTTTCGTGAAGGCACATCGAGTGGAAGACCGGATAGAATGGAGAAAGAACTTATAAAGAGTAGCATGTAAATAACAAAAAATTGAAAACCCACACCTCAAATAAATTCCTTCAGGTTCTGTGTCAGCATAGTCTGAGCGGCACAATCCAAGCGCGAGCCCTCGCGCACCAGTGCAGGCGTTCCGCTCCATTCCTGCACTGGAATTTGATAAGTTGATTGATTGCTATTCAGAATCTTCATAAACTCCATCATCATCAGAAAGCTCATCGAAAGCTCGGACATCCAACTGATAGCGAAGGATTCCTCCAATTCCTCCAAAACCTCGGCAAAACTGAGATCCTTCTTGTGATTTGTTGGTCACAAACTCAAGTGTGCAACCAAACCGCTTGTACTCATTGGCAAACCATTCAAGCAGCGACATCTTGTCCTGAACCTCCAATTCAGCATTTGTAGCTTCATCCCGGAAGTTACTCTGATCAGATTCCTGCTCCTTGTTCAAGTATTTTATAATAACTTCACCGGTGGAGGAGTTCTTCAGCTCATATCTAGTCACATCCAGATTTTCCCACACAATAAGTGTCTCGATGGCACCCATTTCCAGAACTTTCATTGTGTCTTCGATACCAAACACGTACTTGCCAGTGTCCTGACTAATCTCTTCAAAGTACTTGCCTATTAAACGCTTCTCTTGTATAAATTTCACATTAGATAGGATTTCAGAGGACAGCTCAATTGCCTGATTGAAACCATTTTCCCCCCCATAAGAGACATCCACAACATTAAGAATCTTTGCCTGCAGACGAGGATCAAACATATCAGACTGACTAAGCTCTGTCTTGAAGTCAGCTGAGCCAGCAAGAACGAGTCCGGCCACATTCGGCTGGCTTGTCTGCGGATTGATAAAAAATTGGGTGGCAAGCTCTGCAGTTTTCCTCACATAGTTGTGGCGCTTCTCCATTCGCAGACGAGCAAACCGCAAAGCAGATTGTCCTCCTCTTCCATGTTTCTTAGGAAGGTCCACACTGAATTTGTGAAGAATCTCCCGAGTATTTCCACTCAATGTGCCAAAAAGGGTTCCATTACCATCCATAACAATAAAGCCAAACTTGTCATCAGATTCTAAAAGTTCATTAAGTGCCTCAGTGTGGAACTTGTTGTCACAGAGATACAATGATGCATTTATAGGCCTGAACGGCTCAAAGTCAATTGTTACCTTCTTTTCCTTCCCATCCTCTGTAACAATGGTTCCAGTGTAAAGCACAAGTCCATTTGGAGGAACCTTACTGTACAATTTCAGCCTCTGCTGAGCAGAAGTGATTGCAGCAAGAACAGATTGGCGGTTCACTCTACTTTTAATGTTAGAAGCAGTTCCATATTCATCTCCAAGCATCTTAGTGACACGAGATATTTGATCACGTGGTGGCATGATAAGAGAAATCATACTGGTACCATTGCCACGAGCAGACTCCAGTGCCTTAATAAGCTTCTTGATTTTCCATATCTCAATGTTCTTATCAGTTTCATGACCATCAGCCATTGCTTTTAATTATTGAAGCTGTAGAAAGTTCTAGATTGAATGCAAGAGAAAATTTCAAAAAACAGGACCTCAAAATAAAGCAAGGCAAATAGAAATATGAAGTAAGTCTGAACAGAAGTATGACAATGCATGTTTAAAATGTTAATACAAATATAATCAACTTTAAA
Source organism: Avicennia marina (assembly GCA_019155195.1). Classification (NCBI taxonomy): domain Eukaryota; kingdom Viridiplantae; phylum Streptophyta; class Magnoliopsida; order Lamiales; family Acanthaceae; genus Avicennia; species Avicennia marina. The sequence goes on from CM032774.1 coordinate 462,744, forward strand.
AAACAAAGGGATTGCTACTTTAGGTTAAAGGGAGGCAGAAAAACTAAGGTAGTTACCAAGCCAAATACTTGAGCCAATCACAAAAGAGATATATCAGAACTTTCCTCACAAAAGACCATTGCAACAGAATTACAATCCCGAACAACAGGGAGGGTTTGACACACACCAACCTAATCTTGTACCACATTAAGAAATCACCACCAATGTGACAGGAAAGGATAATTTTATTTGTTGGCCCATTCTTAACTGGCTATACTTTCTCATTAATCTTAAATTTTATGGAGTGCAAAGTCATTCCTGCTAACAAATAGCCAACACTGCTTCATGAATTAAGTGATTCATGTTATAAACACTTTTGTTTTCCAAGTTTTTCTTCCTCCATATTTGTAAAACATTAAACCTTCACACAAATCAATTATGTAATAAATTTTCATTCGGAAATGAATTACAGTGGGGATTGGAATCCTTTTCCTGAATGCATATGAAAAGATCTGGCACAAAACGAGAACAATTTTTTAGCCTGCCCAAAAATAGCTATCCTGGCAACATAATTTATCGTGATTACATGGTTCATACAACCTAGCTTCACACCAGATCTCATGTCAGCATTTGCCTAATCAATAAAATCACAGAACCCATGGTAAAGTATGACTGTGTAAGAGTCCAACTCTCAATGCATAAAACTATATAAAAACTCATCAAATATATGAAACACGGCAGGTATAAAAATATTGACATCCAAAATTAGCACATATCAGTGCCTTCTTCCAAACAGATAAGAGTTCATTGTCGTCCCTGATCCCTAATCATCTATCCAACTGTCTTATGACAAATTTTTACCAAATTTACTGAAATCAGAGCATCAATTGGCACACCTCGGACAAAATTCATAACAAAATGACACCTCGAATCACAGTTGAGATCAGTTAGATGTCAAGTCATGAAATTCAAAAATCAAATAATTATGTTAATTCCAAAAAGTAACTAAAGATTACTTGCAAGAGCGTAAAAGAAAATCCTGGATGATTTGATCAAATTTCGAAATGGATTTATAGCCATATATGAAAATTTTCTAATAACCAAATAACTATTTCATGATTCAAATTTTTAAAGCAATTCAATTAATATCGCGTGAGAACAACAAAATCCATGCTTCAAAAATTAAAACCTCACTATTGTCACGTTAAACAATATAGAAAACATCACAGATGCTTTGAATAAACGTTTTCTGGATCCAAGCATCCGATCAAGAAAACGTTGAAAATCCAATTAATTATTATTAAATAGTTTACAAAAAGTAATAGAAAATCGCATGAGCATCGAAAGGTTTATCGGCCAATCATCAAGTATCGATTTTTCAAAAAACCTAAGATATAAAAACGGTCCATCAGAAAACGATACGCATATACTCGCACAAATAGCTCCATCCAGAAATTAATAAATTCAATTGCATAACTGCAAGAAATTACGAGAAGTACCTTCGTTGACAAGACCAGATGCTTTATCTTCGAGCGGCCGCAGCAGTTATGGGGAAAAAATATTGAACACTGAGCCCATGCGTATATATAGGTGTGTGTGTAAGGGGACAACTGTAAAATCGAAGGAAAAAAACCCTAATTCGAAACGTAACCGTATTGCACCACAAAAATGGAACGCGAAATCCAACCGTGGGATTTTATTTTCTTGATGAGGAATTTTGAAATACTATTTATGCTTTCACAAATTTGCCTGCCCAGAGAAGACCACAGCTAGGCCCATTTTTTTAATTAAAAAAATCAGAACCGAAAATCTATATGTGTTTTCTGTATTTTTAAATGTTTTATTTCAAAAATTATATAAAAATAAAAAAAAAAATTTAAACGTGTAATAATTGATTTTTGCTTCGAAATTTGAAAACAAACATGGCAAAAAATATTGTGTTGTCTTTTGTTGTGAAATTAATAATTTTATTTCCGATTTTCACTATTGGAATGATTGAATTAAAATTTGATGAATGAAATCAATTAATGGTACTGGCTATGTTTGTTTTTTAATTAAAATGAGAGAAAATTTTGAATGGTGTGAGTAAAAATAAAAATTAGATTTGATTTGTAAGATTTTAGTTAATAGAAAATTTATTTTATATATATTTAATATATAATAAATATTGAATTATCTGATGTTATATAAATTTATAAAGTAAAAAAAAAATAAGTAGGTGTGAGAAAATTGTAAGAATATGTGTTGATTTAACTATGAATATATATAATAACTAAAAAAGTATTAAAATAAGAAAGGAAATTTTTATAATTTAAATTTAAAAAAAAATTGTATGGTAATACATTTTAGTTTAAAACATTTTTAAATGGTAATAAATAGTTTATAAATCAAAAAACAAACATAACCAGAAAGTTATAAAATATAAGAAAAAATTATTTAAATTTAAATAAGTTTTATATAATAAAATATGTAGTTTATAAGTTTTTTAAGTAATGATAGATAATTTATAAATAGGAAACAGACACTGTATTTTGTCTTAACATTTTTTGTGATTAAATTTTTAAGTTATAATAATCTTTGGCATAATATGTAAATTTAGATTTTGTATTTTTAATTTGCAGTCACAAGAAAATTTCCACAAATGATGTGGATCGTTCATATAAATAGGAACGGTAAACTACGCACACAAACTTCGTGAAAAAAAAATATATAAGGTAAGCAAACTTATCTTCAATACAAATTAGAAAAAACTACACACGCATGTACAAAATTATTTATAAATTATAAAATTATTATATTTTTACTAATAAAAATAAAATTATTTAATATTAAAAAGTATAAACAATATTTAAAATAACAAATTAGAAAAACATCAAAAAGAATTTGAAAAGAGATAAAATACAAATAAAAAATTACGTGATTTTATATTGTAAAAAGACATTCAATTAAAAAAATGGTGAAATATCAAAAAATTTAAAATTGATAAAATTTGAGAGAATATATAAATATCAATTATAAGTTTGATGAAAGAGAAAGCAAATGAGAAAAAAAATAAAAGTATTCAACATAAAAATAGTTTTGTAAATCCACTTTATTCAATCAATAATCCCTATTCAAATAATAATATAGTAATAGTAAAATTTGCACACTTTATATGTACGTGTAGATTTATTTATAAATTATAAAATAATTAAATTTTAATTAAAAAAATAAAATTAAACATTAAAAAGTGTAAAGAATATTTCTAATAATAAAAAAATATCAAGAGAACTTAAAAATAAAAAAAGAACAAATAAGAGAAAACACAAATAAAAAGTTTAAAATAATAAAATAAAAACATTGTGACTTTATATATGTGTAGAGATGTTTAAAATTAAAAATGATAAAAGATCGAAAATTTTTGAAAATTGATAAAACTCAATAGAACATACAAATACAATTTGTAAGTTGGATGAAAATAAGAAGAAAATTATGCTGAGAACAAAGGTGTTTAACACAAAAATATTTTGTAACTTCACTTTGTATACCCCATAATCTTATTTAATTTATTTATACCATATGAAATATGGAAGAGGTGGATAGTGATTTATTTTCAAAGTCAAATTAGTATGATGTCCTCCTTTTTTATTTTTAATTTTTCTATTTTTGTATATTTTATCCCTTTTTTCTTTTTATTTTATTATCTATTCGTTCTTTTTCTCAGTCTCATTTTATACAAAATATAGTTTTCATTTATGATAACTTATTTTCATTATTAAAAATTTTAAAATATACTTAATTTATAATCTAGTATCATTAATAAAAGACTATGCATGCATATAAAATGTTTTTTTCAAACTAACGAATTATAAAATGAAATATACATGTAGTATATTTTGACATGTTCATAAGATAAAATAGAATTTTATTTATAACCAAAATATTATAAATTAAATCGCACACCCACAAAGTGTGCAGTGGTTGCTAGTGATATAATATAAATAGATATTGTTGTTGTGTGTATGCAAATAAATAAAACAAAATATATCAATTTCATAATTTAAGTGGACAAGTGGCATCAACAATGCCAAAGACAATATCAAATAAAATTTTAAATGAATCAAGGGTCCATTTGGATTAAAAAAATTTAAGAATGGGTTTTAAAACTATAATAATAAATTTTTTGTATTTATTTAGATAATAAAATATTTTAAATATTTAATTTTTCATTTTAAACTATAATTTTATTAAGTAAGATAGATTTAAAAATCCTTTTGAATTAGAGTCGTTTCTAATATTATTTTCTAATTCTTTTTTCAAATTTAAATTCCTTAATACAAATGGGGTCTAACAAAAGTTCTAGAATATTACCAACTATTAATTAACAAAACCTTGATCAACGTAATCGTTTTATTTATAAAATAACCCACGGACATGAAAATTAAAATGCTCTTAGACATGAACGAAGCAAATCACAAAATACATTTATAAGAAAGAAAAATAAAACATATGACTATAAAACGGTAATGGCTCCATCACAACAAAATTCGTGATGTCTGAGAACTAGAAATTAAAAGATGTTACAAAATACAAGTCGAGGAAAGTGTGAAGAAAATTGTTTAAACAAATAGTACAAACTAATACAATTAGCACACTCTAAGTGCGTATAAAATTAATTATAAATTATAAAGTCATTGCATTTTAAATAACAGAAAAAATATTGTTTAAAATTAAAAAATGTGGAAAATTTAAAACAAAAACAGGAAAATAAGATAAAAGATGTTAAAATTTGGATGCGAGAAAATTGAAAAGAAAATACAATTAAAGATAAATTTGAAAAGAAAGAGAGGGAGAGAAACCACGGGTAGTTAATAACTAAGTAACTCAAATTAAAAATAAAAGTGTAGTTTTATAATGTATAATTAAAATAAAATAATTTTATTATTTTACATTGTACAATTAAATGCATCAAACGCTTAATAATATATAGTATAGATAAGTAAATAGAGAACGGAGTTATCAACTTTTCATTTGCCATCAACTACAACGGGATTATCAAATATGCATAACACAGTACAGTGATAATTTCAAAATGCTTAAACCAAGCAAAATAAATCTCACGTTTAAATAGAGCAATCACATACAAGTAAATAATTTATCAAAACATTCCACCTGTATAAAGTTCTTAAGATAAAATTATAATAAATATTAGTTATGGTAACACACTCTGTGAATGTATAAATTTATTTATAAATTACAAACTTATAGTATTTTAAAGGGTGAGAATGATTAAAATTAAAAATATGAAAAATATTTAAAACAGGACAAAAAGAGAAAGATTATAAGAATTTGAAGAGATAAAACAAAAAAAGAGTTAAAGGGGGAAAACTAAATAAAAAATTAAGGATAACTATATAACTTTATAATGTGAAACCAAAAAAGCCTTATTTATATAATAACAGAGTGTGTGCATGTATATGTATAGAAAGTGTTTAAAATACGAAAAAAAAAAAAGCACGATACAAAAATTTGAAAAAAAAAATTAAGAGCAAAATAAAACAGTTGGTTAAGGAAACAATAAAATAAAAGGATAAAAAGTAGAGAGAGAGAGAGAGAGAGTAATGTAATTTTGCACCGTGCAATTAGAAAATATTACTTTCATAAAATATAAATACAAATGTTTAGTATAGAAAAAAATAAGTGTATATTAGTAATTATATTTAAATAAATTTAGCCATGTTAATTAATGGTAACTGTGTAAATTTATTATTTAAAGATAATATTTAAATCCACCGTAGGTAACCAAGTTACTTCCAAATTTTCAGTACTGTAACAAAGATAAAAATGTCATACGATCATTTTCCATTATAAATGTTATATGCCAAATTATAAGTATTAGGAATATATTTAATTTAATTTAATGAAATAATTTTTATAATAATATACTATTTGGGTGGGTAATAAATTTATTTATATATATATTTAATATATAATAATAATTGAATTGTATGATAATATGTAGATTTATACAACAATAAAAAAATAAATGTGAATAATGAAAATTATGGCTATGTTTGGAAGGGGGTTTTCTTGGGAGATGATTTTTGCTGTGCTGTATTAAAACAAGTAATATATTTGAAATAAAGGTTTTGATATGATAAATAATATGATTTATTTAAATTTGTATATTTAAATATAAATAAAATAAATAATAATGATTGAATGACGTGATAATATATAGAGATGGTAACTATTTTTTAGGATATAAAGTATATATATGTATGCATATATATATAAGTATTGATTTAATTGTGAACGTGCATAATGATTAAAAAATAAATAATTAATTATATATATAAATAATAATAAATTTGAATGTGAGATAAAATTTTGTGATTTAAAATATGTAGTTGTATAAAGTTAATAAGAGAGAAATGCGAAAGATGGCCAACGAACATAGTCTATAAGAATAGCTATTGATTTAGTTATAAATTAGTATAATGATAGAAAAAATGTTGTTAATTATAAAAGATAAGAGAGATAAAACTTTGAATTTCAAATTAAATAAAATTTTTACAGTAAAATAATTGATTTTTGATATTTATAAATAATAATGAATAGTAGAAATGTGGAAATAACTGTAGCCCATTTCTTCCCATTATTAATATTTGATTGTACCTATTGTTCCAACTAATTTAATGCTTAGTGAATTCAACAAAATATGGACTTCCCTAAAGAGAATCATTAATATTTATAGCTCAATTTGTAACGTTGAGATTGTCAACCGTGACAATTAAAAGTTAATATGACCCCGTAACTGTATTTACTTGTTTAATATCCCAAACACTATAGTTAATCCACTAAAAAACGAATATGTTGGCTTTGTCTATTCCCTCACTTTTCATTGTTTCTAACACATTTAAATTTTTATTGACCAAACATCCCACACTTCAAAATTTTTGTCTAAATTTAATTTGTTCATTTATTATTTATATAATTAATTAATTATTTTCTAACTATTACAGATTTATAATCAAATTAATATTTATACGTGCACCTAGATATTCACATTTATTAATATGCAAGTTAATAATTTATATATAATCACATTATGCAATTATTATTACGTATTATACATATACAAGTATTCAAATTCAAACAATTTAAATGTTTCTCTTCACCTCACCTCATCGTTATACATAATTTTCATGCGCATCAAAATCTCTGGTCATATTTATTTTCATTTTAACTTTTTTATGACATGCATTACAATTATTATTATTTTTTAATTTTTATATTTACCTATCTCTTACTTTAACACAAAATTCAATAAAAAATACTTAAAACACACCCACCTTAAAATAAAAACAAACATAACCTCTGTTACTTCCAACTCCTACAAGCAACAACCAAACACACCCTTTGACAATCTCAAAAATAGATGTTGTAAGTAATTCAAATTGTATTAACTAATTAAATAAATCGAGTCACTCTAGTGTTACGTGCAATTCCGCGTTACAATCAACGCACAAAAGTTGGATAAAAGAATCAATCAAGTCTTATTAATACCATTCTACCAAGCAATTGACAATTCAACTTAGTTAATTGCCACGCCATCGGCCACAACGCCGCTCCCAACCACATGCTGACACGTACCTTTGTTACTGTCACTGTCCAAATTCAAGCTCTAGACCGGCGTCGATAATTCTTAGACGAAAACAAAGAAATAATTAAATAAATAGACAATTAGTCATGTTTGGTTGAGAGGTTTTGACAGGATGGCTTATGGTAATTATAAAATGTTGGTCGAATGAAAATTTTAATTTATTTAAATTGATGTATATTTATAAATTATATAATAATAACTATATAAAGTGATTTTATATTAATATTAATTTAATTATAAAAATAATAAAAAATAAATAATTGGTTATATATATATAAAGTTAAATTAAAATTTGCATAAGGCTATGTTTGGAATCTATTTTTCAATCTTTTTTCATCTTATTTAAGTAAACTTTTAAACATACAATTTAATAATTTTTTTTAATTTTAAATTCGAATTTATTTCTCTTACATTTATAATTATTTAATTATTTTTTTAATTATTATACCTATTTATAATTAAATCAATATTTATATCTATACATACATATATTGACATTTATATATATTTGTATTCTAAAAATTAATAATTATTTTTATATATGATCACATTATTAAATCATTATAATATATTTAAATAAATTAAAATTTTAAAATATTAAAATTTTACAACTTAATATATTATTCATTTAAATACAACTCATCGTAAACACTCACCAAAATCCCCTTCCAAACATGACCCAAGAATTTTGTTAGCTAAATTTCGCGATCTCCATTTTTTTGCCGCTATTGCGCCCATTATCGCGTCTCTCCGACAATTCTGACGGCATATGCCCAATTTAGAACGTACACTTTGAATTCTGGGGCTACTGTTTGCTATTTGCAGACACTGTGGAAAGAAAAGTGAAAGAAGAGATACGATGAAGGGCAAAAGCAATGGGAAGGTTTCTGCTAAATGGATTCCCATTTTCTCCCTTTGTTTCTTCTTTATTGGCATGATTTTCACCACCAGGTATGTCTCGGCTCAAGAATTTCGATGCTCTTTCGATTGTTTTAGTTTTGGGATTCTGAACTGCGGGGAGTTTATGATTCAGATTGACCCGTGTTTCAACAGATTGTTTGCCTCCTTGGATTTCAACAATCAGCTCGTAACTCAGCAAAGACGAGCTCAAGAGCTGCAGATCGTCTCCGAGGACTGCAACACTAAGCAAAAGGTTTAATGTCTATGGCATAATATTGGAATTTTGAAGTTGAATTTTTAAAGTTGAAAGTCTTAACGGTTCGAACTCTTTGGAGGGTTTTGCCGTACCACCGATAAAGCATTAGGAACAATATTATCACTGCGCAAATTGGTTCCAATTACTCTGTGTTTTAAGATTTTTATTGCTCTTAGTTAAGGTGTAAATTTTGGAGTTTTGAAGCCTTTTCTTTTTTCTCTCTTAGTGGTCTGGGTGGTTGGCGTATTATGTATTTAATTGTTTTTTCCAATAGAAAGCAGGAGATCAGGATAAGGATGTAATGAATGAGGTGTACAAAACCCATGAAGCAATTCAGTGAGTTCAGGATATCTTAATCTCGATCGTTCCAGCTTTTTTGTTTATCCCTTGCATGTATGAATTTAAGATGTGAGTCAAGTGATGGTAGATTTTTTTGTGAGATCACTTCAGGTCATTGGACAAATCAATTTCAATGCTCCAGATGGAGTTGTCTGCCTCTAGGAATGCTCATGATAAAGGAAGAACAGATACCCCACTGATGACTTCTAGTGAGGGTCCTCCAAGGAAGAAGGCCTTTATGGTAATTGGCATAAACACAGCTTTCAGCAGTAGGAAGAGGCGCGACTCTGTCCGTGAGACTTGGATGCCTCAAGGTAATGCCATGTTGTAATCTCAATTTAAGTATATTCTTTTTTCTAGTTATCGAAATGTGACTGAAATCTGGTATGATTTGCTCAGGGGAGCAGCTTAGAAAATTAGAGCAAGAGAAGGGGATTTTTGTGAGATTTATGATTGGGCATAGGTAAATTTCCCGTCCATATTGCCGTGTTTATCTTCCTTTTTGTTGGACTTTTTTAATGTATGCATTTTATGAATGTTACATGTCAATTAAATGCAAAACAAGCTCATAAATGCAGTTGTAGCAGATTCTGAAAATTCGTTGGCTCTAGTAATTACTTTTTGTCTCTTGCTTTAATTTTTTTTAACCATATAGAGGGGGCAGGTGTAAAGGTAGGAAACAAAATGTTTTTGAGTTATTGATACCAGCCTGCTACACAGTACTTTATGCTCCTGAAACTTTGTCTCAGGCATTTATAATATCTTAAGGCTTATCAGTGACCTCATCGAAAAAAAAGAGGGAGAAGTGATATGATGAAGTGGCTAGTTTCTAAATAGTTGTTGTGACTCCTTTGATGGATATAGTGCGGAAAATTGGAGTTAAAAGGGGATTGAACATCTTGTGTTTAATTTATGAACAGTTTACTTTCTGTGAGTTTTGTTTAATTGATATATCTTTTCTAAATTTGTGGTGTTCTGTTTCTATACCATTTTTTTGCCCAACAAAGTTTTGGCCTCTATGCTATGTTATAGGATGACTAGAAGCACTATACTTGAGCTCTCTTATTTAGATATGGACCCTAAACTGATGGAATCATCTTGCGGGTTGTGACAGCCTGATATTGTTACTGCCTCTGCTTTAAATGGAACAAACTGATCAGGTTGATAAGTTTCTTGATTGATACAGTGCAACATCTAACAGCATATTGGATAGAGCTCTCGACTCTGAAGAAGCTCAACATAATGACTTTCTGAGGCTGGTAAAAATAATTTAGCTCACACCCTTTCTTTTCCCTCTAGAAACATCTTTTTGAGATCTAAATGAAAAATCTTAACCTCCAATGTTGTAGGAGCATGTTGAAGGATATCATGAACTGTCCGCAAAAACAAAGATTTTCTTTGCCACTGCTGTTGCAAAGTGGGATGCTGATTTTTATGTCAAGGTTGATGACGATGTTCATGTTAATTTAGGTAGGTACTGCATGCCCATTCTACCTTCAATGTATAACTTTTAAAGGGAATATTTCCCTGTTGAACTCCACTAATCAACTGTTTTGACCCCGTAGGTACATTTGCGGCAACTCTTGCCCGTTATCGATCAAAACCTAGAGTTTACATTGGTTGTATGAAGTCTGGACCAGTTCTTTCTGAAAAGTAATCCTTGATATTTTGCATTTTTTACTGTTTCTTAATTTTATGATATTTAATAATCAGATTTGTTGTCCAGGAATGTCAAGTACCATGAACCGGAGTACTGGAAATTTGGAGAAGAAGGAAATAAATACTTCCGCCATGCAACTGGGCAAATTTATGCAATTTCAAAGGATTTAGCTACTTACATCTCAATTAACCAGTAAGGATTACCTGCTTTTGATAAAGCTAGATTCCACTTTGGTACCGTTTCTGTTTCTTTTGATCAGATATTACTTTATCAAGAGAAGTATTGGAGAATCTATAAATGCTTTGTTGCAAAGTTGGAAGGTCAAAGCTTATGTACTTCGCCATTAGAGAAGGAAAATATCCAGCTTGTATATCATGCTGCATCCTAACTAGCCAACTGTCAAAGAGTCAAAGCATGTATTTAATGCATTGAATGTCTTTTTGGTGTGCCTTTTATTTTAACAGAAGTTGTATGCGCATAATCATTAGCACAAAGAGCAGCAGAGTCTATATGAAGATGCTAAAAATTCACCAACAATGGCATTGCACTAGTGAAACTTAGTGCTTTATGCCTAAGTTTCTATGGGGTGGTTTTCTGGAGGTGGCCGTAAACTAATTTGATCATCAATGACAATACCATAGTTAGCTAAAACACTTTAAAAAATTTCTTTATTTATTTTTCCATGGAGCTCAAACCTTCGGTTGTTTTTAATTGATATACAGGTTTGCAATAGCTATAAAGTTGTCTGTTCTTGGGCATAGTTCTCAGTTAGATGCATGTATTAATCTGAAATTATTATGATGGCAAATTTATAGGCCCATACTGCACAAATATGCCAATGAAGATGTGTCACTTGGTGCTTGGTTTATCGGTCTTGAAGTTGAGCACATTGATGAGCGCAATATGTGCTGTGGTACTCCACCAGGTTCGCTTTTCTTGATGGACCCTCCATCTGAGGTCAATTGTTACAATGACCCTAATTGGAACTTGTGAAATTACCTGAAAGCTAATGCTGCCGCATATGTTACCTAACTTATTCAAATTGACTGACTCATGGAGCCTTGAGACTATATAATCTTCCTTGAGCATGTGTTGGCATGGCTCTTTTATTTATTTATTTTTGGGTCAATACACGCATCTCTTTCTTTTCTGGCTGTTTGAATTCAATATTTTTTTAATGTCAATTTGTTCATGATTTGCAGATTGTGAATGGAAGGCACAAGCAGGCAATGTATGTATTGCCTCATTTGACTGGAGCTGCAGTGGAATCTGCAAATCAGTAGAAAAGATAAAATTCGTACATGAGCAGTGTGGTGAAGGGGAAGAGGCTCTTTGGAATGCTTTGTTATAACATTACTTCCACGAGAAAAGGTTCTGCTAACAAAATCTGTGAACCCCCCATTTCCAGCCAGAAGGCTATAAAAGGATGCAGCTGTCAACTAAATGGTGCCCGGGGCCATCAAGGTTTCATCAACATTATCGAGTCACAGCAAGATTTGGTGCTTAGGAAAGGTATTGATGATTTCAGGTTAAGCCATATCCTTTTTATCATATGGGAGGGCTGGATATAAAAGAGCGTACACATTGTTTAAATATTCAAGATAATGCGACTTTGAAGCTTAATATTGGATTGTCTGTAGTAGAACAGAGATTAGATGCTTGAATTTTTTCTCTCTATTCTAGATCTTTATGTGGTAGCATGCGTTTCTGCTCATCCATAGAAGCATCGTCATTGTTTGATTTCTTTGTTCTCTTGCTAAGAGCTTGTATCATCTTGTATTTAACTCCCAACTCTTCTGTGGGTATTGATGATCATTTGGAAGGTTCCATGCTTCCCTCACATCTGTTGGCTTAACGGGACCGGCAGTCCAAATTTGGCTAGAGAATATGCTTTCCGAGTTGGTTCCATTGCCCCTTTATCGCATTCAATTATTGCATGCTTGCTCCCACTTGGGGTTGGCGTGATTAAGGGTAGGCCTAAGTCGACTTTCGTCAAGTAGCTCAACTTAAAATTCGGTTCGAGCTCTAGCATTATTGAGCTCGAGCCGATTTCAAACTACTCGAGACGCATAACGAGTTGAGCTCGAGCTATCTCTGTGTTGAGTCAACGCCTTTCGAGTAACTTGAGATATATAACAGTTTTGTAATTATTATTTTTTAGTTGTGGTATTTTGGACATTTCTCATTTCACTGAAGATCTTCCTCAATGCTTGATACTCGAGCTTGAACTTTCTTTTTTACTTTTGAGTTCGAGCTGAGCTCATTTACTCGATTCGACTCTAATTTTTGTTATCGAGTCGAGCTCGAGTATACTACTACTTGAGATTGACTCGAACTCAGCCATAGGCATGATCCAAGGTTGTACTCACCCAATTTAGTAGCAATAAAAATTGGATCTTGAATTTTGGCTTTTGTTGTTATTGTTTGTGTGATGGTGAAATTCAAAAAAAATATTATTATTTATTATTTTGAAGAGTATTCGATATGAATTTACTCCAACAGATCAAAATCCAAATAACATAATGAATGACCCTATGTGAAAGTTCATGTATGGAGAAAGACAATTAAAATATTTAATGAGTTTTGAAAATAAAATATTGGATACTTATATTTTTTAAAAAATAATTTTTTATATCCTATTTAAAAATATTTTATAAAAAATTATTTTAAATTAACCCACTATATCTTGTAAAATGATACAAAATACCTTTGATTATATCATTATAATGATATTGTCTCTTTTTATTATTATAATATTAAAAAATTACAACTAACTATATTTATAAAGGGCAGTAGCATCTTATACTTTATAGGATGTTATATTTTATTCTTGAAATTTTATTCTTAAAGTAAAATTTAAGATTTATAAACTTTAAAATCATTTTATAATTTTTAAGAGATTTAAAATTTTTGAAAATTAATTTAGCTAACTAAACAAAAAATCATATACCTGCGTAACTTCAAATTGGGTCGGATCAAGGGTCCAAATATTCAGACTGGGCCGCCCCAGAAGGTATTTTATATGTTTAACTCTTTAGTATTGTCGCTCGTTGGTTGACTCCAAACCCAAACACCACAAAGTAAATCCCAGCCGTCCGACCGACTCATCGCCGATGGAGAATTCCGACGTGTTCGGCTCGTCTACGGCGCCTCTGACGTGGCACGATTTCCTCGAGCGGATGCGTCACCCTTCTGCGGCTGACTTTGTCAAAGCCATCAAGAGGTACTGCTATGTGCGCACAACGTTGAGCGGGATTCGCATGTTACCTTTCCTGATTTTGAATTCGGTGACTAAAAAAGAATTGTTTTAATTGCTAGTTTTGAGGTTTCATATAGTTAATTATTGATTACTGAATGATTTTTCGTTTTACCGGGTGTGAATTGATTATAAATGCAAGAAGATCATTTCTGCGGGGCTCATATGAATTAAGATGCCAATCGCGTGTTTAATACCGAGCGAGATTGTCAGTTGTTATAATTCAAATTTTAATTGTAATTTATGAAATTTATATACCTATCAAGTACACATCCTACTACTCGCGATCGTATTCGTTTCCATTTGCTGAAGTTGGAATTTTGACTAGCTTTCGAATAGTGCTTTTTATTGTGATTGGCTGTTAAATTTTTTTCTATAATTTTATCTTCATTTGTTTAGCGTCTGGAGCAATTTTTCATTGGCACGAAATGAGCTTATATAATAACCATTACACATTCCATCGATACTTTTTAGATTCATTTTCATTTTTGTGTATGGTTGTCAAACATAAAAACTGAATTCTAATTCGTATTTTGCAGTTTCATAGTGTCATTTTTGAACAATGCACCAGATGCAGAAAGGGACGGCGCCGCAGTGCAGGAGTTCCTTGGCAATATGGAAGCAGCATTTAGGGCTCACCCCCTTTGGGCTGGATCCTCAGAGGAGGAGTTAGAGAGTGCAGGTGAAGTGAGTACCATTTCCCTCCTGAATACTAAATTTTTATTAGGTCAAGTCAATATTGGAAATTTATGTTGTGTGATTTTTTCTTTTTAAAATTCTTTGTTTATATATATATGTGTGTGTGTGTGTGTGTGTGCCTTGAACAATTTATGGTAGGCAAATTTGCCAACCTCTTTGTTGTCTGTTCTACGTCATTGCATTTCAGCCCATGACCCCATGAACCATCTAACAGCAGGATAATTTACTCAAATTTGTAGTTATGTATGCTCTTGTGCTCGTTTACCGGGTGAGCATGAGGCATTTATTTTTTACTTTTCATATTCTTTAAATTACAGGGACTGGAGAAATATGTCATGACAAAGTTGTTTACTCGTGTATTTGCTTCAACCCCTGAAGATGTCAAAGCTGATGAGCAACTTAATGAAAAGATGGCTTTGGTTCAACAATTTATCAGGCCTGAAAATCTGGATATCAAGCCAACCTTTCAAAATGAAACCTCATGGTTGGTGAGTGAAAAAATGAATCTAGAGTGCTTGTCCCCTTACACGAAATGCTTCTCCAATTGCATTCCATGTTAAATAAATTGGCATGTGATTGCTACTAACAGGTCCCCTTGCTGCCCCTTAATGTTTCTGATCTTGTTTTTACAGTGTGTAACTGATTATCATGAGCGACTTAATTTTTTCTCCGATAGGCAGTCTTTAAGAAGCTATTGTGGCCTTTTCTGTTTCTGGCAGAAAACTTAGCTTGCTTTCCAATTTATAATGGAAAAGAAAATGATTTGAGATGGACACCGTGGAGTCTAATTCATGACTGCTTCAGGAAAATTCTGATTGGTTGAATTTGTGAAAGCTAGGATGTGTGTGGTGCAGATTGCTTTTCGTGAAAATTGAAAGCTGAAGATTGAAGACAGATTTAAGCTCATACTTTGTCAATTTATTTTTGTTTACTGCTCTAGTTTCATCAAAATGTCCTTTTTGCTGACTTCATGGCTTGCTTTAGTGGTTTCAGAAATCAGAAGTTTATGTGACAAGTATTCACTCAATTTAACTACATGATTCCAACCCTGATACCGATACATAAACAGCGTTTTTTTAGGAGGCCAGTGAATTGTGAGTAGAGTCATTCAAGATTCCATGCTGTTAAACAGCTGCATGACACATATTGATGTGTTTACCTAGAGAAAATGTGTGATATCTTCTCTCCATATTCCTATCAAAGGTAACTCTGGTGAAGATTTTCATAGTTTGGATGTCTGGATGAGATGAATATGTGAAACTGTGATATATATATCTATTAAATTACTGATGTAGTTCTCAATTTTCAATAATAGTTGCCTCCACTAGGTTCTTTAGCAAGAAGTCTTAGAGTCCATTCTCGTGCTTCTTTTATGGCAGTTGGCCCAAAAGGAACTGCGAAAGATTAACATGTACAAGGCACCAAGGGACAAACTTGTCTGCATCCTAAATTGTTGCAAAGTCATTACTAACTTATTGCTCAATGCATCCATTGCATCAAATGAAGATCATCCTGGAGCTGATGAATTTCTCCCAGTTCTCATATATGTCACAATGAAGGTAATTCTGCTTTTTGCCCTGTATTTGATGGAGGATTGCACCAGATGGGAGCCTGTTATGGTTCGATTTTTCTATTCTGGCTTGATTATGTGTCTGTATACTGGTGACACACGATGAAGAAACATAATAATGCCCAAGTTCTTGCTCAAACCATACATCCAAATTTATGGATCCCATGGTTTGTTGCTGTAACATTTTACTGCATGTGACAACAATGCTGCAGATAATTCCAAAGTGTATTGATGGTGATTTTGTGTAGGAGCCCCTTTTTCTTAAATAAAATGAATAAATAAATTCTCTCTCAAAGTTGAAACTTATTGTGTTGTCTTGAACAGGCAAACCCGCCTCAACTGCATTCTAACCTTTCGTATATACAAAGGTTTAGAAGGCAAACTCGCTTGGTCGGAGAAGCAGCTTACTTCTTCACAAACATGCTCTCTGTTGAATCTTTCATCACAAATGTTAATGCAGAAGCCCTCTCAATGGATGAAATGGAATTTGATAAGAACATGGAATCTGCTCGAGCACTTCTTTCTGGCCTCAATGAGTGCTCAGATAACTCGTACGGTCAAACAGATCAAAATTCTGAACATGTTCCCACCGCAGAACCCATGGAGCCAAAACCAGCTTTGAAGTCCAGGAAGCCTCAGCGTGCAGAAATGTATCCTCATTCTCTTGTTGATTCATTGGAAGCCAAATTCAGAAACGAGGAATCACATGGGAAAGACCACTTATCATTAGATAAAACTCCATCAATCTCAGACCTAGAAAACCATGGTGCGGCCATTCTGTTGAAGGAAGAACCGGTAAATCAAAATTTTCTGGATTTCCCTTACTTGTATTCCCAGGCTGGTGATCTGTCCGTTGCCGACGTAGAAGATCTGCTAAACAACTATAAGCAGCTGGTATTCAAGTACGTCTGCCTCGGAAAAGGTTTGGGTGTGGCAACAGAGTCTCCATCATCTAACGCTCAAATCCAAGACTCAGAGCGTCAGAAAATTGAAATTGCAAAGGGTTCAGAAAGGAGAGAAGAGGCTAATCCAAACGACAACATGCAAAAGGACCTCTCCACAGTTGTGGATGATTCAGGTGAAGGATGGGATCATGGGTTGGAAAAGTCCAAATCAAAGGTGCCGGAAGAAGGAGAATCTGTTCAAGACTCAAGCTGATAAAGGATATGAAAAGCTCGCACAGATGACTGACCATTAGCTCATGTAATGGCACCATCTTTTCATAGTGAAGAAGAGTCATGCTTCTGTCAAAATCTGTCTCTTTGTTCTTTTCTCAGAAATTCGGATGTATGGAAGATTGTGTAATCTGGAGATTGGCAAAATTCAGTAAGGGAAAACTCTTCAATTCAATGTTGTTATATTTCCTTGTTTTCCATTCACTTTGCAGTTATACCTTGTGGTTTGTCATGCTCTAATTTTGTAATTTTGATTTAAAAAAAAGAAAAACAGAGTTAGCAGCTTCCTCACTGCTGGTTGGTTTTTTGATTGGACCATCGTTTGAAAAGTAGTGAAAAGATTTCTTCATGTTCCCCATCGCTCTGATTATAATCCATTGGGATCTGCAGCTACTCTAAAGCAAAGAAGTGGAAAGTTAAACAAGACAACCTGCAAGCACGAGGAATACCAGTGATCACTGCTTAATAATTTATTACAAGTGGGTCAGCCTCCACAGCCAGCAAACCAGTAAGCAATACAGGTAAGAAGGCTATTTTTTATATGGAAAATAATTTTATCGTTTAGTGTAATTTATGCTTATGGAAATTTCAATGTCGTTTCTTCACAACTCTTGCTCAAACCCAATTATTAAAAAAATCAAAGATTTAAAAAGGGGGAGGATTAAAGTGGGTAATTTTGATTGTTTTAATGCTTGTTCAGAAGATGAAGCAGCATTGCAGACATGCTGACAAAATGTGGTGTCGGTTAACAAGACGCATGTGCACCGCCACCCATGTGGCTGAGTCGCACCCTACAATTCCCACCATCCATATGTATCAAAGTCATGTTTATTACATTTGTTATTGCGTTTTCTATTGTCTGAAAACGGCTTTCAATTTCCATCGCGAAGTCCCAGTTATGGCTAATCATTCATCAAGCTCATACCATTTGTTGAATCAGTTTGGAGAACAGACATGAATGAAGAAACCTTTGATCCTTTGTCTAAAAACCAAAAAAAATTACCAAACAAAAAGTGTATCTACGCATTAGTAGTTATTAAATGATGAAAGGGGTGAGTCCTTTAGGGAGCATTTTCTTATGGCATACAAGTTGGAGCGAAAGGGGAGATTGGTCATATTCATTGCCCGCTCAGAAAGCAAAACAAGAAACGAGAGGCCACGGCTACACTCAATTCCACTTTCCTTGGAACTCCATCTTCTTGTGTTGTCCATATATTATCCATCAGCATTAATGGTCCATCCATGTTTGAAATAGATAAGTAAGGACACTAATTTTATGTAGGGTGATCATCAACTTTTTAGGCTCTGTTGAAATAACTTGGATCCATTTTTTATCGGAGCTGCTTACCAGAAACATGCATGGTTTCTCCAATTACCACAGTTTTTATGCTTCATTGCTCCATCAGTCTTTCACCCATTGTGAAAAATTCCCCATTGCTGCCACATCTCTGTCTTCCCTCATGCAATTGAACCTAGCCCTACCATCAAATGACAAATTATCATATTTTGAGTTGACATTTGGAATGTGGGTGCAAGTGACCAAATAGGCGCAATAAAAGCCATTTTCTAAAAAAAATCTTACTTCACATTGCAGACTTTTCATGAGTTATTAGTTAAGCCAATTTGTCGGTCCACATGGATAGCAAACCTTAAAGATAACAACCTTCACTTCTTTTATATGATGCGAAATCAATTGGGTGTCATGATTTGTCTAACGAAATGGATGCATGGATAGATGATACCTTCTTCATAAAACGGGAATGTACTGATACAAAATTAAACTCGCATTTAATCTGTCCCATGTGCAAATAATTTACAAGATTAAGTGTCTTGAATGTGTGTGTGTGTGTGTGTGTTTGCTGCACTTAATTGACTAATTAAGGGGAAAGAACGTATAGATTGAATACATTCTACATCCTCATCGCATGGACATATTAGCTAGACTTGACTTGATCGAATATAAATTTTGTAGGAAAATGAAAATGCGTGGAATATTCAATATTTTAATGTTTTATGTGCATTCAAGAGTCAAGAAAAAATAAAGTGAGAGGTGGTTTGAGGCACGTAATTTCATGTGATGTCCAAAGCAGTAGTCTTTTCAATTGACATTTTTTTCCCACTAATAAAAATTAGCCATGTATACCTAACAATTAAACCCTAGTTACTAATAATTATTTACTATATATTTTATTTGTGTATGTGGTTATTGACCCTTGCATGGAACACAATATTGTAAAACCAGCTGTGTTGCAAAAAAGCGTCGCCTGGTAAATTATTTAGGCGTTTCCTTAATAATAGGTGTCAAGATTACTTACTCCAAGTTTCATCAACGTCAAGTTTTATATACTTAGAGGGTGTTTGGCTGATCTCGCAAACTCTTTAAAATATTTTACAATATGTTTGTAAAATTTTTTAAAGAATTCATAAGTTAATTAAAAATAATTTTACCTATTAAAAATAACATATGTATTTTTAAATTATAATTTTTTATAATATTTAATTTATTATTGTTATATCAAAAAATTATAATCAATGACAAGTATACATTTCAATAATATTTTACAAGATAATCTTTCTAACTGTATTCAAATACTTTATTAATTTATTTTAGATTACATTCAGAACCTATCTTTCAATTCCAATGTATTCTATCAAATTTCATACTATTAAACAAATTATTTAATAATATTTTCATTTAATTTCAAATTCAAATTTTTTCTCTTATACATATATATATAATTACTTATTTTTTAATTATTACATATATTTATAATCAAATCAATATTTATATATATATATATATATATTACATATATATATTCCATATATATTCATATTTATTTTTATTTATAATCAAAAACATAATAATTACTATTATTTTTTTAAACTATCACATCACTTAATTATTGTTATTATTATATATTTCATGCATATATTTAAACCAATTATAGTACCCATTTCATATCCAACAAAAACCCCTCCCTCAAACGTAGCCTTAGAATTCATGAACCTAAAAAACACGACACAATTTAAGATAAGTCTAGCCAAACACACTCAAAATTCAAAATTTATAGATTTGCAGTAGTGATTGAATGTTTAGCAGTGCAGGACAAAATCGTAGTGGGGATTCGCTGTTGACATTAAGCATTTTTAAGTTTTGGACAGATGTTAAGATCTTGCCTTAATACATGTGGCGTCCTTTGTCTTAAGCCAGTTTTAATGCACTCCAGTTTCCCTTCCAGACCCGAGTCTCTTCATGGTGTATTTTATTAAAATAACCACCTATATGTTTGTTCCTATTTAATTACGATAACAACGATAATAATGATATATGAATGCTTTGGTTGACTCACTCGGTCACTCTTCCTCTTTCTCTGCTAAATTTACTCTTGATCGATCGTCTCCTGCCCAGTCTTCCCGTTTCCATCACTCTCTCTCTCACCAGCTGTAGTGAAGCAGACAAACACAATGGGAAACGGATTCCATCATCAACAAAGCATTCGCCACTTCCGTCACAGGAACATCTTCTTGCCGATGTTCTGCCGCTTGTCTGTCAAGGACATAAAGCCGAACGACCGCCACAAGCATCCGATCCCCGCCGCCGACGAGCCCTCCTCCCCTAAAGTCAGCTGCATCGGCCAAGTCAAGAGGAACAACCGCGTCATCGCCTACCCCGGCGCCTCCGCCGCCGCCGGGGTCGCAACCCACCGCCACAAGCGCTCCAAGCTGAAGAAACTGTTCTCCCGCAAGTCCCTTTTGGCGGCCCCCCTGCCCCCCGCCGCCTCCGGGGGCGGCGGGAGCTGCACGCGTAGCAGAGAGCTGTGTCTTGACAGTTCGAGGAGATTGAAGCTGAAGATGAACGATGGTGATGGATGCGGTGCACTCAAGGTGGTGAATATTGGCGAACTTGATCCGCCTTTGCCGGTGGTGAAGAGGGTGGCGCCGCCGGAGGAGGGCCGCCAGGAGGTGAATATCTGGAAGAGAAGGTGTAATGGGACGGCACTGAAAAGGTTGCAGATTCATCTGCCCAGCAGCGATTCTCAACAACCGACCGTATGAAGGCATTCATCGGATCCAATCTGTTGTTAGGTGCTGCCGATTCATGTAAATGAGTTCAAATAAATTGTAGATTTTCTTTGCTCATCATTTTTTGTTCTTCCGTTTTCTTAAATTTTTGCCCCAAAATTTTGAAAGTGAGAGTCAAGATTTCATCTCCTCCTCAAAAGTTCAAATCCATGTCATCCCATACTTTGAATAACGATATATTCGTTGCTTTTTTTTTTTTTTTGTCCTTTTTGTATTTTTATTTCTTTAATGTTTGAAGCAATATTGAGATTGAAGTTTGAGAAGAGAAAAAGAAAACCAATATGGTTATGTTTGGAAGAGGGGTTGTAACGTGGAATGGCTATTGGTTATTGGTGAAAGTATGAATAGTATTTTTTATTTGAGTTTCTATATTTATATATATATATATATATATAAATATATAATAGTAGTTGCACGTTATAAATGTGAGCATCTATAAGTGTTTGTATTTGATCATAAATATATATAATTAATTAATTATACATATAAAAAATTTTATTGATTGAGTATAAAATTTAGTTGAGGGGGAAAGTAGAAATAGGTCTTCCAAACGTAGTTTTATATAACTAATGCTTAAGATTTACGCCCAGGGATAAAAGAATTGAGGCTTCTTAGTCGTAGGCAGTCAATCACAGCTCAGCAGTTTGAATTTAAAAGTGATACCGACCTGACTGAGAGTGAGACAAGAGTCCTGAAAATGTAAACAAAGACGCGAATCAACGAACCCACTTTCCAAAGAACACGCCAACACGGTGAACATGTTTATTTTATTGACATGCAATCTCCAGCACCATTTTTGATGAATTTCTGCCACTCAAATAAATCGGATTGAAATTACAATAATTTTCGCACTAAACATTTAGTTATTATTTTGTAGGGTTAATTTATTACATAAATTATGTAAAATTAATTATCTATTAATTTAGGTATTTTAGACGGAACTTATCTTCTATCAAGAGGTTTAATCAACTACAAAAAGTACATGATTAAACTTAATAAAATAATTTATTCAATTTAATCAGCTTAGACTATGTTTGGGAGGAATTTTTACTGAATATGATATTTGATAAAAATTATACTGAAATAAATAATGTTTAAAAAGAATATTTTAACGAAATAAATAATATAATTCATTTAAATAATAAATATTAATTTAATTATTAATAAATATAATAATTAAATATTTATTTATACGAGAGAAAACTTAAATTTAAACTTGAATAAGAAAATTATTAAATAGTATGATTTTTAACATGAAATTTGAAAGAATATATTAAAGTTGAAAGTTGGGTTCCACACATAAGCATAGGCTATCTTCATTTCTTTCTTTTACGATATAAATTTAAATTTAAAATTTTTCTTCTTTTATCTTTTATAACTAATAATATTTTAATTATATCTATTTACAATCAAAATCAACACATATTTTTATAATTATTCTACACATTTATTTTTTATTACAATATCATTTAAACATTATTACATATTAAATATATATATATATATAAATATAAATAATTTTTCTACACATGTAAACCTTACCAATCAAACATAATCCAATCATCCAAATTATCCTCCTCCATTGTAATTTCGAAACAAACATAGCCTTAAAGTCCCCCGAAAAAGTGTTTGGGATACGAGCGTGCTTCAAAGTCGAGTCTTGTATCAGACGAATGCGACGATCATTACATCTCTCTGGTGTGGTCATGATTCGGTCAAAACCGACTTTCTAGTTACTCTAACCCATCATTACCATTCAACTTACACGCATTCACGCGACACTTAAAACTGGGCTTAATTAATTGTGTGGAATGTATAATTAAAAAATTAGCAGCCCCCACTCTAAAATTATGCAACCAGGCGTAGAAAGCAAAACTTTAATTGAAATCCAGAATCGAGCCATTCCCTAAGCGGACTGCTACAGCCCCAAAACTAGTTAATGAGGAAGGTACAAGAACATCAGACATTCCAGTGCTACATTGCTGTTGGATTTCCTATTTACAGACTGACCCAAAGCATCCAGGGCAGGCGGAGGGAGGGAAGGACAAGAAGGTACCTTTATAGATTAGCCCTGCTCCTTGTAAGGAGTCCATATCAACTTACTGACATCAACTTCAAGACCACCGCGGCCGGCAGCTTTAAGATGACGATCCAGGACCTTAGGATCTGCACATATGACATGCTGCCCCTTACGGTACTGAATTAACTCTAAACTCTGAAGGGTGGTCAAAATATCCTCCGCCTTGATGGCCGTCATGTCGCTGAGCTCCTGGTGGAGATGGTGATTGAACAATTCCGTGTTAAGCAAAAGATTGTTTTGATTGAAGTAAAATGTGGCACATAAAAAGCAAGAAAGTTCAATCCCAACCCTGCCAGTTGACAATTGGTAAAAAACGTAAAGCCAATTCTTTGATGCAAACCTTGATCGAGATGTTGGCCTTGTGCTTTTTCAGTATATCTAGAAGAACACGCGTCCAGTATCCTCGGTAGCTCAAAAGACCCAGGTCAGAGAGGGGCCGTTCCGGTGTTCCAACTTTACCTTCCTTCTTTGAAAGCTCGTACGCTGCACGTAAAGTTTAAAAAATTGCAGAACAGAACAATTTCAATTCAGCCTGCTTCTAAACGCAACTATTCATTTATAACAGGTGGTTTTCAACAGGTCCCAATGAGGGGACAACACGCCCCTTTTTTGCACAACCAACCCCGAAAACTGTCCAAGCCCCCATGCATGATGAAGATTTCTCCAATTTGATTGGCAATCAATAATTTCCCTCTTTTACAAAGGAAGTGCATATACTATATACATGCAAAAATGATATTATGCTCTCCTTCGATAGCCAACAAGGCCAGAAAAGTACCAAAACAGAACTCTCTCCTCCAAAAATCCCAAATCAATATGAAAATAAAGAGAAAATATAAAATAAAACAAACATGTAACAGAATTTTAAAACCCAAATGCAAAGTTCACAGGCGCCATGAGTACTGGTAATCAAATGTATTCAATGTATTAAAACTATGGCATGTACAGATCCAAAAGGAGGATGATAATTGAAGAGCTTACAAAAAGCAATCAAAAATTTTCCATAGCCTTTTCTCTGATATGGAGGAAGAGTAAGAATGCAAGCTAAATTGTAGGACTCCTCTGAATGCTTCTCCTGCACACATATCCAAGAGAAGTTGCAAGGTTAAAAATAATCCTGGGACCTGTACAAATACTATACCCTTAAAGTCAGATATGTCAGAAAGCCTACTAATCCATGACAACTGAAATTACCCCAGAATCCAGATATTGTAAATAGTTATATTCCCTATGCTGTAATTAGGTCAGCAGAAACAGCCAGATTCTTCTCCATGCCAGTGAAGTTAATCAACTGATCAAGTTAAATATTGAATAACAATAAGACCAAGCTTTTATCAATAAATAAAATTAAGTGGCAACCTATGATACAAAATGGCTGTATATGAGCTATTTAAAAGGAGTGTTCAGAGTCTCACACTGAGATATGCCTTGACACCAAAATGCTAACAAATTGGAGTGACTTGCTAAAGTGAATATACATGATAATAGACTGCAAGGACTTTGCACTTGAAATATAAGTTTCATTGAGCTGGAAAATGAGTTGATGGGATTAGGCATTAGAAGATCGAACCCGCCACTAATGATAAAAAATTACCTTGGAGAAGTAGCCGACCATGTGGCATCCTCGATCATCACATTCACACAGCACATAGAATAAAAAAAGATCCACATCATAGTACAGAGTCTTGTGATCAAGAAACAATTTAGCCAGATAGCAAAGATTTTGCCCATAAACCTTGTTCTTTTTGCCATCAACCTGTTTCAATGTTTTTTAAATTTAGTTAGCAATTCTAGACAGCTGCTCCAAGAAATGTTGTACCGAGGGGAAAGCATAGCCAAGGTTCTGTTTAGAATGGGGAACCAAACTGGACCGAACCATATCGGAACCGGCAGTGGAACCACCAATTTGGCTCCTAATCATAAAAAATAAAAAATATATATTATATATAGTATAATATATGCATATATTGATATGTATGTTAATATATAATAAAATAAAAAATATATATAATATAATTTCATTTATTTTAAGTGTTAAACTAATAATTAAAATAAAATCTGGCAAACGGCTATATGACTGTTTGCATTTTATCTTTTATTTATTTTGTTCAGTCATAAATATTATGGTTTTTCAACTATTTTTTCCACCAAAAACTCTATTCTCTCTACAATATTTCTTTCATATCTCTTCGATCCATCCAATATTCTCTCGTTGTTTTGAGCAATTATAATTCAAATAGTTAAAAACTATAATATTTATAACCAAACAAAAAAATAAGAAAATGCAAACAGCTATATGAGCCATTTTCCAAACTTTATTTCACTTATTAGTTTAAAACTTTAAATAAATGAAATTATATTATATACATTTCATATATATAATATGCGCAATATGTTAGTTAATTAGTATTATTAGAATATTAGATACATAATACTATATAGTATATTATATTTTATATATATTCAGTTTTTATTTTTATTTTATTTTATTATATATTAACATAAATATTAATATATATATATATATAGAAATGCAATATCATATTATATATAATATAATATATACTTTTTGATTTTTCACAGATTGGAGATTCGGTTCCGGATCCATTTTTCTAGAATTGGAACCAAAACCATTGTTCACAATTCCTGGATGGCTTCGGTTCCCAATTCTAAACAAAACTACGGCCATGCCTAGCAAGGGGCACTATGCTCGCAAACCAGATGAAGTCACAAACAATCAAAATACCAAATGCGTTAAAATTTTTGTTCTATGGTAAAATTTCAACCACTCCACGGTTGGTTGAAAATAAATTGAGAAATCAACTAAACAGCTGCGGCAATATTCAAGAGCAACCATCTTCCAGCAAAAATTATCTGGCAGCTTAAAATACAAGAAAACTTCCCCCATTTCATATTCAAAGCCACGGTAAAATTGGACTAGGACATGAATCGTGTGATTACATAGTTGCTAATAATTTGTGAATGGACGTTCAGCTTAGGGAAAAAGAGCAAGAAAATTGGACAATATATTGCAAACAAGGATTTGCTGATAAAGGAAATAAGATTGGCATTACATGAGTCATAGACATTTTCAAAAAGGCCATCTGGTAAAGATAAAAAATGAAAATGATAATAAAGGCGATGATACCAATTTTTGTTACTGTGGACAGTTATCATGAATTGGGGTGGTACCTTGAAAGAGCTGATTACAACTGTGAGCAGCACATATATAGTGAGTTGGAAGCTTGCTTTTTATCCTCTAGGGATGGACCACCTTTAAGAGTTTGTGGGAGAAATTACAGTAGGATTAACAAAAATAACTTTTCTAGTGGAAAATCTTCCAGAGAAGTTTCAGCTTGTTCAGTTAGCCAAGGGTCTGAACATCCAAAATAGGGAAAGTACACAACAAGATTAATAATAGCTGATCTCATATACAGTGAACAATTCAGAAAATGACCTATAGCACTAGTAGTAATATATATTGAGTGTCATTTAAAAAGAAAAAATAAAAAACAGGTACGGAAGTAAACTAAAGCCACCCACACAATGCAAAAATATATTTACATACATTGTATTTTCATAAAAAAGCATTACAAGTAAAATCAAATGAATGTGAAATTTTACCTCAAACATTGACAAGGTTCCATTTCGATATATCTCATCACCTGGAGGATGCTTGAGATCACATTTCCTCTACAATAAAAGAGTGAAAATACTTCAAACAATGAGCATTGCAGCCAGAGGTCAATTTAAACAAAGATGACAAAGAACATCCAGCTATGCACATGTCAATAGATAAATTTAAAAAAATTGCAGAAAAGAAGTGGAATCATCTAAGTAGGCCAACGCCAATGTAATTGAAGAACAGAACACACAGTCCTCCAGATATGTAATTGATGAACTTTCTTTAAGGTCAAACAACCAAGGAAGGGGGAAGAGAGAGAGAGAGAGAGAGAGAGACAGAGAGAGAGAGAGAGATCACCATATGCCTCTGTAGTTGTTCTTTGCGCTTCATGAAATTCAGGCAAAATTCACAGAAGAACAGCTTCGCACAGTCGTTGTATTCTGGAGGAAATGGGGAAAAATACCAAGTCTCAATCTCATACCTTCCAAGTTCTATTGTGGCAATATTCTTCACTTTTGTAAATTCTTCATGTTCACGCAAGCTAGCAGCATCAAGTTCCTCATGGCCCTGTATAATATTAAACATCACTTAGTCATCCACAGTTTGATAAACTTCAGAATGAGAACAGACAATCAGCCCACTTCTAAACTTTTCAAAAAAAGGTGTACCACATGTCATTCTGATAATGGGTCTCTATAGTTGGCAACAGCAATAGTTTATAACAATAACAATAACAACGCAAGGGCAAACAAAACAACTAGGAATACCTCCACATGTATCTCGTCGATCTTACGTTTTTGATGCCTCGTCATTTTCAAGCTAGTTACCTGCAATATTCGGATGTGAGGACATTAAATACAGAGACCATGGAAGGAACTCAAGTATTTAAATAAGAAACAGAAAACTGTGACTCTGTATAGCTATACTGAAGAAATAACAAGTTGCTGATTTACATTAAAAAAAATTTCCAAACAAGAATGTGCAAAAGAATAGCCCATATATACACATCCAAGAAGCGTATTTACAATTTCATTCAGAATGAATCTACTAAATGTGGAAACCCGCTACAGAACCTAAGGGTAAAAGCTGGAAAACAAAGGTATAAACCAGATTTTACCTTGTCCTCAACCTTTTCATCCACATCAGTTTCTACAGAGTTGAGATCAAGTTGTTCGAGCTTTACCCATTCATCAAGTCTACGGTTAACTGCACAAGAAAGCAAATATATAGCCAGGTATTATAAGAAAGTCAAATTTCAGGAGCAGCAGGGTGAGCTTCATCCAAACACAAGCAACAGAAAAACATTTCAAATCTTCTCATTCGATATCTCCGTAAGTAATTCATGAGAAACAATGAGGTGTGTGTTAGAAATATTTCCCTTCAAAACTTGATATGGTTTCTCATCAGTTCAAATTGCCGGATTCCAGTACGTATGGATACAAGCAGAACCTCGGCAAGTATAACAGTTTCCACAACACCAGGAAGAAGATAAAGAAATAGCAACTTCCATCAAAAAGCGTGATTCTTCCACTAATCACGGAGAACCCTAAATTTATCCCAAAAATATTTTTGAAAAAAAATAAAAAGGAATTAACCACTATTCTCACATTCGGTGTAATGAACGTAGTATTCATAGTCGTTAGATCCATCAGAAGGAAGCTTGCGTCGCTCGATAACCTTGACAGGATGGTACTTTGCGTCCCGCCACCGGCAATTGACGCAAGTCCCGACCTCCAAGGGCAGACTCGTCATTTTCCTCTTCCTAGAAGGGCCGGCCTCCGACTGAGCGCCATTGGTCTTTGATACCGGCACAGCGACTCCTTTAGCAGCGTTTGCTTTGGCGTTGCCGGCTCCATGGCCGTTCGCCGTCGCCCGGTTCTCGATTGGAACCATTTCTTCGGTATCAAATTTACTCCGATTGATGGGAATAATATTAATGAGTAGTTTTTATTTGCAGAGAAATCCCTTGAAGTTTACGAATATATCAAATGGGACCCCAGCTTGCTTTTACATATTCCGTAGAGTGCTAACGTGGCAACTCCATGTCCATCATTGCTTCTCTCGGAGAGAACATAGAGAATCGTACGACGAACTTCTGTCCGGAAACCGGCTGAGCGGCGGAGTCTATCCTGGCTTCTCCATCACTCCTCCAGCCAATTGCCAGCGTTCTTCGTATAACCCAACGGTTGAAGCATTTTAGCAAGGAAAACCGTTTGAAAAGAAAATTTATGGTTAGAAATTTCAATTTTCTCGTAAAATAGTGAGTAAAATAGAAAAAAATTATTTTAACTCTTATTTTTATTTTTAAAATTTTATTAATTTTATTATTTATTTATTTTTATTATTTTTTAAAATATAAAAAATTCAATTTTAAATTTATGTTTAAATTGATTTTTTTTAATTTTTACTTTCTTTATTAAATTTTTTTTAAATAAACACTTTATAAAATTTTGAATTTCTTTTTTTTCTTTCTTCATCATTTTTCGTTTTATTCTAAATTTTTAATATCAAACACACTCTAAAAGAAATTCAAAATTCTATTTTGTTTAATTAAGAAAGGAAAATTTTTTAAAATAATTTTTCACCCAATAAAATACTCACTTTCAAAACATAATATTCAACAAAGTAATTTTTCTTATCACTTTTTATTACGTATTTTTTATTATTTTTAAATTTTTATATCAACTTTTCTTAACAAATTCTACATCCAAACAAAGTCATGTGATTGTTTAAGAAAAAGTAGAAAACAAACTGAACTGAGTAGAGTTAATGAAGTTTTAGGATGTAATAGATTGGTAAATGAAATTTAATGAGTGGAATAATGATGGTGGCTGGAGAGGAATAACATAGAAAATAATGAATTCTAATGACTATGTTCATTTTCCAACGAGGTGGGAGTAAAATTTGGATGATTTAAGTAGAAATGAAAATTATATTTTATTTGTAAAATTTTGATAAATAGAAAGAATATTTTTATATATTTTTTATATGAAACAGCAACTAGATAATATGATAATATATATATTTAAAAAATAATTAAAAATTGAATATAAGTAGAAAAATTATAAAAATTATTGTTAATTTGATTGTTAATAGATATAATAATTGAAAAATTATTAGTTAGTTATAAAAGATAAGAATAAAAAAATTTTAAAATTAATTTTAAATAAAATTTATATAGTAAAATATTTTTTTATAAAATTTAAAAGTGGTAACAAATAGTTTAAAATTTGGGAACAAACATAGCCAATAATTTTATATCTATCAAAATTCACCAAAATCATGTTATTTGACAAAATTTTCACTTAAATTTAAATACTAATTATTCCCTCACGTGTACACATGCACACATACATATAAATATTCAAAGTTTAACTATTATACTTTTGAACAATCTCGTTTCACTCGATGAGATTAAGGTTTTAAAGATTATTTTGAGTGATAACTTAATCATAAGATCATTTAATGGTGTGTTCATTAAATTGAATTGTTTAATTTAATTATTTTTGTTTTTTCAAAATACCTTTACTTCAAAATTTTTAAAAACTATATATATTTTTTGTTTATAGCTTATATTTCCTCACAAATAAATGTGCTAACATAAATTATATAATTCTATTTGATATTTATTCAAAAACACTAAATTATTGTTAGTTATATTTATTTTTCCACACTCATTAATATCACAAAATTATGTTTATTTTTAAATGTTATAAATAAATATTCGCAATAATCATATTGAGTGATACAAATATCTTTTAATAAAACATAAAATGGACCAATTACTTAGAATCGTCTAATCACACCTAGTGAGTTAGATTTTTTATCTAAAATTTTGATAAATTAGCACTAAGCCCATGATAAGCCATTATCCCTTTATTTAAACACTCCCATCGAATGGAGAAGTCCTGAGTGTGTACGCGTGGCCCACTAATTTGCCGGGAGATTAAATGCACAGAGTTATTGGATGGATAAGTGCAAAAACATTATTAACAATAAAATTAATATTTACGTGTTCACCCATGTACTTAGATACGTATTTATACTATAAAATTTAATAATTATCTACAATTTTTATTTGAATATTCAATTATTACTATATATATATTGTATATATGTACAAATTTAAATTTTACATCAACGTAGCTTTTACACCTAAAAAGGTTGCATCGTTTTCGTCTCTTCACCAAACATAACCACAAAAAATAAATATTTATGATTACTATCAAATTTTCAAAGGCTATGTTTGGAAGTGGTGTTTAGTGAAGAGTGATGTTTTGAGAATTATGTTATAATGAATAATATGTTTGGAATGAATATTTGATAGGATAAACAATATAATTTATTTATTTATAAATTTATAAAATTTATAATAATAATTAAATGATATTATAATTTATAAAGATAATAATTAGTTTATAAAGAATAAATATGCATAAATATAAATGCTTGCGTGAATCTGTATAATTACTAATTTGCTCGTAAGTAAGTATAATGATTAAAAAATAATGAATTGATAATTTATATAAGATAAGAAAATTCTTAATTTAAATTTAAATAAAATTATTGTAATATAATATATTTGTTTCCGTGAAGTTTAATAAGAAAGGTTGAAAATGACTAACAAACATAGCCAAAGACAATTGCGGGACATGCTTGGGCCCCAGTCGAATGAACGACCAAGACCGTCACTCGCCAATTGATTTCAGTCTAACGACCAATCAAAAATAATATTTTCTCCCCTTTTTTTGGGATATGAAAAATTAGTTAAGTCATTTTCATAAAGTGATTATTGGCGACTCGTTTCCTCGTCACCTTCTGGTCACGTCACAACCATCATATGGAGTTATGGACCTTGGTCCACCAAATGAAGGTGTTAAATGTGACTCATAAATAAATTATGAGGAATGGAACAGACGCTTCATGAATCGTTAGCCTATTTTCAAATTTTCGAGTGTGACAACGCGTGCTTAATTATTTTATTTTTATGTAAATTAAAATAAAAATACTTAAAAGATACACAGTTAAAATTTGTAAACAAACATAGGTTTTTGTAATTCAGAGGCACTTTGGGGCTTTAGGTGATGGTTGGGAGACAGATTTTGTTAGAGTATAGTGCTTGTTTTACAAGAATTGTGGTATGATAGCTTAGCTAGTGTTTTTGATAGTTATATCTTGATAAAAATATTTTTTTATTTATATGAATATTTGTATATAACATATAATAATGGTTGTATGATATAATAATATATAAATATTTTTATGATATAAATCATAATTGTGAATAGTGAGTGCCATATTATGGTACAAAACTTTTTTCAGAGTTATAACATGATGTGTGCTTTATTGAAATGTAGTATTAAATTATACAAGTAAAGAAACAAACTCGTATTACCAAATATTAAAAATAAAGACCGCATATTAGCCTCTATTTATGAAAAGGTTCAAAAATTAATAAATAAAAAGTATGCTTGTAAAAGCGAATCTAATAAAAAACTAAAGCACAATGAAGTTTGATGTATTTTAATAGTGTTGATTTTTAAAAAAATCATCACCGCTAATATTAGGAAAGAATCAGCATGAGCATATTTTTATGATTATAATAATCTGTATGTTTTGAAAATATATACATTAATAAAGAAAAAGAAAGTTGTAAGAAACTGAAATTTTTGCTTGAAATTAAAATTCTAAAGAATCTCACCTGTAAATTGGAGAGAGAATAGGCAATAACAAATAAATAAAATTACAAGAAAAAGAAAAGAAAGGGACAAAGAAATAAATTGACCAATAAATTAAAAGGAAAAATAAAAACAAGAAGAAGATGGAGAGTCAAAGTGACAATCTTTTGCCTTTTTGTTTCTCTAAAAAAGAATAAATCGCAATGTGAGCGCTTGGGGCAATGCCTCCAACACACATTGCCATAATATAGAAATGGCATTCAAGCTGTATTTTAGGGCACCATAAGGACGATGATGCATACTGTAAATAACTACGGTATAAATATATATATAAATATGAATATACATGTGTGTGTGTGTATATATATATATATATATCAATTTAATTATAAATATAATTGAAAAATAATTAATTCTTAAATACATAAGAGATAAAATTTGATATTGAATTTGAATAAACTTTTATTGGATTACAAATTTGATTCCCTATAGTTTGATGAGATTAGGAGTTAGAAGAAGATTGAAATATGTGTTCCAGACATAACCTCCACGCATAATAATATGTGTTCCAGACATAACCTCCACGCATAATGTATCATGAGATTGCTTTATCCAATTTATACATTTTTAGAAAAGTTATTTTCTTTTCACGTGTTGCCAATGGATTTTACATTCATCATAAAAAATTCCAGCAAATGTATTTTTTATGGACGGCATTTCTATCCTTGGCTTCATTCAAGTTAATTTTCTAAAATAGCCTTTTCAACTTTTTTTTTTAAATTTTTTTATATTTTGTCATTTTGTTTTTTACTTATTATTTCACCGTCTCTTTATTTTTTCCAACTTCATTTCATAGAAATTGTTCAATGTAAGATTTATTGTCAAATGACTTATTTTTATTCTATTTTTTAAAAAATTATACGAGATATATTTTTTATTAGCATGATTTTTAATTTTAATCATTCACTTACATTGTTAAAAATTTTATAATATGATTGATTTATACTTTATCGTCCTTGAAAAAAATTATTTACAGATGTAGAATAAATAATTTTTGCTAAATATCTATACCACAAAGAACGTGGGAAGGATGGATAGTAACCATCTTTGTCTTCAATCTAATTTATTAAAATATCCTTTTTAAACTTATTTTTCTTTTTGATTTTTTATATTTTATACAGTTGTTTTTTTACTTATTATTTCACTATATCTTCATTTTTTCTCCTTCATTTTATAGAAATTATCCAATATAATTTTTATGTTTTGATAAATTATTTATATTCTAAAATTTTTTAAAATACACTAGATTTAAATTTTATTATCAGAATATTTTATTTTAATCATTCACTTACATTGTTAAAACATTGTTAATTTATACTTTATCATCATTTATAATAAACAATTTTTGCTAAATAATAAATTATACAATAATATATACACACATATATGTGCGTGTGTAACGTATGCGCACAGAGTATAAAGAAAGAAAGAGTGGAGTGAATTACGACTTTGTGGAACATACAAGCATCGTATCTATATATATTGCAAAAAAAAATAAAAATAAATAAATCTATATATAAATTGCACGTACTTTTCTTCTGTAGAAAATAAATAAATTAACAAATTTCTATTTTAAAAAAGTACGAATGGTTTTGATTAGTCAAGAATAAATAATCTTTCTATGGCTATTATAACTGAAATTGCGAATTCATTTTATAATACGCGTTGGAAAATTACGTGAAAAATTAGGCGTGAAAGGTTATTGTTCCCTTTTTTTTTTTCTCTTAGCCATTTATCGTGCCTTCCCCAAGAGTTTGCTTGACCAAGTTTATTCTCTGAGTCCTTAGAGACTACAAGATGACGCTTTTTAAAGATTTATAAGCTATTTGAATTTTTAAAACGAGTCATCTAGGAGTTTGAACCGAACAATATTCAATAATTTAAAAGATATTATTGGATTTTTTTATTGGTATGAATTATTATTTTTTTGTTACAACAATAATAAAAATAAATTAAATTCACTAAAATAATATAATTAATGATATTTACACCATTTTATTATGTGCAACTAGACGCTTATAAAATTTTTCAAAATAAGTTGGACAAAGTTATGTTTTAAATAATTTAAAAATTCTAGATATTTTTTTTTTGAAGTCAATTTATTTACTTAAATAAGTACTAGACATTTTTAAAGATTCTGTAAGCATAAAGCCTCTAAGTACGCTTTGAAGAGCTACTTATTTTCAAGAGCTCATGAGATAATATAGTTTATAAAATATTTATGAAGTTTATAAATTCATATATTTTATTTTAAAAATAAGTTAAAAAGTATTTGGTAATATCATCTTATAAAATTTTATAATTATAATTGATTATAATTTTTTTGATATAATAACGATGAAAATAACATACATACTATTAATAAAAATGTAATTCTAGGATGCTTATATTATTTTTAATATTTAAAATGTATATTTGAATATAAGTTGGTCATAGTCAACTATTTTTTTCAACTTATAAAATCATGTAACATACTTTTAGAACTTATAAGTGTATAAATTTTATTTTAAAAATAAGCTAATAAAGTGTTTAGTAAGATCATCTTATAAAATTTTGTTAAAATTTATAATTATAATTAATTATAATTTTTTTGTTGTATTAATAATAAAAATAAATTACATATTATTAATATAATGTACTTGGAGATATTTATGTAATTTTAAATATATACAATAAAGTAACTTCTAAGATATTTAAAAATAAATTAAAAAAAATCAATTTATTTTTTAAAAATTTATATATTTCAAACATTTCATTTTGAAAGCTTATAATCTTTTTCATATTAAAATTTACCAAACACTTTTCCCAAATATTTTATAAGATGTTTAAATGAACTTATAAGCACACCCAAACTCTATTAATTTTAAAGAGTTATTTTTAAAATTTATTAATTTTTTTTATTGAAATAATTATCAAATATTCATGAAAAACTTATAAGTTCCTGAACATTTTTTTGTTTACGAGTTGTTTGGAAGAGAGTCTACGAGCCCACCCAATCACCCAAACAGCCTCTAAACGTGGACTATTTATATAAACACACATGGCAAATAGTTAAAAAAAATGTGGTAACAAATTTCCCAGCACATGAGGTGGAAAATAAGCCGTGTCTCAGTTACTTTTATGACGACAGCGAAGTCTCCTTACAATTCACCGTTAGATGCGAAGCACCAACGATGTGTCTGCTGCTCTGCCTCTCTTCTTCGCATTAGTCCAGAAAGGTAGTATTGAAATTGAATCGCCTGTTTCCAGACTGGCAGTGGCCCCATGTGCCTGCCTAACACTTTGAACTTGGTTGCTTGCTGCTTACGGACTTGACGAAAATGCATCGAACAATTTAAATCAGAATACACATCATATTCTTCAAAAATAACTTGTAATTTTGTATGTGCACTTAAATTGATACGATATAAATATAAAAATAATTATTGATGTAATTTATTTGATGTAATCATAATTCTAAACTTTTAATAGTCACGGTATAAATTAATAATCATCACATTTTACGAGCATTTAATACATTTACTTTGGGTTATGTTTGTAGCTTCACTTTTAATATTAAAATATAATTTTAAACTTTACACTATTAAATATATTATTTAATAATATTTATAATTTAAATTTAAATTATAACTTATATAATTTATCTCATTAATTAAAACATTCTTATCCGGCAATATATTGATTTCTATTTAATATATATATACACGTATATATGGGTGTGTATGTGTCTATGAAGAATAAAAACCTGGCGTCAGTGCTGACGTGGTGAGGTGGCACCAGCAACCTCCGGAAACAGAGTTGTGCTTGATTTTTTTTACTTCAATAAATTTTCAGTTTGATAATGATTAATCTTGCCACAAGTGATTTCATAATGTTGTTATTATAATTGTTTTAATGGGAAAATGGATTTTAGAAAGGGGAGGCTGCCCAAAATAAGTCACTAATCAAAGGTACACACAAAAACAGGAAAAGAAAAATACTAAGGCTATGTTTGGAATCCAACTTTCAAATCATAAAACAATTTCCCAAACTTCACATTATCAAACACATCATTCAATAATATTTTCATCAAAATTAAAATTCAAAATATTCATCTATTATATATAAAATTAACTAATTATTTTTCAATCACTAACTTTATACACAATCAAATAAGTATATATATATATATATCACATATATACTTATATTTATTTTTATTTATACTTTTAACATAATTATTATCTTTATAAATTATCACATCATTTAATCATTATTATATATTTCATACATGTATTCAAATAAATTATACTGTTTATTTTATTAAAATACTTTTCCAAATATATTGTTTATCAACTCTTACCAACCAATATATCATACAAAAATTCCTCTCCCAAACATAGCCTAATTAAATAAAAATAATTGGCAAATTGAAAGCCAAACAATTCCCAGTCATCACTCCAATTTGGCATTGCACCGCGTTTCCTTCACAGGACCACTCTTTTCTCTCCCTCTCCCTCTCCGACGCCGTTTTACTAGTCTCCATCGCCTCCCTTCCTTCCTACTTCCTCCCTTTCTCTCTCCTCTCTCTCTCTCTGACTCTCACGCACAGACGGCACGCAAAGAGTGAATTTCCTGCTCCAAAATCCATTGCAGAATTCTCCAGGATTTTGAACAACTGAAATTCGAGCGCTGAAAAGTAGCCGAGAGTTCTTCTTAGCCGTTTCATGGATTTTGCTGTCCGTCAACACAATGCATCGTTTGCCGAAATTCTTCTCCCATAGTTCGGAACGACGCAAGGGTCCAATGGGCTCCAGCTCAAGCTACGGTGGCAGCTCGAGCCGCGGAGCCTCCAAGCAGAAGAGGCTGGACCGCCGCAACGCCGTCAAGAACATCAACTATGACTTCTCTCCTTCTACTTCAGCTTCTTCATCGTCTCACGTATCGGAGGAATCTCTGCGCAGGCGCTCCGCTGATTTGTACGGTGACAAGTCGAGCTTTCGTGTGGACGGGACAAATGGCGAGTTCGAAATGATTTGCAAAACCTTTGGCTTTTCTGGGATCGACGATTTCCAGATATCCCCGGAGGAGTATGAATCGATGAAGGTGAGGTCATCCTCTACTCCTGTTGAATTTAGTCGGGTACTGGGGTCTATTCTTTATCAGGAACCCAAGATTTCGGATAATATTAGGGATGTCGTCAGTGAGAAAGTTGAGGACAGTTGTGATATTGGTCATATTGATAGGAATAGGGTTAATGTTATTAGTACTAGCGTTGGTGAGCCATCGAAGGAATTTGAAGATGCCGTAAGGGTAAGTGAAAGTGGCCGATCGAGTGAACTCCGTGGAAATGGCATCAAGGGCGTGCGGCCTCCAGCTCTGGAACCACCAACTTTAATGATGGATAAAGACTGCTCCACTTGGAATACATCGAGAGAATTTGTGCTTGACACTGATACACGTGTTTCTAATCTTGGAAGGGGCTTTTGTGTGGATGACGAAGACGGTCGAGACAGGAGTAAACAGGGGGATATGAGGAGAATGATCAGGGCAGATAACCGTGGGCTGTTGGAGCCATTTTATTTTTCCACAACTTCGAATGATGATGACTCCTCAAGCACCACAACAGAGCCAGCGACGA
Source organism: Avicennia marina (assembly GCA_019155195.1). NCBI lineage: Eukaryota > Viridiplantae > Streptophyta > Magnoliopsida > Lamiales > Acanthaceae > Avicennia > Avicennia marina. The sequence goes on from CM032774.1 coordinate 501,372, forward strand.
GTATTTCACCTAATGCAAAATTTAGACGTGGTATTAAGGATTGGCAAAAGGGTGAGCGTCTAGGTGGTGGATCATTTGGATCTGTATATGAAGGAATTGCTGAGTAAGTGTTACATCATATATAATTAACCGATTGCCAATGCCAATTTGCATAATTATTTTTGACGAGTGACTGAAGGCCATTCTAACAACTGATAGAAATCGAGAGAAACAGTGTGAGACTTATAGTTTGAGAATGGCAGATTATATCAGTTTTTGTACAGAATTTAGAGGGATGGAGCTGGAATCATTATTCAATACTGCGGCATTTAATCCATTACATTGTGGCTGACTAATGAGTATCTTTGTCATGCTCCTTGTGAAATTTGATTCCTAAAATTAGGTTGAAAAAGTTAACTTGCACAAATTATGCAAACTATGAGACTTTAATAAAAAGGTTTATGCTTGATCTAGAAGATAAAAACTCACAGCTGCAGTTACCTCGATTTTTAAAATTTTTGTTATCTTTGTTGCAGTGACGGATTCTTTTTTGCCGTGAAGGAAGTAAGTTTGCTTGATCAGGGGGATGAGGGAAAGCAATGTATTATTCAACTTGAACAGGTCTAGCAGCCCTGATGGATGCTTCTTGCTATCGTGACATTTTATTTCCAGATTAACTTGCTCTGATAACTTACTAGTGGTGAATTGCTTTTTGTCTCTCTCTAACTCCATTGATCTTTGATATTATTTTTCTTTCCAACGGTTCAGGAAATTGCACTTCTGAGTCAGTTTCAACATGAAAACATTGTCCAATATTACGGCACAAAAAAGGTATTATGTTTAAAAGATTTCTGATTGGCTTTAGATCACTGTTTTGTCCATATTATGTTTCTTAAACAGCCAGATTCTTGCTTTATTTTTCTTCTCTTTGTGACAATGGAAGATGTAATCTAAGTTTTTTGCCTTTTTCCTTTTTGGTAGGATGAATCGCATCTCTATATTTTTCTTGAGTTTGTTACCAAAGGCTCCCTTTCGAGCCTTTACCAGAAATATGACATGCGAGTTTTGCAAGCATCAGGTTATACTAGGCAGATTTTACGTGGTTTGAAATATCTACATGACAGAAATGTGGTCCACAGGTGATTAACCCAGACTTTTCTGTTTCATCAGTTTATGATTATTTCTACCACAGGATTAGTGCGTTTGTGTGTCTGAATATATTTTCTGATATTAGATCACAGTGTCACACTTATTCCTGTGTTATACAGTCTGTCTGCTATTTGCTTTTATGTTGATTTTGATATTGGATGGTTCCAACTTCGATGTTCATTTCTGTGTTGACAAAAAAAAAAAGAAGTCTGAACTTTAGTGATGTTTATAAAGTGTTGCCATCTGCTAAGGCTTGCGAAAACTTCTGATTTATTCTGAAGTTAAGTGATGCTTCCTTTAGATTGCCAAGTTTCTTTAAACTTATGTCTGAAAATGGCTTATAATGCACATTCAAATTTTCTTTTCTGATGAAGTAAGTGAATAAAATTATTATCTTTTATACGATCTATTATAAATGATTAATACAAAATATTAGTCTGGTATTGCACCTGTTGTCCACTTCCATAACGAATGCTTTGCATACATGAACAGTCAGATACATAGGTTCTATCTTTGAAATAAACGTGTTTGGATACTTGCTTTAATGGAATGCTCTTCAAAAGATGGAGGCTGTTTATGAAAGAGTCAATGCATTTTATTTATGTGGCAGCGTGTAGGTTGATAAACAATATAGATTTGTCAGAAGTCAGATAATCCTTTCACATCTTTGTTACATGGAAATTGAAACCTGCTCATATTCAAGGTGCATTTGGTGTTACATTAACATTGCCCATATTATCTCTGAGAGAGAGAGAGAGAGAGAGAGATGATACAAACATTCCATGTCAACTGACAGCATGATGTGCACTATGATGGGATTATCCCTACATTCCAAGGTTTTGAATTTGAGTTGCACAAAAAAGTTCACTTTCCTTATTCCTAGTAACCATGTCAGTAACTTTAAAGTTTAATATCTTTCTCTCTTGTCTGTCACAGAGATATCAAATGTGCAAATATATTGGTGCACACAAATGGCTCAGTGAAACTTGCAGATTTTGGTCTTGCAAAGGTTTGATCTTTGAAAATTTATTTTTCCCCCTTTATTTTTGATCACCAACCTTTCATAGAATTTGGAATGGTTTCCTGTAATTTTTTCTCATGAATGAAAAATTTCTCATGCAGGCCACTAAGTTGAATGATTTGAAGTCTTGCAAGGGGACTGCTTTCTGGATGGCTCCTGAGGTTTGACCTACCCTCTGTTCACTAAAAAGTCGAGTACCATTTTGAACCTATCAAAAATAAAGTGAAAATGGAATGCTTTAAGTATGGGTTACTAATTCTGAAAAAGGATGAAAATAATCTACACAAGTTTCTACTTAGAACAAAAAAATAATCTGTATCCAATCTCTTGGATGCTTGATTAAGACAGCGGAGGCTATTGAAGAGACATGATATCTTCATGAACAGTAAGATTAAGTTGCAATCACCTAGACTCACTAGTAGAACCTGATTTTTTTCCAACAAATCCAAACAAAAGGAATGAAGGAGTTGCAAATACCAATCATAATTATAAAAATTTCCAGCATGTTGTCGTTCTTTTTGCTTTCTGAGATTTCACTTTATGATCCTTATCACAATGTAGTACATTCCATTTGCACTGGGTAGAGATTCTTGAAAAACCACTTTTTGTAAAACGACTGGCAATTTCAATTGTGGAATCAGATTTTGCCTGAGGTGTGAGATGCCTTCCTCGTCCAACCTTTGTCTTTGAACACAAGAACTTGTACTTGATGAGTATTGTGTGGAAATGCTATCATCCTCATGTTCCCTGCAAAATTTATCGTGTTATTCTATGTCATGTGACTGTTTCTTTCCTTTTTACATTGAGGGTAGTTGAAAAGTATATTGACTATAATGGTGCCGCACTTTCCTGATTGTCAAGCTATGTTGCTTCAGGTTGTTCGGAACCAGTGGTATGGTCTTGCAGCAGATATATGGAGTCTTGGATGCACAGTATTGGAGATGTTAACCAAACGTTTTCCATATGCCAATTTGGAACGTGTAAGTAATATCATCATACTATTTTGAAAATTTTGGATGACTTGACAGGTTCTTCGATTCATTCTGTCATATTTGATGTGCTAATTCGTATTTATGTCTTTTGATGCTTCACTGTGAGTTATCATATTCTCTTTAACACTTTAGTTTAAACTGGGAAACATTGGACCAAGGATCATATATAATAAACTAGACATTTGCCTAATTGGCCAACAATTTAACTAAGGGAAATATCTGCATTCTGTATTCACATTATCATTACTTAGTGGACATTATTACCTTTTTTGGTGTATTCATCGCTGCATGAAACCCCTTGAACTGAAGTTTGTAGTTATGGATATCCCTGTACATTCTATGGAACTATACGTCTTTTTTCTTGAGCTTGACAGTTCATTTTCTCTGATTTACAACAGGGGGCAGCAATATATAAGATAGGAAAGGGCGAGAAACCTCCTATTCCGGATTCTCTTTCCAGTGATGCACGGGATTTCATACTTCAGTGTCTACAAGTTGACCCAAGTTCGAGGCCAACAGCTGCTCAGCTCTTGGACCATCCTTTTGTGAAGAAATCACTTCCTTCATCATCAGGCAGAGCATCATCTCCACAGAATTTTGGCGGGCCAATTTAAGCTGTCTTCTTAAATATGGTAAGCAAAGTGTTCCTGTTCCAATTCCAAGAGGGCTGATGGACTGTCTATTATTTTCTTCTTGTAGTTTGAATGACCTGAACAAATTTAGCCACCTAAATGTCTCATTCTTTCTGTTAGCAAGTATTCTGTGAACAATTAGCTGTAACAATCCATCTTTTGTCTTACTCTAACCTACACTATGCGAACCTCTCCTTGCCCTGCTCAGTCACCATGCCCAAAATTGACAATGATAAAGAAAGAAATCGCTCTGGTTTGGCGTGTGCCCAATAGATGTTTAATCATTTCTTGCTGCCTACTCAATAGTAGGTGCTGCTATCTGTTTCCCTGTTTTCACTGTGTTTTCTTTCTGATTGCATTCGCAGGATTCAACTTCCTTTCAACCACATGCCATTTATTATTTATATACTCGTCCGATAGATTGCATCTTGTTTGTCAATACAAGATCCAGAGTTTCCACTCTTGAATTGATTTCAGATATTTTTGATGTTCTTTTTCCCAGATAAGAGAAGCAAATTATGTTTGTATTTTGCTTAATTGCTGCCTGGGATTTTCCTTCCCCGGCTCCTTGCTGGATCACCACGATGATTTCTTATTTTCTAGATCGTGTTGTGTGTAAGTTGCCTGTTATTCCACGCGGGATCGTATAGGTCGAACCATCATTGGCAACTGTATATACGTTTCTTTTGCGGTTCGGATTAAAAGGTGGTTGTGAAACACTCAAAAATTAATGAAATTCAATTGCTGTGCTATTTGAAGCTACAGTTGACTTTTCTATATTTCTGCGTATGCTGCCTGCATTCTTCAATGAAGACACTTTTACTCCTTGAATTCAATTGTGAAAAAAGGGCATCGAAGAAATGCTTCCCTTTTTTAAAGACGGTGTCGTTTGTTTTTAAATGTTTGTTATTGTCTCCAGCAAAATTCTTGAGACTTCTCCAAGACTACTATGAAAGGACCGATGACCCCATATGTGCTTTTATGATGCATTAATTCTTGACATACATACATACATGAGGTATCTATATTAAGTTTATTGTTCATGAATATATTTTGTTATAAATTTAGAAATCAATAAAGAGTTCAAGTTTAATAAATTCAGTTAATGATATATTGGATTTTTTTTCTACATTTTATGTATAAATATTGGCTAAATACACTTTACACCAGTAAAATATACTCATAACAATCATCCCAAAATTTTAAAGTGCGACAAAATTCCTGATTTCTCATAAAAAGGCATTTTCAAAAAATTAATTATAATTTATTTAATTTTAAAATATAAAATTATATCATGACACTGATGCGAAATTAAAAAAAGTACTTTTTTCTTATAAAAAAAAAGAAACACATTCTCATTAATTGTTTATAATATACTTATCTAATTGATGAATAAATAATTGAATTAAATAAAACAAACAAATAGAATAAAAAGGTATTCATAAAAAATTACAACTCAATATAAATATCAATACTCAATTTACCTGTTAATATTGTTGCATTTCTATAAATTTAGATTGGTATTGAACGTAAAACAAGAATGTGTTCATGCTTATGTTACAAATATTTGACGAGGCCACGATCATATTTGTTGGGTGTCCTCTATGGAATTATTTATCATCAATTAAAGAGGTGATCTTATAATGATACACATAAATTTTTATCTTTATTTTGTCCTTTTTAAGCATTTCGAGAGTACAAGCATTTAATGCATATAAATTTAATTTATATTTTTGATTTAGGGAGAACGTTATAAGTCAAAATATCATCAGGAATTGGTTCTCCAAGACTCCAACGAATATTTCTTTCTTACTGTTCTCAACAAAGAAAGTCGAGCACAGAGATAGAAAATTACATGTCAAAACAACAAAAAATTCTGTTAAGATTATTGAATCAAAATAAAAGAAAACAATTAAATAACAACTATGTTACGAGTGTCCCATGTGATAGGAAAGAAAAAGAGAAAAAACACAAAACAATCAAGGAAATGAGTGAAGAGGGCACCAACATTAGCATTTGGAGCGATGATGACTATACTCCATGCAGTTACATAATGAAGATCAACGACAAACCACAGAATAAAGCTAAACTTCTATCAAAATTAAGGAAGAGAATAAATAATAAATAATGTTACATTTTGTTCCTAGAAGGTTTTTGTTTACTTCTACGAATAATTTTTATGGTTGAAGTGTTTTTTTTTTTTTTTTGTCGTAAATGAAATATCGCGTGACCTTTGATGTCATCAAATTAAAAAATTCAAATAAGTCTTAATAGCTACATGGAATGCATGTGCTCAAAATTGGTAGGCTTAATAACAGGCATTCTATGTTTCTGTTCTTCAAATTTGTAATGAGGTGACAGAAAGAGAGTAGACAACGACGGCTCCAATTGTCAAATCAAGGCTAAGGAGGCATCGTCCTTTTTGATTCCTTCTAATTGGGTTTACTCGCTTCCATAATCACAATTTTGACATATTAAAGCATTTGAAATGAACGAAAAATTACTACAAGTTTCCCTCATGCAAAATTGTTTGCGAACAGGCAATGGACGGGACAGCAATTCTGGTCAATTTAGTGAGATGCAGTCCAATCCCCTCTCAGGGATGATGTCAAAACACAGTTTTCTACTCAACAAGCTGTGAATGAGATAATTTTTACTTGTATTACTGCAGCGACAAAGTCGAGAGAGGCTTATGTGTAATGTGCATTGCACAACGGATACCAGGCCATTTGGAGTATAATTAAAAGTAGTAACAAATAAAGTTTTTTAACTATTGAGTAATGAACTAAATAATAAAAAAAAGAACTTGAATTTCACTATTCAGATTTAATTTCATGTTTGTACAATTATTAATTAACTTTTGAAATTTATTTAAATGCTCTAACATATCCGAATCCTACTTATAACGAAGTCAAGTAATTTTCTTTAGCAGGGAGGCTTTATTTAATCCATGTTTTTTTGCATTCTTGACTTCAAGATTCTTTCATAAAACATCGTCTTGGTTTCTTTTAAAATATTATTAAAAATATTTTGATTAATCTAAGTACGGATTTGACCTACGTGTGCATCCTTTCCCATTCGACATCAAATTTTCATTTGAGTTTGGTAAAGTCTACAAGTATTAGATCCCAAAAGTCTCGTATGATTAGGCAGTTCTCCATTTAGGGCTTGCAAATGGTACAGTTGTTGAGGGTCAACTTGATTACAATTCCAATTAATTCATCCATTGTTCCTCAAAATCAAAGTGTGAATCTCTTAACTCAGATATCACTTGTGATGACAAAAATAAAAACGAACATAGCCTTAGAAAATTCATTCAAGTTCACTAGTTTTGTGTGCTCTTCCTAATTCAATGGGGGTTCAAGTTGGTATGCTAACATTACGGAAATTTGTCCAGGAGATGACAAGGAAAAAGTTGGAATCACTTTCTTTTTCTTCAACTCTGAATGATGATGATTCTTCGAGTACCACAACAGATCCGATGTCAAGTATTTCCCCTAATGGGAAATTTAGACGAGAAATTAAAGAGTGGCAGAAGGGTCACGAGTTGGGTTGTGGATCATTTGGAAGTGTATATGAAGGATATACGTAAGTGTTGCATCATTTACAATTAACCAAATTGCCTATGCTAATTTGCATTATTATTTTTGAGGAGTAAATTTTGGTTCTGGAGATTATTCTTAGCAGTTGATAGAAATCAAGAGAGATAGAACGAGACTCAGAGTTTGAGAGTGATGGATTATTTTAGTTTTTGTGCGGAAATTAGAGGGAGGGAGGCAGCAGGAGCCATTATTCAAAACTGTGGCGGCTTTATGATCCATTCATTGTGGCAGAATATTATCTTTGTCATGCAGTCATGCTCCTTCCCCACAAATTATGCAAACTGTGAGACTTTAATAAAAAGGATCTTTGCTTGATCTACAAGATGAAAAGCTCACAGTGATACTTAAATTGATTTTTGAAATCTTAATCATCTTTGTTGCAGTGAAGGATTCTTTTTTGCTGCAAAGCAAGTATCTTTGCTTGACCACGGGGATGAGGGAATTATCCAATTGGAACAGGTTCAGCAGCCTGATAGATGCTTATTTGTCATAATATTATGTTTCCAGAATAACTTGCCTTGATAACTTACTAGTGGGGAATCGCTTCTTGTTCTTTCCCAACTCCATTGATCTTTGATGATTACTTTTATCTCCAACGATTCAAGAAATTGCTCTTCTGAGTGAGTTTGAACATGAAAACATTGTCCAATACTATGGAATAAATAAGGTATTACTTCTGAAATATTTTTGTTTGGCTTTATAACATGCGGATTCCTTTTTTCTTCTCTTGTAACAATGTAAGATGTGCTATATAAGTTTTATCCCTTTTCCTTCTTTGCAGGACGAACGACATCTCTATATATTTCTTGAGCTAGTTACCGAAGGCTCCCTTTTGAGCCTTTACCAGTAATATGACATGCAAGTTCCACAATTCTCTGCTTATACTAGGCAGATTTTATGTGGTTTGAAATATTTGCATGACAAAAAATGTGGTCCACAGGTCATGAGCCAAACTCTTCTGTGATTTATGCTTTTCTATTTTGCATCAGTTTTCGGATATTTCAACCACAAGATTAGTGCGTGTCTGAACATATTTTTCAATGCTAGAAGATAGTGTCACTCTTATTCCTGCGCTGTACAATCTGTCTGCTATATACTTTTATGATGACTTAGAAAATGGCATGGTAGAAAATTGTTTCACTAAGCCATTTACGTGCACCAATATGTAATTTTCATGTCCTAACTATCCAACTCACGCTTTTTTCTGGAGCTTGACAGTTCATTCTCTCTGATATACAACAGATGGCAGCATTACATAGGATAGGAAACGGTGAAAGACCTCCGATTCCGGATTCTCTTTCCAGTGATGCACGGGATTTCGTACTTCAGTGTCTACAAGTTGACCCAGGGTCGCGGTCAACGGCTGCTCAGCTCTTGGATCATTCTTCTGTGAGGGGATCACTTCCATCATCATCAATCGCAGCATCTCCATAGGATTTTGACAGGCCAATTTAAGCAGTGTTTTTAAATATGGTAAGCAAAGTCGTTCCTGTTCAAAATTCCAAGAGAGCTTCTGTACTGTCTACTTTATATATGTAATTTTTCTTGTAGATAGAATGACGCGATCACATTCAGCCACCCAAATGTCTTGTTCTTCTTTCTGTGCATTTTCCGGGAATATTTAGCGATAACAATCCATCTTCTCTTCCTGCTCTGACCCGCAATATTTGAATCTCCATTCGCGCACCTCAGCCACAATGCCAAAAGAGAACAAGAATAACTAACATGTATCCAACAGATGCTTAATCTCTGCTTAATAGCAAGTGCTGTTTGTTTGCCCTTTCTCATAGTGTTTTCTTTATGATTGTAGGATTCAACTTCCCTCGAACCATGGCCTTTTATTTTATCAAGTGACAAGTATAGAATACCACTTAGTCGCAAAACTCGGATGCGTGGGGACATGGAGTCATTTGAGCAAGGTTCAAATTGAGTTGTGTAAACTTATTTGATTTTAATAGACTATTTTCTCCGCAGACATAAACGTGTTTATACCTAACTATATGATCACTTTCTTGTGTTCATTTCTTGCAAAATACTTCATTAATTGAGTGTTAACATTATTGCATATTGTTTGTCAACACATGATCCAGAGTTTCCACTCTTCGGTGAACTTTCCTATATTTTTACTTATACGGGCTCTCAAGGCTGCACGTGCTTTCTTCATTGACGCTAGTTTGATCCTAGAATTCAACTGAGAAAAGGGGCATCGAGGAAATGCATCCCTACTGTTTTTTTTAATGACTGTGTCGTTTGGTTTTTAATGTTTATTATTCTCTTCAGCAAAATTTACTGTCATCCAGAGATCATTATTGGAAGAAAATTTTAATTGGTTAAACTGCCCTTTTGACGTCAAATCTTTTGAGAGTTCTCCTAGTTTACTCTATTCTGATAGGAATAGGACAGTGAGCCCCAAATCAAATTTAACAGTTTAGACTTCAAAAAGACATCCTATGATAATATGTTTCTCTTCTTGAAATTTCTAATTAAGGTACCAGAAGGAGAGTCCATAAATGAAAATGATGGGATCCGATTTTCAAATACTATTTGGGTTCCTCGCTCCCTTAATCACAAATTTTCCATATTAGTGCACTTGAAATGAACTAGAAGTCTCCTTCATCCAAGATTGTTGTTTGCGAGTTGGGACAGCAATTCTGTTCAATTTAGTAAGATGCAGTCCAACAACCCACCCCCCCGAAGATCACAATGAGCTACATTTCTGGTGGAATTGAAAGTTTTTCAGGTTATTTTTATGCTTTTCTTCTGTTCAGCTCTGCCTGGGGACATGAAGTTCTAGTTTTGTTGAAAAATGTTCAGTCCATGATTGTGTGGATGGATCCTCATGATTTACCTTGTAACTGACAGACACTGTAAAATTGGTGTGGTAGGTAGATCATGCATTCAGGGGTACTGCCATCAGAAGAACAATCTATCTAAACTGAGTACCAATTAATATTTTTTTCAACGCAATAAAGACAACAGTGACTAGTAAACTCAGAATTTGAGCTCAGATTGCAACTCAAATAGATAGTCCATTTTCTACTAAAATTAGAATCAAATTGGCAGGTTGTCAACATCTGCCAGCTGCTTAACATTGCATTTAACCAAAATCATTATTAAACCAACCAACAATAAAATTTATCTGCCAGAGCAAAACTAATCAGCAACCTCCATTTCCGCATATCTGCCAGGCCATCGATATCTCCTTCAACCAACACCTCACTCTCTCCTGCACAAGAAAAATAAGACATCAAACCTAAAAGTAGCGAATATGTCTTCCGTTCGTTTATCATTCATTACTCTTTTAACTTACACAGAAAGGAGCTTGTCTTCTTCTTCTTCTTCTTCTTTCGCCACTGGCTCTTGCCTTTCTTTTCCTCATCCTAATTTCTTGATTCCATGATCCTTCACCATCATTGTAATCCTCTGTGACAATCGGCCCATACTCCCACTTCCTCTTCATGCCATCAAACATCTGTCTGATCTTCTCCACAGGAAGTGACAATCTCCACTTCTGTTCGAGTTTTTCGTCAACATCGTCACACCCTAAACAACAACGTACGAGCAACAGGAACGAAGATTATAGTATAATTAACTACCTTTGGTTTTGGGCTTGAGTTCTTGAAGGGCCATTCTACGTGCTGTTGAGCTGCGGCGTCGGCGTTCTGCCTCAGCTCCCGAGCGTAGGCGAGGAGCCGCGCCCGGTGGTCGTAGCCCCGCGTTGTGAAAGCGCGAGAATGGGAAGATGAGGGGTTTCGGTTGAGTTTCTTGATGGGATCGGCGTTCTGATTGGATCGGAGATGTGTTGATTCTACGTACACATTGATGATCACTCCTTTGTCGTCAGACATTCTTGTTGGAATTTTAGACGTAAAATGTTGGTTTTTGTCAGCGTGTGAGGTGCAAGAAATAAATTAAGATTGTTGAAATTGAGGGCTTAAACAATCAACCAAACAAAGCCAAAACTAATACACAATAAAGAGGCTGCTGCTGGGACGTTTTACTTCTTCTTGTCTACTCTCTTCCCAGTTTGTTTTAAAATCCATAATTAATTAAGAAATGATTTGACCTACTAAATTATTACAATTATAGTAACTAATCAACTATGTTAACTTTTAATTCCCAAGTTGCTTTGGCTCCAAAACTCAAGCTTTATGGTAATTCTTCTTCCTCATACTTTTGGCCATCTGAGACTCAATCTTGATGGTGGGTGATTGTTCCATGGAACTAATTCCAACATCAATTTTGAATCACTCGCAACAATTCTTTGTTACAGACTTCTTGACCCTCCATTTTTGTTATGAAGATAATCACAGCTCATGCAGTTCTTAATGATGCTACAATTGGGCCTACGTCTTCGGTAGTTGTTTTGAACAAGGCAAAATCATCATACATTTTCTCAATATGTATATACATATGTGGGTGGGTGTTATCTTGTTTATAGTGAAAACATTTTTGTTTAAAAGAAAGTCATGTCACATTAACACATGACACATTGATAATTAAGGTACGTGAGAATATTTAACAAAGAATAGGCAAAAAACATGTGATATGATCCTAACCCAAAAAAATATTTCATTTATCATAACTAATATAACCTGTTAAGGAAGTGGTCAACCTAATAAATTAGCTAAAAATTGCAATTTTATGTCAGTAACGGCTAATGCATAATTGGTAGAACTTGCATACTCTATAAGTGGGCATGTCTATAAAAAAAAATAGATAATTTTATAGATATAAAGTGTAAAATTATTATATTTTTTAGCAGTTCAACACTAAAATAAAATTACTTAATTATGCATTTTTTTTGAGAAAGACAGGAAAAAAATTAGAGGCAACAGAAAGAGATTGAAAGAGAGAATACAAAATAATACTAATGAAGAGGAAAAATGAAAAAAGTAAATGTATTTTAATTCAAATTAAAAGTTGTTATTAAATGGTATAAAAATTCATGAGAAGAGGAATTTTAAGAAATTTAATAAAATAACCCAAGTTAATTATTAAAAGGTAGAATCATAATATATAGTATATATTTATATTTAAGATAAAAGTAGTTATTAAACAATATAAATAGATTTATTAAGAGAGATTTTAAATAACCTATTAAAGTGGTCAAAATTAGTTATTAAAAGGAGTGGAGTGATAAAATATAGAATATAAATAAAAACTAAAAAACTGAACAATCTATATGTGTAAATTTGTTTAAAAATTATAAAATTACTATATTTTAAATAATAGGTATACATTGATCGACAATTAAACAATATTTAAAATTATAAAATAAAAAATGGTGAAAAAGAATTTGAACAAAGAGAAAATTTGGGAGAACACATAGATATAAGAAGCAAAAAATAAAGGATTAATTACACTAATATCCACTATGAGTTAGTATAGTTATAAGTTATATCACTATTCCTTACAAAATTACAAAAATCTTCCTCACCTCATTTGAAATATGCACATAATTCTTTTTCTATTTGAGTTTAATATGCAAACTGATCATATTGGAAAAAGTTTAACTACCTTTTTTATTATGGTATCTAAAAACTAGTTTTCAGTTAAAAAATTAAAAAATTTACGACTTAAATACAAATAATTATATTAATTGATTTAAAATCCTATTTTATTATAAACAAAACATCTTTAAATTTAAACAACATAAAAAATTCAAAAACAAATATCAAGTGTAAATTCAAAAAATTTGATGCCATCAATAATTTCCATGCCCAACACTGAAAAAAGGTGGAAGATGTAGACTTATACAGACAGTTGGGAGGATTTTGTAACATAAAAAAGGAAAGTGGTATAGTTTGTAATTATGTTAACTCACAAGAAAGGATGGCATAATTAATCCAAAAATAATTGGAGAAAGAAGGCCAATGTTTGTTTTGGTTTTTTTTTTACGTGTGTTTCTATATGTATTTTTCTTAAAAATTATATAAAATTAAAAAAAAGAGATAAAATTTTAAAAAAATAATAATTAGAGTATGTATATTATTTAAATATGAAGCAAAACAAACATAGCTCAAGTGAGAGAAAAATAAAAAATTAAAATAAGCATACTTGCCTGAAATTTCACCTTGTGTAACAAAAAGTTCTCATTTCAATAATGGCATATTAACAATTATATTTATGTATGTTTAATTCCTTTAATTATCATTAATTGTTTCAAGTTACAATTAAGAAAAATAATGTAATTCACAAACTACGATTGTGTTAATCTCAAAATTTTAATAATACATTGCAGATTACATATATATGGCTGTTTTATCCCATCAACCTTTCTTGAGTTGATGGACGTACACTCCAATCCGAAAGTCCCAAAAATATATTTATTCGTCACCTTTAAGTAGAAACTTTCGTACACTGACCAAAAATAAATATATACGTGTGTACCATCACCGTATAAACATACTACAAAACAAGTGACAAGAGGAAGAAAACTTAGACTTCTTAAAATATTTTATGTTAAAAATATTTGATAATTTTTGTTGAGGGAAGAGTTTATCAATTTAAAAAATAAAATGATTTGAATTTATAAATTATTTAAAAATTATAATTACATAACTTATATACATTTTATTTTTAAAATGGTCTTATAAAATTTTTAGATAAAATATTTTAAAAAATTATGTTGAAATTTATAATTACAATTAATTATATTTTTTAATGTGATAATAATAAAAGTAAATTAAATATTATCAATATAATATAATATAAAATATTTATGATGTTTTTAATATATATAATAAAATAACATATAAAATATTTAAAAATAAATTTTAAAAAAAATATTTTTAAAGAGTTTAAAAATCAAAACATATTATAAGATGTTTTGAAAACTTATAAATTTATTCAAACATTATCTTATTTTTTACATTTTATAAATTAATTTATTTTATATATTAAAATTAATATAAATATTATTAAATTATATTTTATTAATAGTATTTAATTTATCATTATTATTATATCAAAAATTATAATTAATTATATTTAAATTTTATAAAGTAATATTATAAAATATTGTATTAATTTATTTTTAAAATAAAATTTATAAATTTAGAAGTTTTAAAAACATTTTACATCTATTATCCAAAACCAGACACCCTGCTACTGAAAAGGCAAGATGTGGGCCCACAAAAGTAAATGTGCAGTATATAAATTTCTAGATAGATACACGTACGCATACAGCTCGATCTTTCTTCTAACTTTTTCCTTCTGCACTTCGTCTCGTTTTGTTGTAAGTTGTAACTGATCGCAGAAATGGTGGACGGCACTCAGCCGGCGGACGCAGCGATGTCGGAGGGGGCGGCGGAGCCGCAGCAGCAGCCGCCTCCGATGGGTAACATGCCTGCCACGCTCAGCCACGGCGGACGTTTCCTCCATTACAACATATTCGGCAACATCTTCGAGGTCACATCCAAGTACAAACCCCCAGTCATGCCCATAGGAAAAGGCGCGTACGGAATCGTTTGGTAAAGGAAATTCTTGTTTCTTCTTCTTTCTCTTCCTTGTATTGTTTTTACTCCCTTCCCGTAATAATTGCTGTACCAATTCACTTTTGTCTTGTTTTTTTTTTTTTTTTTTTTTTGGGAAAAGCTCGGCTTTGAACTCTGAGACGAATGAGCATGTGGCGTTAAAGAAGATAGCAAATGCTTTTGATAATAAAATTGATGCCAAGAGGACACTGCGAGAGATCAAGCTTTTGCGGCACATGGATCATGAAAATGTTAGTGAATTAATGTTCTTTTTAGCTATGTGCGTATATTTGTTGGTAGGCTTGTGTTAGCATGTGTAATTGTTGTTTTTCCATGGCTTAGTTGTTAGATGATTGCTCAGGATTACAGAAGATAGCTCAGAAGTTCATTAAATATCCAACTTTTTCGTAGAAAAAAATTGCCGCTTCGGATCCTGATCCGCGCGTTTCTTTAGATATACGACTTTGAACTTATAGCTGGTGATTAAATTCTTGATCAGTTCGAATGAATTTCTTGGAGCAACAAAGCTTGTGTAGTTGCTTTACTTTATGTGAGAAAGAACTGATTTTAACAGCAATATTGGCGTTTTTGTCCTAGTTCTTTGGTTTTGTGTACTCTTCCTTATTCAATGGGGTTTAAGTTGGTATGTTAACATCCATGGTTGAGCATAAGCAAACAAGTGTCTAGGTCCTAGGAGAAGCTAATTTTTAATGGATGGAATTTCAACACTTGGGTTTTAAAATTTGAGTGTGAAAATCCCGAAGCCTGATATTGATGGCTGACTAACCGGAAAGAATAAGTTTCAGTATGACCAGTTTGAATGATGTATTTTTATCAACTTTTAAGATGTGATCTTTGAGTCTATTTTTCTTTTGACTCAAATAATTGTTCATTTGGGTGCTCTGTCAAGATGGAATTTCAAATTTTTGAAGAGTAAAATGCCCAATTGAGTGAAAACAATTAGATTTAATGATTATTTCTATTTTTATTTTTTAAGTCAGAATCTGGGATATTGTTAATTTATGTCTGGCATTGGATAGAGAGATCATTTTTGTTCCTTCCCCTCTTGTTTCCTTTCCATGTGGATATGTGGTATTGCAAAAGATCAGATATTTTAGAGCTGTGAGAAACTTGAGGACGAATGTAACGTATGGAACCTGATATTTTTGGTTGATAAGGAATCCTGCCTTTTTCCTAAGCTAAAAATAAAATGTTAACTTTTCATTGATTGTACTATTAATTATACTATTTCCAGCTCACATCCTCATTTTGTGGTACAATAAAGTTAAGAAACAGAGAGACAAAGAGTAATAGTACAATTTTTTAATTTAAGTAAATTTACTGAGAAGAACATCCTCCCTTCAAAGATAAAAAACTTAATGAAGAAATCCCCTCTTAAATGACTTAATTACTGAAGTGCTCATAACAGTTAAAATGCTTGGCCCAATGATTCAAACAGTTAGTTTATTCAAGTTAGTTGGGTATGTCATCATGGGATCCATGATTCAGTGTATATCATACACTTTACAAGGTTTGTTCCCAAGTCTGATTTCCTGAGGTATGTCCTTTAAATCACACAACAAGATTGTAAATCAATAATGCAAAAAGTTGCAATCATGCAAAATTTTATGAGAACATACCAGAATTTGACAAAAGTATATTACATGCATTGTTCATTGCATTACAGTTATATTGCAAGCATGATCGCACCTTCAAAATCCAATTTTTTATCCTCATGGATCATGTTTGGCTTTAATAGAGACAACTTTAATAGGGGTAGAGAGTAGAAACACCAAGAAGAAATGTAGAACTTGTCAGATAAGAAGAATTGGAACTCTAAAAAATAAACTGTGGAATAAGCTTTATCAAGTGGTAAAGGTACTGTACTCCTCCTACATGTTTATCTATTTGTGTAAAAGTAATGAAGTCAATTTTTAATTTTCAGTACTAATGAAATAGCCAGTTAAAATCTCAGAATCGGGTGAGGTTTTCATTTCAGCTTTTGGAAGTTGGAATCAAGTTTTTGTTAGTCAAAACATGTACTTGAAGAAAGAATACCCATTAAATGGAAATTTTTAGCTTAGGAAAAAGGCAGGATTCCTTATCAACCAAAAATATCAGGTTCCATACGTTACATTCGTCCTCAAGTTTCTCACAGCTCTAAAATATCTGATCTTTTGCAATACCACATATCCACATGGAAAGGAAACAAGAGGGGAAGGAACAAAAATGATCTCTCTATCCAATGCCAGACATAAATTAACAATATCCCAGATTCTGACTTAAAAAATAAAAATAGAAATAATCATTAAATCTAATTGTTTTCACTCAATTGGGCATTTTACTCTTCAAAAATTTGAAATTCCATCTTGACAGAGCACCCAAATGAACAATTATTTGAGTCAAAAGAAAAATAGACTCAAAGATCACATCTTAAAAGTTGATAAAAATACATCATTCAAATTTTGCATGATTGCAACTTTTTGCATTATTGATTTACAATCTTGTTGTGTGATTTAAAGGACATACCTCAGGAAATCAGACTTGGGAACAAACCTTGTAAAGTGTATGATATACACTGAATCATGGATCCCATGATGACATACCCAACTAACTTGAATAAACTAACTGTTTGAATCATTGGGCCAAGCATTTTAACTGTTATGAGCACTTCAGTAATTAAGTCATTTAAGAGGGGATTTCTTCATTAAGTTTTTTATCTTTGAAGGGAGGATGTTCTTCTCAGTAAATTTACTTAAATTAAAAAATTGTACTATTACTCTTTGTCTCTCTGTTTCTTAACTTTATTGTACCACAAAATGAGGATGTGAGCTGGAAATTGTACTGCCTTTTTCATTTGCATTATTGTTTTTAGTCATTTAATGATGCAAATCTTGTTCATTGCAGGTAATTGCAATCAGAGATATAATCCCACCTCCACAAAGGGAAGCTTTTAATGATGTTTACATTGCATATGAACTTATGGATACTGATCTCCATCAAATCATCCGTTCTGATCAACCTTTGTCGGAGGAGCATTGCCAGGTTCCTTTTTTTTCTCAGTTTTATTTTGAAAAATCTACTAACATTAAGCTGTGGCATCTTTATATTTGTGCTATGCTATTCATTTTTTTTTTCACGAAGCATAAAATTTCTTGACAAGACATAATGCATTTCATGAACTCTTTCAATTTCTTTTAAATATTCTCTCCTGTAGAACTATGCCTAAATTAAGTAGTTGTGATAGCGAATACTCTTAGGGACGTGTTCACTCTAAAGGATTGGGCTGGATATTTTCAAAGGATAAAATCCATAATATGGGTGGAGGTTTATGGTATAAAATTACTGTAATAATATATACATAATTCAACCCAATAAGTGTTAACAAAGTAATCATTTTAATCAATCCTTTTAGATTTTATCTCATATATGAATGTGTACATGACCTAGCAAGTTACGTGTGAAAATTGTTAGTGGGTCTCTTGAATATGCATAACTTGCTTCCATACAATGGGCATCTCAGATTTTATTTCATGACTTTCAGGGGACTTGTTGTTTAGTTTGAAGTTGATTTAAAAGCAGTTATTCTGATTCGTGGAATACATTTTGCCTGATGTCTTATTCTGTAATGGTTACAATGTAGCACCATGGTTCTTTAATGATTATACACTGGTTTTATGTTGTCTGTCAAGTCATCCATTGCATTCACTGTAAAAATCGTTTATAAAAAAATACTCACTGTTACCTTGTTTTTATTGCAGTATTTCTTGTATCAGATTCTCCGCGGGTTGAAGTACATACATTCTGCTAGTGTTCTTCACAGGGATTTAAAACCTAGCAATCTTCTCCTGAATGCGAACTGTGACCTAAAGATATGTGATTTTGGATTGGCACGAGTCACCTCTGAAACTGACTTGATGACAGAATATGTTGTTACAAGGTGGTATCGGGCACCAGAGCTGTTGTTAAATTCATCTGATTACACTGCAGCTATTGACGTATGGTCAGTGGGGTGCATTTTCATGGAATTGATGAATCGGAAGCCACTATTTCCTGGTAGAGATCACGTCCATCAATTGCACTTGCTTATTGAGGTATCTCTCCCCGTGTTTATATCTAATTTGGATGTCTAAAGTTGAATTGATACCCAGACAATTTTTATGTTAATCTTTCCATTGTAGCACTTTTATTCTGTTTCTTGGTTACAGCATACTTAATTTTATATGTAAATTGGATATCTTTTTGAAGATTAATGATCAGAAAAGGAACGCACAGCAGTTCCTTTCTTTTTGGGGACAATTCACACTTTAGACTTAGCATCTTCCATCTTAAAGAAAATAATAAGAAAAAACAAAATCACTAGAATCGACTTTTCCCCTTTCTGTTGAGTTTGTACCTCAAAGATTCTTGTCTTAAATGCAGTCCCTCGCACTTGCAGCAATGCAGTGATCTTAGTCTCTTGGTAATTAGAACCGTTGGCGAAAGCTAACCATATAATTGGCAAGCATTATGCTTGAGAAAAATAATTGAACTTCACGTTATTATTAAAATATTACTGCAAAAGGTAATCCATATTGAATTTACTGCGTTCAAAGTGCATTATGAATTCCTCCTAAACCTTTATTAACATATTTCATTTTTATAGAATGCATAATATTGTAAACGATTATGGTTGTTTCTTCTGCAGCTGATTGGAACCCCGTCAGAGGCTGAGTTAGGTTTTCTGAATGAAGATGCAAAGAGATATATCGAACAACTCCCTCCTTATCGTCGACAATCATTTACTGAGAAGTTTCCTCATGTGTGCCCTCTTGCTATTGACCTCGTTGAGAAGATGCTGACATTTGATCCTAGGCAAAGGATTACAGGTAAAAACCCCCCAACCTAAACTAGTTTTACGCAGCAAAGAAATGTTTTAAGTTCAATTTTAAGAGCCTCTCTCTGCATGCACTACTCCATTTGATTGATTCCATTGCATTATTTTTAAATTTTCAAATCCATTCTCTTTGAATCTAGGGGACTTTCTATCTCTTGACAATTGTGTGGTTCCATATGTTGAATTGTGTTCTAAATGCGAAGAGGAGGAAGTAGCGGCCTTCCAATTTTTTCCTGCTGTGTAGTCAGTAGTTGCTCTATTAATACCATAATTTATGTTTGTACCATGTCTTGGCTTCACGACATTGACTATCAATGTCTCGTTCCGTCACCTTCTTCCAAATCGACTGAACCTGTTTACAGTGGAAGACGCATTGGCGCATCCATACCTGAAGTCACTCCATGACATCAGTGACGAACCCACTTGTATGACTCCTTTCAGCTTTGACTTCGAGCAGCATGCGCTGACTGAAGAGCAGATGAAGGAGCTCATTTACAGGGAGTCCCTTGCATTCAGTCCTGAATATCAGCATATGTGAGAATCATCATTTATTGCCTCGAGGCATCGCTAATGCTGTGGTGCTCATGTTGTGTGCTATCTTCATTGATTTGTGTACATGCTGGTCCTTCCAAGGCCTGATAGCTTTGAGTTTAGAATGTTTGATGAAATCATGAACTAGATTTGGACTTGTGTAGCTGTATCAGCTGAGGCTGAGTGGGTAGTCAGTCAGTAATGGTGTCGGTGTGAGGAACAATTCGATATATATGTATGGGCGTTGTATGCCCCTTTTGTATGGATAATTTTTCTGATTTGACGGAAATAAATCAAGGTCAAGATACTGAGAAGCCTGTGAAGTCCACAACCGCGGGTATCCATTCCATCTCATTGAAGACGAGAATGAGACACATACGGTGAGAGAAGAGATGAACAAAAAAGCATGGGAGGGTGGTAAACTTTAATTTATATATTGGAAAGTATAGCAACAATGAATAAAATATACCCGATTAGAGGTTTTCTTTTTAACAGACAAATCTACTTTTGGTTGATCTATGAAGAATTAGGTCTCTTATTAAGCAATGTGCTGGGTCAAACTGATCCATTAAAGTTAATCCTAGTCTCAGCCTAATTAAGGTTGGACCAACAGCCGTGCTTGTTGTTTGTAAAGAACAAAGCTTTGTAAAAGACAGGCCCAACTTTGCGTAGTCATGGGCCGAGTGTGAGGTCCCGACATCGTAGTGCTCAAATTGGGAAGCGGGCAAAAGACATGGTTGCGGCTAGGGAATTGTAATTAAACAAATTAGAAGAATAAGTATTTATCTAATGATTATCACTTGACATGGATCCAACCAAAATATGCAAGATTTTAAATTCCCAATTGCTATTCTTTTTCATGAATTAATGATACAACTCACCACATGCAATTCGTTTCTATTACAGCCACTTGACAGGTGTTTTGTTATTTGGAGCAGTTGGGGCACAGCCAATTCAGGACATAATAATGACCAATGTTGCTTTGCTGTCCATGGTTTCCAGTGGTTGTGATACTATTATGGCATAAAAAGGCTGGAGATAAATAGTTTGGCAAGATACACTTGATTTTGTCGTCTCTCAGTAATGGGCCCTTTTTTTTTTTTTTTTTGTTATTGCTGATATGCAGGTCCTAGTTGTAGATCACAATGACCCATAATGTGGCCAACACATGGGGCTCACAGATGCCATACATAACTTCAATTCTACATAACTTGTACCGGCACAACGGGTCACCAGCATTATTACAATACGGACATGACACAGGCTACCTAAATCCCTGATTTCCCACATTACTAGAAATTGAAATCATTGGATGATCTAAGCCATATATATCATCAATGTAATTGCTTTGTAGGGAACTTATACGCGAACAATCTAATGAAATAATTTTATTTACTTTCTCAATTTGAACACACGCAACCTGTATATACAAATATACAAGAAGTGTGTGACTCATGTCATCGTTAAGAAGTGTAAAATTCATTGATGGAAATATTATATTATGCTAATAAGGGAAGTTAATATTCGAGTAACAATTTGAATTGGATAACTGCTCGTTTTAATTTTGTCAAACTTAAAATCCAATTAGAATTCAAGTTAAATTATGAGATTAAGTTTTTTTTTTTAAAAAAAAATATTTAAATTTAGATTGAGTTCGATTAAATTATAAAATATTGTTGAGCATAATCCAATAATTTACCTTGCTAACACCCCAATAATAATATAAGATCACTGCAGAGACCCAAAAGAACTATGATTAGATTACATTGGCTTACTTTATTTTTCACAATCTTTATGAAATGAAGCTAAATAAATAATTATTGCCGAATGGAGTACAAATCAAGTAATAGGGGCCCTTAGGACAAGCCTTGCGTTGGAAATGCATACAATTCTGGCCAACATATGGTCTCGCCTAATATAATTGTGTGTAGCCATGGAAAATGTAAATAACTGATACTTAATTATTGGGTTCTTGGATGTTTTAAATTTTTTAGTATGCCGGCATGCATTTCTGAACATCATCGTATGAGACCACAGTGAACGTTAAGGGTTTCCATTGCATGCATGCACGTGGTTGGTTTCATCGGAAATTAGTAGGGGTTAAATGATAATCAGCAATGTAGTAATCCCGACAAAAAAACAAGTTAATACGAAATATATGAAGTTGATTTGTAAAGGCTATTTGAATCTCATTACGTGTGATGGATGGATTGAAATTGGAGATGTGAAATAGTTTTGTATATTATACTACTATCATCATGCATAGCTCTCACAATTATTTTTTTTTAAATATAAAATTACCTGTACAATATTAGAATAAGATGGGATCTTTCCAAATCTTTGCTATATTATTATTTCAATAACAATTCTTGATTGGAGAAAGTGAATTTACACAATTACCTTTAATTAAAACGCTTTTATTCTTTTTATCATTTTCTTTTATCCTTTCATCAAATTTTCAATTTATATTTATATGTTGTATCGAATTTTATCATTTTAAAAGATCTTTTGATCTTTCATCAATTTTTATTTTACATATTTTTGCACAATGTAAAATCATATGATTTTCTTATTTTGATTTTTAAATATTTTTTTCCTGACTTTTTTATTTGTATTCTCTGTCAAATTCTCTTCTTCTTCTTCTTCTTCTTCTTCCTTTTTTAATTTGAAATTCTCTTGATATTTCTTTATTTTATTACTTCAAATATTCTTTATACTAGATAATTTTGTCGTTATTAATTAAAATACAATAATTTTATAATATATCAATAAATCCACACATGCATAGACAGTGTAGATTTTACCAGTAAATTATAATGATCTGGCATTGATCCATTCTCTTTTATAGTTTTTTGTATTAAATATCCAATGTTTATATACAATTCACACAGTCTGCTATTTAATACTTAGTTTGAAAAAAATCTCATATTTTTCCATAATGTGGAACAGCATTTTGGTTCTAATGCTACTATGGATTAGCGTGAATACGATTTTTCATTATATCGACAGGTTAATAATATTCAATCATCATCATGAGCAAAAGCAATTTTACAGAAGCGTATTTTGCAGTATATGGATAATTTTACTGATCACTGAAACAGCTTTTGGAATTAAAGCCCACTGTATAGCACTGAAGGGTCGTTACATTATGCCGATACTTTTATTAGGGTAAAATAAAAGATAGAATACTTAGTTCGATAAATGTCTCAAATAAATAAATAAATAAATGCACTTTGTTGATAATAGTGAAAAACACATAAATAAATAAATAAATAGCAATGTCAACAAAACGTTTGTTGACCTAACACAACAGTCAAACAAGTGCGTGGCACGTTGCTTCGCACATTCCTCCTTAAATACCGATTGTCTTACGCCCTAATTGGATTTTAGAAGAAATGAATAATCTTAAATCAGAAGTTGTCATGACGAGGCTAACCACCACCAGCTTTCAGCATATAAATATTTATATTACATGTACAAAGTCCGAGACGAAGGTACGACCGATATTATTTTTATTTCTGACGATTACGTCCATTTACTGTTTTATAATTCTATTGTGTATTTTTATATTTCTTACATAATTGATCGAAATTAGGCAAAGTCGTAATATACATACGTTCAAAGAGGTGAGTAATGCATTTTTCTTCATGGTGGAATTATCAATCAGCCACCAGCTTGCAGTTGGCTTTGTACTCAATACATCATCACCAACAGCTATGGTGGATTAAAAGAAAATTAAAAAAAAAAAAAAAAAAAACGTCACGTATTTCTAATTATTAGGAATATGGTTGTAATAATTTGATTCTTGGATTTCGGGCAATCGGGTCCATTGCCAAGCTTCATCATAGAAATGTAAAATAGTTTGTGACGGATGGACTCGAAGGAAGAGAGAGCATGAAAAACATGCAAATACTTTTTTGGAAGAAAAATGGAGGAAGGAAAACAGAGTGTAGATTAAAAGTTGGGAAAAGAAGTGGAATAAGGGCCCGGCGATGGCCCCACCAGATGTTGACTACGTCAGAACTTTTGACCACCCCCACAGTATGTTCTTTCACGGGAGTAGCAATAACCATAGGTTATGTTTGTAACCTATCTTTAGACTACAAAATGTCGTTTCAACGCCACGCTGTTAAATATATCATTAAACTATATATATATATATATATATATATTTTATTTTAAATTCAAATTTTTTTTCATATAAATATAATTAATTAATAATTTTTTAATTATTATATTTATTTACAAGCAAATCAATACTTATATAATATACATGTATTCGCATATATTTTTATTTATATTTTAAAATATAATAATTATTTTTATAAATTATTATATTATTCAATTATTATTTTATATATTTAAATAAATTATATTATTTATTCTATTAAAATCTTTTCTAAACATGTTGCTTATCCAAACACGTACCCCCTCCCAAACACAGCCATACATAGGGACACGTTGATTGACAAAATGCAGGTGGGCGTCTCTCTGTGTTGCTTTTGGCGGTTGGCAGTGGCGTTATTCTTCAAGGGGCATTGAACGCACCTAGTTCAAAAGAACGAAAAAAGGGTTCTATTTATAAGTTTAGAACATAAAACCCTGCCGTAAAAAAAAATAAAAATAATAATATATATTACATATATATATAACCCCGCTGTCTGAGTAAACAAGAAGGGGATTGAGAACAACAGGAAACACCACATCTCTGTCTTTTTCTTTTACTTCTCTTACTTTCTCTCCTTTTCATGGTCATTGCAACACCTTCCCAAACTTCAACTCTGGGCCTCACCTTCGCCTTCAATCAAAAGAAAAGCAAATGTCCCTCTCCCCATCTCTCTCTCTCTCCCCCCAGTCTACAGTGAATGAGAGTGACACCCCCATCTTACGAAATAAAAGAAACAAAGAAAAGCAAGGTGTGGGGTAGAGTGGGGCTGGGGAACTTTCATATCAACAAGAATCTTTAACATGTCAGCTGACCAATAAATATTTCATAATTTTATGACTTCATCAAACCCCTTTTCCAGTGTGCTTTACACTTCATTATTCAAACCCCCCACCCCACTTTTGAATCCTCTAGTGGGGAATCCCTTTTGTTCCCTAATGCCATTTTCCAAATCTCCACATCCCTTGGTTTCACCAAAACTAGCTCAGAATTAAACAAAAAAGAGGGAACCAAAAGAACCAACAGATTGCCCTCCCAATTTTGGATGTACACACAACAAAATTCCAAAAGCTCCAACCTTGGTTGATACACAAAAATTCAGCTGGCTGCAATCTGCCAATACCCTTTTCTTGGATTCCCCGAGGCCTCCTCTCATGGAGTTGGCATCCTTCCTGGCATTATTGCTTTTTTGTCACAGCCAATGGCTTCTTCCAGATTTGATCAAGACTACTCAAGAATGCCTGCTTGGAATATCCATTTGGTGTGTCACCTATCCTCTCTAAATATTCTTCTAACAAAATCTCGAAATCTTCTGGAATATAGTTTGGGGTCAACAGCTGAAATGGAGGTGGGGTCAACCTGCAAGGACTTGTACGCGTGTTCGAGCTTCTTGCTGATATCGTAGTCTTGTAAGATGTCGATGATCCCAAAGTAGAGAACTACCTCATACATTTCACCGCGGTGGGAGCGCGCCAAATTTCTAAATCCCCCAAGAGAATATTGATCAAAATCACTCATTCGAGCCACACGCTCTGCTTGTGCTGGCACGTTGGCCCCTAGCCTGATCAGCGGCTTCCTGATAAAGAACATATACAACAACAAACACAGAATTTAAACCAAGCGATACATATATGAAGTGTAGCAGATTCTTTACCCTCATGTAATGTCACTAGAAGAATACCTATCTTGATGCATCACTGCATAATCTTGATGCATGATCACTAATTTCCAAAGAAATTCTTTACAAATTGGGTATGCAGCTGAGCTTTTGAAACACCCGGTAAACTTTTCTCATAAACTGCCTTAAACAATTTTGTCACCCCAAACAAATGCCTTCCAATTATTTCAGTAAACATGCTTATTTTGAATGGACTAAAGACAATTGAACCAAACCTAACCATATCAAACATTCATAATGAAGTTAGCCAGTTATCTATTAGAAGAAAAATATCTCTTCAGCTGTAATAGTTAAAATACTCTAAATCATAAATATCCAAGTACTTGCAAATACTTATATGCAATAAAATCACTCCAAAACATTTTCCATCTAAAACACATTCCTAACAAGACAGCCCAAAACAGAGAACATAATATGTGACTTGAACAACGAACCTGCCAGCTCTAATCCGGTCCATATCTTGTAGTTCTGCTTCAAGGAAACGACTGCAGCGCTTAAACTTTTCACTTCGATATGAGTCCTTTCCTGGGGAACCATTGTTTTATATAAGTAAACTTCAAATGCCTCAAACGGATCCATAATTTTGAAAGCGCGCATCATGACACTGATGATCACCTGTACGCAGCAGAAAAGGCGACAAACCCATTTTCTCTCGCGTACTGTCATTGCGAAAATGAAGACCTACCAAGAGACTGTAATCCATAATTCTCTCTGCCTCCAAGAATTCACAGTCACGATCAATTTGTCTGGGAAGACGACTAGGCAAGTCAGCAGAATCCAACATAATTAATTATAACAATCTAGAGGCAACAAAAGGAGCTGTGTACTAACTTGATAAGCTCTTGATACCACTTGGTCTGTAGCCGAAAAACAAAGTTCAGGTCAAGGTCCTTGAGAGTTGTGGTTTCATCAATCTGACCCGCAGCCTTATCAGTTATGCGGCCATGAGATGATCCTTTTAAATCAAACCTTCTATGTATTTGGTACTCTGAACAGAACATATTTCCCATCACAATGAACCGGGTCTAATTTACATCAACATGGCCACGAATTAGTTGTTTGGTGGAGACTCATGACACTACCACAAAACTGAAATAATGGCACTGAACACTTACCTTGACACCCCCCACTGGTTTGATGCAGTGAACACCATAAAATTTTGTCACAAGAGAATTTTCATAACGACGGACATGCTGATAATAACTTGGAAGCATCTTAATAAGAACCTGAATAGAATAAATAAACAAAATTCGATTTCAACCAGGAGATGGTTCGATCCAACTACAATCACCATTTATATCGAATGCATATGGGCCAGACCTTAATATTGATTGCCACCAATTATGCTACTTTCGTTATCCTACAGAACACCTTTTTCACTTTAACAAGTCAAAGAGGTAGGGGCCGAACCTTGACTTCTGATTTCTTCACCGTCTTGATCATGAGCCTATCATCCTGTGTCAAGTAAAAGAAGCTTCCACTCTTTCCCGGAGATGAAAATTCTCTCAGAGCATCATCTCTACAAATGGCTAACATGTAGTCTGCAGGATCTACTTCAAATAGCTCTCTTAAATGTCTGAGTAGCCAATGAAGAAATCACGATATTTTAGAAATATAATGTTCCCAAAAATACTACACTCTAAAGTGGACTACATATCATGTAATAATACTCATGTTGTATAACAAAACTTGCATTCCAAAACATCAATAAAGCAGCCAGTTCAAAGAGGATGATACCTAAACACCCCAGGAAAATAGTCCTTCCACCGGAACTCCATGGATTGATGTGGCGGGGTAACTTTTGATCCCTCCGGTGGAAACCTAGTCCAAAACTTTTCCTTGGGGTCGAAATCAGTCGGCTTAAGCTCACACAATGTGGAAGCATGCTTCCGGCCTACCGAATACCTAAAGAACAAACTAACTCATTAAGATCAAACCACAACAACACAACTATCTTTATCATAATGGCAAGAAAACAATTACATAAACTTACAAACGCCAAAACCCTTTGATTATAGCTAGGATCATTCTTACCTAATACCCAACTGGAGATTGAGCATCAGATCATAATTCTTGTGTCCCTTGGAT
The DNA here is from genome assembly GCA_019155195.1 of Avicennia marina. Lineage (NCBI taxonomy): Eukaryota > Viridiplantae > Streptophyta > Magnoliopsida > Lamiales > Acanthaceae > Avicennia > Avicennia marina. Next base: position 529,563 of record CM032774.1, read on the forward strand.
ATGGTCTGCCCCGGCTTCTTAGCTTCCCCACTGAGAAGGCAGCGATCCCTCCGAAACTGTCTTATGCCATCTCGGTCCAGCACAAACCCATCCCCGTACAGCGTAGACGCCTCCACATCATCTACAACATCACAAGTTATATCCCCCGCTTCCCCATCCGATTCCCAAATGTAAATCCTCGGAAAAGCCCTGTCTACCGTCCCATCATCAACTGACGACCTCTTCCTCCGCCCACCACCCCCAATCACCAAATCCACACTCTCCTCATTCACCACCATCAGCGGCGCAGATAACCTGTGGCCAAAGTCTCCTTTAAAACCTTCACCAGTATCATTACTATTACAATGATCATTACCATCATCATTCTTGGCATTGTGAGCAGGGTAAAATGTTCCATTCAAAATTTGTGCTCTATTACTATTTTTACCAGAACCAGTCGACCAGGATCCGATATAACAACCCCCGTCGGGCCATGTGAAAACCCCATGTCCTTTGGGAACGCCGTTCTCCCAATTCCCGTCATACCTATTCCCATTCTTCCATACCAAAACACCTCTCCCATGAATCATACCATTCCTCCACTCCCCAACATACTCATTTCCATTCCTCCACTGATACCTCCCTTGTCCGTCTTGCAAATTCCTCTTCCACTGCCCTTCGTAGCAATCCCCATTACGGTAATGCTTAACCCCGTAACCATGCTTCCGATCCCCAGACCACGAACCTCTATAGAAATCCCCATCGCACCCGATAAAAGTGCCCGTTCCTTCCATCCGCCCCGACTTGAATTCACCGTCGAACGTCGCGCCGGACGGCCAGGAAAATTTCCCCTTGCCGTTCGCTTTTCCCTTCTTCCACTCGCCTTCGTACATGCATCCGTCTCTCCACAAGTACTTCCCCGATCCGTGTGGTGTATTGTTCGAGAAGGCTCCGACATACAGATCCCCGTTGGGGAGGTGTTTCTCGATGACATTAGCTCCTTTACTCTTGGAAGCCGAAGTCGGTGTTATTCTCCGCCAGGTGGCTTGAGATTTGCTTCGCGGAACTATTATAACTGACCTCGGCGTAGTGGTGGTTATCGTATTCTCCAGCAGTTTCTCTTCATTCGAGTTCTTGTCGCCATTTTCGGCTGGCTTCAAGTGCACGAATGTCTCAGGCATTTTTTTCCTTTTTACTGGAAATGAAGCAAGCAACTATATTTGCTTACAAAATTTTCTAGGTCTGCTGTGCTCGACTATGGCCGAAAAGAGATATATACACAAAGCTGGGAAAATCCAGCTCCTGCGGCACATCTCCGGCCCATTTTCTTAATAAACTGATTTCCCAGTGGCTTCTGTGGGAGTAGAAAGAGGCGAAATGAGAACCCAAGAAATACAAAAAAGCCGAGAAGAAAGCGCGGAAAAGATGAACGAGAGAGCGAGAGAGAGCGAGAGATGAAGAATGGACTGCAGGAGTGCGTGAGTTGCGTGAGAGAGAAAGTGAGCCGACATTTGTACTGTAAAACGTTGCCAATTCCATAAGCTAAACATACAATACACCGAGGCGTCTGCGTACGTACGTATATTCATGCGCTATTACAATGACGAACATTCACTTGAACCCTCTTTAAACGTTGAATTACCAAAATGCCATTCTTGACATGCTATTTCAAGCTCAGGCCAACCATCCAATATTTTTCTATTTTTTTTTTCTTTTCTTGTTTTAGACGATGGTTTCTAAATTAATAACTACTCATCCCCATTTAAAATTATTCAAATTAAATATCTTAATATACAAATTATATTCAAATATAAATTTAAAATTTTACCTCTCTTATATTTTATAATTAATTAATTATAATTCAATCATTATACTTTATCATAATCAAAGCAATACTTATTCTTATAATTTTTTAATATTTATTTTTTATTTTTTTATAAATTTCAATTATTATTATATAACAAATATATATATATATATATATATAACTAATTTTATTACTCACTCAAATTTTATAAATTAAACCTAAAATTTTCTCTACTTAAATTATCAAAATTTCCCTACCGTACATTTAAGAACTTAACATAGCCCTTGATTCCTTCACAACTCTGTTCTGATGGGCAGGTCATGTGAGCATAATTATTGCAATTGGTAATAAATTTCATTGCTTTTATATATTTTATTTTAAATAATGGCAGATCCTAGTGTTCTCAGGTTGGTAGATAAATAAAAAGTCTTCAGTATTTATGCTTAAAAACTAATTAGGGGTTAATACAAGGCCCTGTTTGCTGATTAATGATACGATTGCCCTCATTGCCTAATTTTTCTTCCTTTAACCAATTAATTAATTAAGAGGGCAACGCGGCCTGTGGAAATGTTATCTCTTCAACTTCGTGCCCATTAATCTAATCTGAGTTGTACGGTTGGTGAACTATGCAATGCAATAAAAGTTAATAATTATGGATCCCAATTATCGGAGAGGGTGGCATAACTAACAAATTGCCATCTGTAATCAGAATTTGTCAACTTAGGAATAATAGCTTACTATTATTTTTATTATAAAAACAATGGCACAAAGCATGTTGAGACATGGGTGCAACTAATCCTGTTTAATTTGTCAATCTCCTTCGTGTTAATGACGAAATTTTTTATTTATTTTTTATGTCAAATTAATGTTTTTGTTGCATGTCATTTGACTATGAATCATATATTCGTAAATGTATGTAAGAGCGCGCGTGTGTTTCAATTTATTCAACACCCAACTTACTTTATGATTCAAGGATCTTAATTGCAATTTATGGTTTCACATAAAAAAAAAAAAAAAAAAGCACACCATTCAAATCAAGTGAACCCATTGCTGAATTAGTCTTGCAGGATTATCATCATTGATGAATTGTTGGTGGATTGTAGAGTGAAGTGAAGCTAGTGGGCCCGCCGTGGGATATGTTTAGATGATTATACACCTCGTGGATACGTAAAAAATTATATACATGTTAATGCATATTAACCTTGAAGGATTAGAACTGATGACTATTAATCAAATATTTATTATAAGTGATCAAAGTTTATGATCAAATATAAATCCTATATTAATTTAACAAAATATTAAATAACATATTCCAACTTAATAAATGATATAAAATAATATACTCATCGTTATGTTATTTTATATTAATGAATATAATTGTAAAAACACTTGTTCAAGACTTTAATATATGATGAGGTTAAATGTCCTGTGTATAGTAAGTTGTTAAACCTGGACCGACCCGACCGGCCCATTTGGGTTAACCGAAAACGGCCAACCGGCCGGTCCAAGTGGGCGGCGGGTTGATTTGTTTTTTTTTTTTTGTTTCCTTTTTTTATTTGGGAGGAAGAAAGAAAAAAATGGAGGAAGATAAAAAGAAAAAAAATGAAAATAAGAAAGGGAAGAGGAAAGATAGAAAAATGTAAATAAATAACTATATTAAAATATAACAAAAAAATAAATAAATGAATAAATAAAAATTAAAATATATATAACAATATAAGTACTATTATTTTTTGTCTTTGTATATGATTATATACTTAGTTTATACATAAAAATAAGTTATTAATTAAGAACTAATAAATCAATTATTATATATTTAATTTGTTTGAATTTTAAAATAATTAATTAATTATATATTTTTTACTCAAATAATAATTAAACATTAATTAGTATACAAATTAATTATGTAATTTAAAGATATTATTAATATATTTTAAATTTTTTTGTATTAATACAATATATATATATATATGTAATAAATATTAATTGACTGAATTGATTAGACCAATCAAATTAATAAATCAGTACGATGTTCGACTGTATCTCCAATCCGATTTCAAAAACATCTGTATAGTGCATAATATCTTGAACCGAGGGACCAGATTGGCGGCAACAACCCATAGTTGCAATTTGGGGACAAAAAGCTGTACAGTCTCATTTTCATCTACGGTCACCATTTCACCAACGAGGCAACAAAATGTCCCAAGATTTCCTATTCCCAACGTGGTACCTCACAGGTGTCAGTACCAGCTTAGCCCTATATCATCCACAATTTTGGAACCCAATTGAGAATTCAGATTTCAACTTTCGGAACAGCATTTAAAACCTGTGTCTATAGCTTATTTCTGCTTCCCAATTACACAACCAAACCATGTGACGGCTACTATTCAGGTAAACTGTGAATGTAATACCAACCATATTTGTAACAACAAAAGCAACTGTTGCATTATGAGCATTTTCCCCATTTCATCAACAAATTCTACTACCTAAGCTACAATGATATATATATATATATATATGCATATAGCTCATCACCCCAGAGGTCCCCTGCACGTTGTGCATCTTGAAATGATCTGTCGCCAATAAATATACTTGCATGTATTGAATGACTGTGAGGTGAAAAAGATGTGCATGTATTTGCAACTTCCAACCATGCACTCTCTTCACCAAGTTAAGGTTATTTTCTTTCTTCATTTTCTATCTTTCCCCCAGAAGTCCTCAAAGCTTAGTTTCAAGTCATGGAGAAATTGGGTGACACAGTAATTACCTTTAGAAATTAAGTCCTGTGTGTATTTGCATATTCTTGTGTTTGTTTGTAAGTATGTGTGCCAATTATGATGCACCACGCGGCATGTCCACATCTTTGTTTGCTGTCTTGTGGAATTTGAATGGAGATCAAATATGATGGTCCTTTGACATTAGAACAGAAACATCAATGATGAAGATAATTTTGAATTGTGACATAGGAGAGCTTGCTCAAAAAGCAATTCCCACTCTCCAACACAAGACTAGTCTTCTCTCTTTTTTCTCAAGTGTCGGTCCGTCCCATTTTCGTTTGTTTGGGGAATCCAAACAAAAGATGTGCACACAATAACACGATCCGCACTTTTTTGACTGCTGTAAACTTTTTCAAAGTCCGTACAGATACATAGATATCTACTGCTGCTTTTATTTTGAAGGATGATAGATGCCACTCATATGTTCCATATATTTAACCATGAGTTCCCCAAATAAATAAAATTATATTGGAAATAGAAGTACAAGGAAATTAAGTAGGAACAACGTTAGTTAATAACCAGAGTGAAAAAATGGGGATCGCTTGGGAATGTGACCATATCATGAACACAGAACTAAAGCAATGTGCACGCAAAACTTCCTACTTTCCCCAAGACAGACTCAAGAATATTATTATTCAAATTCAATTATGTAACGTGGACAGGGAAGAATCAAATCAATTTTTCATATCTAGAAGTAACAACTCGGTTGCTTCATTTGATGACTATGCCCCTGCAGTAAACGTGCTTGCGGTTCATATCATAATCATCAGCTTCTTCTCCGAATTGTTTGTGGTGACCGTAAAGAGGATAGAAATGAGATGCAATTCATCTTACTCGTCGAAAATGTGATCAGAAGGAATTTGACCAAAAATATCAGGGCATTCTTCCCATTTGCCTCTGTCTCTGGCTTCCCAATACCCGCCAATGTAGCGATATGCGTCAGACCCTTTGTCTTTGGCAAACCATCGAGGTTTCCAACCTCTCTCTTGCATCTTCCTCGCCTGCTTTCAATAAATTAGTTTGCATTTAAAAGAATACCTTTACATCAGATTGTGTTAGTGGCAGATTTGGGTTAATAATGCACATATACATGCAACGTTAATCCCAAAACATGACAAATTCCAATGAAATGCAGATGAAAGGCAATTCCTGCATTACACTTGAGGTCAGGGTTCAGACCATTTGGATTCTGACATTGAAGAAACACAAAATACCCTTCAAATCAAGGAACTGGCAGGTGCAACTGCCATGCTCAAAGATTCATGGAATGTTACAGAAATGCGGAAGCACTAATTTAAATTCACAATTGATTGCAAGCTTGATGAAATATATGAATCAACAACAGTAAAATCCCAAAGAAATGCGGCTTAAATGGGAGTTTCTTTTACTTGAACAGCTGACGTACTTTCTTAAGCATGTATCTTCAAGTTGATGACCAAGTTTGCCTACACGAAGTGAGTAAAGAAAAAGGCTCCAACTAATTACCTGCCGTTGCCGCTGCTCCAGCCGTAATTTTTCAGCATTTGCCATCTCGTACTCCCCATTTTCCAAGCACCTTTGATCCGGTCTGAGTCTTGAATCGGTTGGGGGGAGCTTTTCCTGCAAAAGGTGAAAAGTCCTTTGCAGTTAATCCAATCTGATAACCCAGAGCAAAAGAAAACAGTCGAAAGTTACACTCTTCATACATTTCCTCTCATTCCCAAAGAGATGGCATTTAACACCCAAGAAAAAAAAGGACTTAACAACTCATGCCCTAGCTAGCTGAAAGGACCGTTTAAAGGAATGAGTTTGTTAATAAAAGATGGCATCCAAAATCATGCCACACACTCAAAACAACATGCAAAGTACAAACCCATCACGATGACATTAAACTTGAACTAATATATGATGGACGCTCAACAAAGTGATTCGGGATAATACAAATAAATAAGGGACAAATCCACTTCTAAAAATTGGTTCAGTAGAAAATTGAAACTCGAAAAATAACTTTCACAGTCACAAACACCGGCACTTTGAATCCTCATATAAATTCACCTTCAGCCCAAGAGTAAGCTCATTTAGTGTGATTGCAAAGCGTGTCAAATTATAACGTGTGGGAAATTTTGATGGCTTGCTACATTTCCAAAGCAAGTGAGCTTCTGATGGGGACTCATGACCCTTTCCTTTAGATGAGCAATCTCCATTGACATAATGCATGCTCTCATCCCACTTTCCAAACAAAGTTGCTACAGTCTTTCCACTCTTGTCTTGAACAATTCCCTGCACCTGCAATGTCGGCAAAGCCTTAACATTAATACTCCAGAAGTGTACTTGAACTGAAGGAATCTGGCCGGATTCCACCTCTCAATACCCTCATTATTAGATATAAGAAACTACAACTCATCATTAGTTAAAACAGCAAAATCATCTACTTGAGATAGGTCTAAAAGATGTTACGGCCGTACGGGAAAAATGAAAGTACCTGATGGGGATTTCGGTCTATGATAGACTGCTCTTTGAATTTCAATTTACAGGAGTAATTACGGTTTCCTTGTATTCTCATTGTACCATAATGATCACAGTATAGTTTCCCCAGAATAAGATTGTATATTGATGTTGTTACCTGTCATGACAAATTCTATGTTGTTCAATAAAATCAAACAAAGAAACAAAATCTACAATCTTTTCCAACAATACCTTGCTCCATTGGAAGATTTCTCCATCATCAAATTCAATAGTTAAAATACCAACAGGATCAAGCTGAATTGAGCGACCCCAAAATTGGCTTTTCAGATTGCTGTCACCATTAAACTTCCAGCCTCTGCCCTGGCAATGGCATGCTACAATCGTGGGGTGATGACTTACCTGATCCAAAAGACAATAGCATTGGCCATTGGGCATTATAGCAAATGCAAATAAAAGAAAGGATTATTCCTTTCTAAAGGCCTAAGCTTGATCAAATCAAAATGGCAAGGTTGCTTCAAATCAAAGCAAAACAGCACACATCATAAATTTACCAGCCATACGAGCACAGATAACCATTCAAAACATTTGAAAATAGATTTGAACAGGTGACTTGAAATCACAGCTGTAGCTCTCTGATAAATATAAGAAATGTGGACATATTTCAGTGAAATTTTTTATTTTTCAGCTCCATCCTAGTGGATAATAAGGTTACCTTACAACCAACAAAAAAATATTATTAGATGTAGTGTAAAGGATGGATTGAATACAAATGGTGAGAAGTAATTTCTGCTTCTACTCTGTCTCCTATTTGGGTTGTCCCGCTAGTAATTCAAGTGAATTATGTAGCAACAGAAATAACTAGACTTAACATGTGCTAAGACTGAACATGCACAGGCCAGAAACAAGGTTCCAAATTGCTCAAAGTAATTTATAAACAAGCAATGCACAATCGAAAAGTACATATTGACCATGAACTTTCATCTATTAGATAAGACCCAAGCATTTCAAGATTTGTAATTACCAAAAAATGGATGGAGCAACAATATGTATACACAAAAGAATAAAGATTAGTCAGATGAAATTAGTCCTCATCCTCCTTTGACCCATTTAAATTTACAGGGTTGCATCCAAGTGAAATCTAAATTTGCTAAAAGCAAATTCACATTGCCACTATCTAGCAAGGCATCATAAAGAAAACACAAAAAGAGTTGGCTCTGGGTAATGGACTGAAACCTTCTCTGAGAAAAATCGGAGGCCCTTATCTGGATAATCAGCCTCATAAGTCTCTCCTAACAATGGGTTAAATGGTTTGCAGTTTCTTCCTTCAGTAGAAGCATATCCAGATACTGCAAATGCAGCTACATTAAGAATCCTCATAAGGCTGTTACCCTATACAGAAAAGAAAATTGTGAAGTAGAGATCAGATACTAGGGCGATAAGCTATAACCATCATGTTAGACAGAAGACTCTGATAGAATAGTGAACAAGCATGTGTGAAACAGAAGTTGATGGTATGCTCTACATCCACTGTCATAAATAGACATCCTGCTTTTCTATATCCAGATATTTCTTCATGCTCATGTAACTTGAATAAATATACAACCACAGAATGTAAAAATACATTTAATGCGGCTGACATAAGTGAATCCAACTTAATCTATGAGTCCTCGGCTGGCAAAAACTAAGCTGAAACACCACAGGACACTCCACGTAGAAAGATATTGACTATTTGGTTTAATGATTCTAGTTATCTTAATACAAAACTGTTCTAAGAAGATATTGCCTCTGCCAAATCAATCAATGCAAGAAATTCAAGACTGGAGTAACCAATACCATTAGCATTAACTTACTCTCTTCCCCCATTCATAAGCCCGATCGATAAGATATGAATATTCAAAATCTTCAAAACATTTTTGTAGAGAAGAGAGAGGCTCATTGAAGTATACTGGAAGACAAACTTTTGTTAGATCCTTCCCAATGTTATCTTTAATCATCGACCACAAACTCACTCCTTTCTCTTTCTCAGCAGGGTCTGGCAATTTCTTCCGACGTTTAACGTAAGGAAAGTTTGTTCCAGCAGATCTAATGGCAGGATCGATATTATCATTGGCTTCAAAAGCATAAAGTTCATCATCGTTGGATGAAAATGATGATGCCCTAAAGTCGGATCTACTGCTTTTAAAAGAGCTAGAAGATAGAAAATCCTTGGTGTCAAAGAAAGCATTGTCTTCTTCATCTGAATCTTCTTCTGCTGCATCTACTCTTTCATTTTCATCTTCAGATTCAGTTGCACTTTCTGTTATATGTACAGAAAAAGGTAATAAGATGTATGAAGCTTGAGCGCCGGAAGATTGACTGGTTGACGCTCATTCTTAATCACACAATTACATACTAATAGTTCATCTAGTCTATCATTAGTCTGAAATATGACAATGTTGCAGGGAGCTTACCACTATATTTATCTGGCCTCGATGTAGATGATGCTCCAAAGTTGTTTATCTGCCTTTGGCTTTCATGAACAACTGTATTCTCCAGATCCACCTTTTCTGTCTGCACAGAAATAGCAATCATATTTTAGCCAATCAATAGAGATATCTAGAAGCCATTTTTCAGTCAACACTCCTTGTTCTATTCACAAAGTTTTTATTTTAACTCCTTCTAATGAGCTTAATTCTTAAGAAAATATACTAAAATTTGATTAACTAGAAACAAGTTGAACAAGCAAATCATACAACAAAACAAATGAAAATTTTCATTGAGGATAATATAAAGCACAACCCCAACAAGAAACAGAACAAAGTAAAAAGCCGGTAGAAAAAACCATTGAACAGAAGTTCTGGCATATAAGTTTCTCAAATAAGATCAAATACAGACATAGCACTACAAAAGCTTTACAGAACTATAATCAAGTTGGAAGAAAGAAGAAGAACACAAAGACAGAAAGAAAGAAAGAAGAGCTAAACAATTGTAACAAAAGCTAACGTCTTGCAGTGCCATCCTAATACACCGAATGAAAATGTGAGGGGGAAAATATAGCTATAATTAGTGTTCTAAGCGTGATCACCTTCTCCAATGATCCAAAATCATCAAGATTAATCATATCTAAATAATAAAAGGGAAGCCATTTATTTGTCGACTTAAATAATGAGAATTTACTAAGAGATCTAGACAAAACAATATTAAAAAAATTCAATGGATGGCAGCCAACTGTCAAGCACAAGTAGGAAACGCAAAGCACAAAAGTTACAGAGTCTACTAAAAACTGAGAGCAATTTGATTGCACAATTACTTGAAGAAACTGAAGAAAATTTCAGAAGTTGGATTTGTAAAAGCTTTTAACAGGTACCTCTAACTGACGTGATGTGTCCCTTAGAAACCAATACTTCTGCTTCAAGATCATCAATTGATTTTGAAGAGATGCAAACTCATTCTTCATGATTTGCTCACTGTCCTGAATGGCAGCCTCACTCACACCTTCTTCCAATAATCTCTGCCTCAATCTGTTTGTTGAGACAGCTACATTGTCCATAGTAGCCATTAATTCACCGTTGGACATCCTTGGAAACATGTCTTTGACAGCTTGCAAAGTTTCCATCCATGCTATTCGATCTTCTCTGCTCTCAGCCCTCAGATGAAGCCTCTTTGTACCAGTAAAAATTGAGAATCTCCTATCATCTGATCGGCTCTCTCGAATGGATGATACCTGCAGAGAAATATTCAATTGTAAAAAGACCATATAATAACTTTTTTGAATTTCATCACAAATACGCATCTAGTGCACCTAAATCACACAAATGGAAACGTAAAGATTACCCTCGATGAATACATATGACACCACTAGGAAAAATAAGGTAAACATCTTGCTGAAAAATAAGAGGATTGATCTAATAATTTGAAGAAAGATAAGAGAATATGAACGGAAAAAGAATAGAAGTTTATTATCCTTCAAAAAGTACAGTACATTTTCAAACAAAGCTTGCTTGCATATAAAAAATTTGGCCATAAGTTCAAGCAGCATATACAACAGCTTATATGCTGAGAAACTAAAACAAATTAAATCAAGCCAAAGGACAAGAAATGAAAAAAAATTACTATTTAAATAGATCAAAATATACTTTCAGAAATCGCATTATATGCAAAGATTCTAAATAATAAACCATGCCCAGATCATTGTACTCTCACAAAACCTCGTTACGACATGGCCCAATTGATCAAATTACTCCCCCCGAACATATGAAGTCTAGTAAGGTAGAAGTGTTGCTTATAAAAACTAAATCAGGAAAAGTGAAACCTTCAAATGAACTTCACCAACGGGCTTCCGGCTTCGCAAGGAAGAGCCATTCCTGTGATGATGATGATTGTTAGGATGCCGTGACAGCCGCCTCATCGATTCTTCCCCAATTAATCTCGATCCTTTCTCAGTCTCCTGATTAACCACAATTTTATCCGGGCCATGGATCTTATAATAGCTCAAGACTCCATCTTGCAAAACAAACCATCGAGGCCTCCACCCTTTGCCGTAATTAACCCATTTATACAAAATTCCAGAAATACCATTCCCCACTATATCATCAATTTTCAACTCACGGTTGTGGTTGTTCTGATTGTGACAGTTATTGTTAACCGGAGCGCCACCAGAAGTATGATCAGGCACTGAATCACGCGTTGATGGAACCCTAGAGATCGCCGAGCTCTGACTTTTGTTGAACGGATCGGACGTCGGAAGCGTCGGCATGTCAGGGTTGCTGCGAATAGTCACCGAAGAAACGCAGCAGAAGGGATGCATATCAATGAGATTAAGCTTGGCATAACTTACAACAACTTCCGAATAATTAAAACGCCGATCATTTCCGAAAAATCTCCACGAATTACCAATGGCAGTGAAGAACAATTTCAATACAGGATAACGGAAAGGAAGTGCAGATAGCGGAGAGTCGATACAGATGCACGGCAGCGTGCGTATCGACGTCGAGGATTGAGAGAAGCGAGAGCTGTCCGACGAGGACGCGAAGGAACGTTGGTTGGGGCGGTGGGAGTTGAAGTTCAGGACCTTAAAGGACGGCGGTTTGGGGAATGTTAGAGTGACGGCTTGGTGCACCGTTTGGAGTGACGTGGCGATGGCCAATGACTGAATTATGCTGCGCTTTAATTATTTTCAATCTTAATAATTAAATAAATTCGAAATACATACATTTGGTTTTGGAAAGGATAAATTTATTTTAGACACCTGTATTACGTATCATTAATTCTCCACTGCTTCAAAAATATTTCCACATTCCTAGTTAATTAACTTACTGATTTCACAGTTGAGTGAAAAGTAAATAATTTTTATTTTTTTTTATATCTTTCTAGTTTATTTATTTATTATGCATCTCAAATTACTGTTAAAATTTTGCTATATTGATAACATAATTTAAATTTAATACATATATAGAGTGTGCAGATCCGTCAGCGTTAAGAGAAACGCGTAAATTATAGAAAGAGTCAATATTTATTTATTACTGTCAAAATTTTATTATATTAATAAATTAATTTAAATTCAATTTTTACGCGTATATAGAATTAGAGTGTGGACAACTACTGCTAGTGTTAAGATGAATTAGTAAACTTGTAGAAAGAGTCAAAGAAAAAAAGAAAAGTTGTCGAAAGAGTCAATATTTATTTATTTATCTTTTAACACCTGTCACATGCCATTTTCTAAGATAGCCCATATCTTAGATATATATTTTGGTCTATAATAAATACTAAACCTGAATAAAGCATACCTATAAATTTTAGACAAATTGTTCATCATCGTGATTAGTAGCGTCGCATTGACAACAACGCGTGGAATTAAAGGCACCAACTTTTCTAACAGTAGGTTAGGAGGAATGTGAACTGGAATCAACATTAATTCCAATTATATATTGACCCAACTCAACTTGCATTTAGTGTTTTAAAAATAATAGGAACGATGACTCGGCAATAAAGGCACGAAAAGCATTTATTGAAGGAATAACGTGCCAGAGCCAAAGTAAAACTGGACTGCTTGTTTTAATTGCAGACAATGTGGTAAATTTTAAGTGTGTTTTATTAAAAAAATATTGGAAAGTAAGAATGTGTAAGAATGAGAGAGTAAAAGAAATAAAGTTTAAAAATATAATAACTATAATATATATATATATATTTTTTTTATTTTATTTTATTTTTTTTTGTTACGAAGCAAAACATTAAAAACATTCCCTATATCTTCTTGCACTTCACTAATTACTATTATTACACATTAATGCATTGATTAAGACAAGAATAAAGAAATTGTGTTTCAGACTCTTTTTCCCAAAACGATCAAATTATTTGTTTGGCCCATTTATTTAAATATTTGGTCATGAGTTTGAATATCAACCTGAACTTATTGGATTCAATTTTTTACTGAGCTTAAAATTATTAAATGCATCAAAATTGACAGCTGCTTTAGTCTGAGAAAGTATGGTCCAACAAAGATGGTGCACATAATACAATATTTTTAATTGATATAAAAAGGAAAAGGTAGTCAAGTGATTAGTTGGTAAAATCACCCAAAAATCATACTAGCTGTCATCATTTGTACTTAAGTGATTTACACAACAAGAATTCTGTTAGAGTGGATTTGAATTGATAGATTTGAAAGTATTATTCTAAATTTATAATAATAAATTTACCGTATTTGTTTGAATAACATTAGGTTTTGAATTCTTACATTATTTTTTTAAACTATAACTTTAATAATTCAAATGAACTTACAATTTATTCTATTTAAAATAATTTAAAATTCTTCCATCTAAACCATTTTCCCATCCAGGCCATAAATTCTTTCTTGGTGACATTAGCCAGGCTATGTTTGAACATCAATTTCTAACAATCAAATAATTATTCAAACTGCACGAGGGTGTTTTCTGTTGCTATTTTTTCCAATTGTTTGACCACATTGAGGCAATACTTGACTACGTGTTTAGTGCAGAAATTGTCCAATTGTAAAGTATGGATGTCTTCGTATTGGTTGCTAATTCAAAGTACAAATATCAGTGTATAGATTTAAATTTAAACACGTAATGATTCATGAGGGCATAAAGATAAGAAGCAAAGAGAGATTGGCCGCGTTACTTGCGATTTGTACGAGATTTGTGGGGACTTTTTCAATTGTGCAACTTCACACCTTCACACTGGCGGAAAAATATTAAATATTTCATAAAATTTCTCTATTAGAAATAAAATAAACTTTCCCCCACTTTATATTATTTTATGTCTTGTTGGCTTTGTGGTGAATTGATAAATGTTATAGGTTCTCATCTCTAGGTCTGTAATTGATGTTCAATGGTCAGATTCAATCCATTTCCTCCTCTCAAATCCTTTACAACTGTGAGGTTTTATTTACTTTAATTTATATGATTAAAGTTTTTGGATTATTTTGAAAAAGAATAATTATAGATAATTTAATGTTATGTTCACTGATATGGAGTAAATTAGAAGATAATCTAATGATGGGTGTGTTAAATGAATCAATATGCTTGAATTATTCTGAGTTAGATTGTCTTATTTAATATTTTGTTATATTAATATTGAACCTATATTTTATTATAACTTTTTATCACTTAAAATAAATATTTAATTTATGAAGTAAAATCCATATAAGCGAACAAGTCATCGATGGATCACGCTATTTGCTAATTCTAAGTAATCTTTTATTTAGAAAACATGAAGACTTGTTATGGTGTCAATTTAACACAACATAAGCTGTAAAATCTAATATTTCGTGTTGATTTTATTGTTTGTTTCCCAACACACATGTAATTGCATGTTTCTACTTGAATATAGGAAAAAGAAAAATTAGAGTGTCTTTGGATGGCACATTATTTTTAGAAGTAAAGGGTCATTTACTATTCTCTATAAGAAAGTATTTTGAGAAAAAAAAAAACTATTTAAAATTTTTGACCTCAAATATTTCTCTCCTCTTGTGCATCTCTATCAATTTCACTTCAATATTTAGAAAAAATCTCATTCATTCATTAAATTACATACACACCTATATGTTATTAGTATTTTTATTCAAATATAATATGGCTAATATTAAAAAGCACAGAAAATAACAATTCACATCACACAACAATCATTACTTTCATCTAAAAACATCATTATTTATGAATTTTCTTATAAAATTCATCAAATCACACCTAAATTTCAACTATTAACCATCGAAAAATTTTCTTTTACCGCATCCCTCGAAGTCATCTAATTGCATCTAAAATACTATTTCTTAATCCTGTTACGTAGTCATCTTTCTTGTTACTTAATTGTACATACATACATACATACATACATGTATATATAGACACACACACACACACACACACACACACAATCACTGATTGGGGACAAGGGTGTGGTTTGGGATTCGTGATGATTACTTCTTCATACCTAATTTATCATTATGAGAACCCCAGACAAACAAAAGGTTGTAGCAATTTTCTTTTGACCAAATCTTTCTGATCTTGGTAATCAAAGGGACGTTACAGTTAGGCTTTTATCGTCCTTTTAAATATTAATAATATGTGTGCGTGTTTGAGAAATAGTGATAGTGAGCATGGTTGATAGTACCCACAAAATTATAAAAATGCTAATTTGTGTTAAAAGGATATGTTTGAAACCCAAATTTTAAACTATAAAATAATACCTCAAATTTCAATCTATCAATAACATTTTCATTTAAATTTAAATTCAAAATTTCTTTATCTCACATGTAAAACTAACTAATTATTTTTCAATAATTATAAATATTTACAATTAAACAAATATTCATATATATATATATCATATGTGCACTCATATTTATTTTTATTTATACTTTATAATATAATTGTTATCTCTATAATTTATTACATCATTTAATCATGTATACATATATTTACATAAATTATATGATTCATCTCATTAAAATATTTTTTTCAAATATATTACTTATCTCAATACAATTTAGGCCAAACATCGTATCAAACAAAAAAAAAAACCTTCTCTCAAACATAGCCTAAATGGATAACTTGAGCCTCACATCTCATCATAACGTTGTAAAGTGCAAAAAGTTAATTATATGGCCCCCCTTGAGTTTTTACCTTGTTTTAATCTTTTTAATCGCTAGGGACAATCCACCTAGCCAAAATGCCAATTACGGATTGGAAAAGGTGTAAATGGTTATTACAATATATTTGTAACACTACACTAAAAATACATAGTAAAAATTAATTGATTATTATAAAATTATGTGACAAATGTCATGTGATAACGACGTCAATTGTTCCCTCTAAGACTAGTACTCAAAAAAGGTAGGTAGTATACACAAATTAATGTTCATGGTTGATACTGAGGAGGTTCACCTTCTCCAACCCCTCACTCAAACACATATGCAAAGGCACGTGAATTATGATCTCCAATACGTTTGCTTCTCTCACGTATGCACCAACCTTTTTCTTTGAGTTACTCGTGTTAGATTACGAATCCACTAACCCTCCTTTTTAAGTTGTTAATTTGAGATTTTCTTTTAACACTAATGCATTGGTTAAAATATGACACCAAAAATGTCATAAAGTTCAATTATTTTCTAGTATATTACTATTTCAAGTAAATAATATCTTAAAAGGATAGATAATTCGTACATATACTAGTGCATGATCGTTTTTAAAATTGATATTGGTAGAGGTTCACTTTTCTACTAGTGCATCTCCTCTCAATGTGCATGCGCACACATATATATGGCCATGTTTGGACACAAATTTTAAATGTAGGAAATTTAGTATAGAAATTTAAAAACAGTTTAAAAGTACGAGAGAAAAAAAGATGAAAAGTAAATGTAATATGTTCCAAAAAATTGATTTTAATGGATACAAATTTGAATTCATAGGTATGTATTCCGAGAGAAACGGTTCCTTTCATAAATACGAGGGAGCCCCGTGACATGTTTTTATCCATGCTCACAATAATTCATTTCAACTCCACAAAGCGACTGCACCTGTAATGTCTGTCTCCAACCACCCACACACACCCAACCTGGCCCTGATTTTACACTATCAAAGATCCAACCTAGCGCGATGCCCCATGGTCGAGATATTTAAGGATTTACCCGTCCGCCTGGAAAGACTACGGAACGCATCTTTGTGCATGCCTGAGCCTGACAGATGAAAAGACCTCGCCCAGCTCAACTCATTCACGCACCCTTTTCTCCCAGCTGGGCAACGTCCTCCACGCCCGACAGCAATTCTTAATAATTCAACGTACGTTTGCCCGTCCCCAATCTTACAAACATGCAACTATTACATCAGCGACCTTTAATCTATGGATGCCATTCATCCACAAAGACAAGGAAACTCGTAGACGCCCTTCACAATTTCCTCCCACCGCCATATTGTTAAGACAGGCTGACATGTATTGTGATTGGAGGAGGTGACGCTGGTCGGAGAGGACCTCATGATCATGGGACACAAACGATGTTTGATAGTGAGACACTTCTGCTTGGATACCTAATTACTTTTGTCTCAACATGCAGGGAATCTTTCCGGGATGGAAATTTATTCTTTTGAAGCCGTGAGAAACTAGCCCTTTGAACCCGTCTATGGACCACGGACAGGAACAATATGTTGACCCCGATTGGGTCACGGATGTTCAAAGGTTTGGAATTTGAATCTTTGTTATGTGGGGGACATCGGAACCCCACGAAAACGCCAGGACAGACAAGTGTTTACATTAAAGTTGGATGAACTACAGATCCATTCAGGGGCCCTGTGACATGGAAAAACAAACACGGTAAATAAACTGACTCAGGAAACCCTACTTCTGGCGTCTTGTGGGCAGCACATGTATTTTTGGCTTTATTTGGCTGAAGCTGCCATCACACGTAGAGTTCTCATCTCATATGGATTAGCAGGAGTTTTTAGACCATTTTATACAGTGCTTATCTTCTTCTTTAGATAACCAGTATTCTAGGAATAAAATTGAACATGTGACATGAGGTCCGTTATCTTCTCACAAGCACTTTAAATAAATCAGAACTGTAGTCACATGAAGTAAATCACATTAATCCAGCAGAAAAATACAATGCTTTCAAATGGATATGCAGCTGTGAATGATGAACCACATGGGACATGTATGCCGTAGACACTTGTGGCAGTGGCATCTAAGGACAAAAAACAATTATGCACCATACTTTCTACCTCAAGTTTTTGTTTTTCCTTTACGGGATGAAGATAATAAGGAAACAAATGAATGGTTAGAAACATAAGGGTACATGACAGGTCACAAGGGATCATTCATGTTTTCTGCTTTCATGTCTGGAAAATATTTCCCCATTTTACATCACCAAACCTACATAACTAAGCTCACAGCTTCAAATGACCGCTGCATATGTACAAATAGCTAAGGCTGTCAGGCACATGCATTACTTTAAAAGTTAACAATGGCAGCAATCAGAAAAGATCAAAAAAAAATCAAATCAATAAAGGTGTTGCTTCCCCCCCCCCCCCCCCCCCCCTTTTTTTTTTTAACAATGGAAATTAGCCTCGGAATGAATCTGAAAGAACTTAAAATTAGTCATCAATTCATCTTCACTTACCATTACAAGCATAAATCATCATTTTCAAGAATGTTCATAAACTTAAGTAATCTGCACAAAGTTTGCAAAAGTGAGTGGGATGGAAGATGTGGCCTGAATGGTGCCATGTCTGACCATCTTCAGTGGCAGCTAATAAATACCTGGAATTTGTATAACTCATGTTGCTTCCAGCACTGAGAGATACCTACTCAGGGGATAGCAAGCAACAATAATGCTGCTACTTTAGTACTCTATAGTATTTGTCGTCGTCAATACATTTTTATTTGCTTGCAGAAAGATCCTGAAAATCACCAAATTGATATTTGCTTGCAGAGCACATAAAACACAGAGTAATTTTACTGTTTTCTTCCTGAAATTCTTTGAAGATGAAAAATGAGCCAAGGCTTGGCCATCTATCGAACTTGAGTGGTTAAGCACAGCTACATCCATAGTGACGTCGCCAATTTGCAGCATTTGATGATTATTTTGCTTTGACATAGGTTCAAGCATGGTACCTTGTTTTGGAACAGTTGTGACTACGGATTCAGTTATAATGTGTTTGTACTCGGTGAATTGCATTTGTCCATATACCATTTGGTGAAGGATGCAAAAAAGGACCAGATTATTTGATGGGAGACGACACTTTATAATGTTTCCATCTGCATCTGATCACTTGCCACACATAAACGCTTCAAGAAAGAGTCGTTATTTGGCAACTATAAGTTCTGTGAGCAGCTAAGCTATAGTTAACATGAAGTAAATGAAAATTTGGCTTTAGTGAAGGACCTGCGAATAAAACTGGAGCTTAGGGTTGGTATATTCACTTCACCCAGGAACTTGTCTCTTTTAAAGTTCATTAGTGTTTGATTGCAAGCCTAATGCCAGGTTGCTCAAATGCAGGTTCGCTTAATATGTTCTACTCTGCGCATATCAATAATAAACACATCACTTACTAGCTAAGTTCCATCGTCTCCACTGTATTCCTCTCCAGACGAACCAGTCTTGGTCCCAAATAATGTAGGCCCCATTTGTGGAGCCTCATGGTTTCATCCCATCTGAAACCATGTGGGAGCAATAAAAGAATATAGCGGATAGAAAGGGCTTACAGCATCCATTATAAATATTAGTAAAAACCCCTAAAACAGAGCATTAATGATCAGAGTTTCAAGAAAATCCAAGCAAAACAACATCAAGTCTTGGGGTTCTCTTACCATAGAACATTCCAGGACCTCAGAGGACATTATAACAAGGAATGCAGTCAAGTCCATACATAGTAGGCTTCCAAATCCACTACTTGTATACTTTTATTTCATTAAATGAACATAGTTAAAACTGTTTGAAAATGAATCTATGTGACACTGTAGTGATATCATTCATCTTTATAGACGTTTCATCAAGTCTTGACTTCAGAAAGCCATTAAGAACATAAGATGGAAATGGTAAGGCAGAAAAAGAAAAAAAATGCAGAAATCAGCACACGCTGACAATCACGATTGAGTATATGAATTTGCTTCTCTTCCAAAAATCACAACCGCCACCATTCATTGGTTTAGATGTAAAATGAGATGGAAAGAAAACAACTAAAGAAAACCAAGAAGAACTAATACATGTTCAACTGTAAATGGAATAGACCATCTGCAAACATAACTCAAGGGGACACCCGGTAAGAACCAACTCTGTCGCGGGGAATCAAGCGCAATTCAGAGCCATGTTTAAGAAACACATTTCCTGAGAAAACCATCCAATTTATGTGTTAAGAGTCACAAATCTAAAAACCAAGCATTAGAATAAGAATGCCCAAATCCAGAATTCTATTTCTAAATTGTAGGGACACCACATGAAAACTCCAAAACACATTTGAATTGATTTCCAAACATTTTTGACAAATACCTAACCGGAATCAAAGGTAACTAGTGAAATCCTACTTAATTGGATCTACTTGGCAATTCCAGAACAGCTATCCAAATTGATCTGCAAGCAGATTAGACCTAATTTTTTAATAATTATAATCCAAGGAGGAGATGGATAGAAAATCTCATAGGCAAGTTTGTAATGCATGTGATCCACTTTTTGGATGCTAAAACATACGACCACACATACATACAAAATCCTTTTTGGCAAGCAAAGAACAAAATTACAATTTACACATGTTTTAAGTCAGTTCACCTAACATTCACAATTATAAAGAATGGTGAACAGATACCAGATCCAAACCCAACCTTATACAGAAAATGGTTTATGCTCGGAGGTGATGCTACGAGCACAGAGATATGCAAGAGACAGATTGCAGAAGTTGAAAATGCAACACATTGCTTCCATGAGCCAGTTAAAAGAAAAATTTTAAAAATAAAAAGAGTAGTGTACTACAGCGGCATGCAATTCAATTCCAGAATATAACATCAGGCAGTCTACACTCTACACTTTACACTAGTTCATCTCAGAGGCCCAAAAGGCAGAGAGGAAAAAGAAATCTTTAAAATATACCATACATAATGCAAACCACAGGAAATATTTCTAGTACCAAATATACGGTAATGAAGTCTCTGATCAAATACACGCATCTTCTCTATCTCACAGTAACAATTAATTCACAACGACAATTTCCAAATAATCTAAATTTTATAAAACAATAAAAACTAAGTAAAATCAAGTAAAATATAAAATACCTGCGCTTTGTTGAGGATTAATTCCTACTCCATCTGCAAAAACGATAATCACCAAAGAGGCAACAGCAGAAATTCTCAGACTTTACCCACATTTGGTAGATAACTGAAAACCAAAAACTATCAAATTTGACTTTAATTCTCTTTTCTTCCTCAAATGAGCGACCCAATTAGACCCCTCTATAATCAATCAATTAGCAGATCCCAGGAAAAGATTCGGATTGATAAAGCAAGCCCAACTTTAGTCATTTAACGCCAACAAGAAAATGGAAAGGATCTAACCTCTTCAACCCAATTCTAAATCCAAAAATTCAAAACTTGAGTAAATCCCATATCCCCCAAAAAAAGAAGTAAAAAAAAATCAAGAAATTTTAAAATAAATAGAAGTACCGTTCGTAATGATAGCGCTAGTTTGAGGCGGCACTTTGAATTCCTCAGCAGCAAATTTCAGAACTGCAGTGAACGGAGCAGCCTCTGGTACGCTAAATCTGTTTCTCAATTTTACGGAAAACGGAAAAGCAAATAAATTAATATCTTCACAAAATGAAAAAAAAAATATATGTTTATATATAATTCACACTAACAAAATGGAAAATCGCTCACACTTTAAACGGAAGTTTGGGATCCGAAGTCAGGGTGACTTTGAACGACACCTTTCCGCCGGCGGCGCCACCGCTCGCCATGCTCCTCCGATGTAAAATCTCTTTTGTATGTCCTTTTCTTAATATTTTGTTCGGGCGTTGTACAAAGTCACAAAGGTCGTGCCGTATTCGTACTTATTTCATTGCTTCTGACGTAACAAAGTGCAATTTACGAATCGTGTTACTCAACAACACGATTTTAACATGGCCCGCACCCGAAACCGATTTCTGGGAGTCCAAATCAACCCGACCCGGCCGCAATTAGAAATGGGCGTCGATGCGCCTTTGGTCCGTTTCCCTCTCTCCACAAGCTTCTCCTGTCTTCTCTGTGGTTGGCTCCAATTTCCCCAGCAATTTGCTCGGACTTCCAATTTTTGAAGGGCGAAGTTATCTAAAGGTAAAATAATTCCGTAGTGATATTCCTTTCTGCTTTTGTACTCACAGCTGCCCACGAAATCAGAGCTACAATTCTCTGACTGTGAATTCAAAGGGGCGGAACTTGAAATGGGACAGTAGGGTGTAGCAGAATTAATCTGTCTGTGGGTAAAAGTTTCTATTTTTTTTCTTGACTTCAGAAGTGTGTTGTGTTCCGTCAGAAATCTGAAATGGAAAATTCCTTCGAAATTTCGCTTTCCCAAAATTTCGAGGTTTTACGACTGCAATTTCGTTTTTTAATGGCAAAGTCTTACTATTTATCTGCATCAAAATCCTTTTTTTGGCCGTTGGAAAGATGGGGTTCAGAAGCTAAGAAAAATAAAAGAAATAATAAAGTGATAAACGGATGGTCGTTGGGCCTGTCCGTGAAAAAAGGCACTGAATAGGAATTATTGTCTTAGTTTGCTCGTGCTTTTGTCTGTATCAAGTTGTGCGGCTTTATCTCGGAACAATATCCATACAGTTTGATAAGTCGTTTCTTATCATTGTAAGTTCCTACCTATATACATATATATTTATGTATGTATTTTTTTTTTATTTTCGGAATTATTGGTATAGAAGTATATTTCGTGTTTTTCTGATGTCAGAAATTAAATTAAATTTTTAAATCTGGATAGGGAATGATTTGGTTTGTGCAGTGGTCACTGGAGTTGTGACTTATTTCTAAAATTTGCATTTCTCAACGTGCAGTGAGTTTGATGGCAATCATTGGGAGTGCACAGGTGACCTGGTGGGGAATTCAACCTAAGTTGGTACTAAGATCTTCTATCACCAATAGACTATCAACACCTCTCCAATGGTAAGCAATTTGGGGAGTGATTTTGGGTTTTTATAATAGCTCTTTTTAGGACAATCTTGTATCTGTATAATGCCTAATAGTTGCGCCACTCACACATTCTTGGCTGTTGCACTCTTCTATCTGTTAATATATGCTTTTTTGGTTGATCTGGAGCTGTGTTAATTTTTGCTGGCTTTATGGCTTTCCTTTCTTTTTCTTGTCTTTTGGCATTTAGCATTAACACCAGAATGCATCTTTTGAGTGTATTGTAGTGTTTGCTCATCTTTCATAGCATGTACAGGCTTGTCCATTAGCTTGTTGTTAGGCTTGTAGACTGTTCACAGTTTTTAATTTTTGATTTTATTCACCCCCATAAGCAAAAAATGTATGCCATAACCTGTTGTCCGCACTTTTGCTTCCATATAAAAATTTCACCTCTGTTTCTCTATATCCCTCTTGCACAAGTGCCAGCCTTGCATCTAATTCTTATATGTATGTACATGCGCTCAGACGAGACATGCAATGTGACCTTCATGGTATTATTTATTCTTCAATATTAAGTTTTGCCTAAGTTTACTCTCTCTCCATATCTCTCCTTTTTTGGTTCATATGTTATGGAGTCGATATGTGTGAATATAGTTAGAACATTTTCAAATATAGTTAGAGTATTTTTGTTGCTGATTGTATGATTTGCATGTTTGTACAGTTATTTTTGCTAGGTTGTGTGCTTGCAAGTGCATGTTTTATTTGGTGGGAAGGGGGGAGGCCATCTTTGTGTTCATGCTTACACTCTTGTTTACTGTTTCCATTTTTCTTTCTATCATTCTTCTCTTATGGTGCAGAATCAAATTCATATTTATGATTCCAATATCTCATTGTTCAGAGTTTTTTAATAGTTGTTAATATCCAGTCATTGAGTCTGTCATTTATCTTTCTGTGTTCAGTACATCAAGCAGGATCAGGCATCTGGCATCACAAAGTTCAGCATTTTTTACTCAAAAATCATTGAGTGCACTTTTCAGTTCAGGGCCATACATCAACTCATGCTCTAGGAGAGGAGCTCGTTTTGTTGTCAGAGCTGACCAAGTGAGATATTTTGGTTTCTACTGTTGTATGAAAATTTTTTTTGATGTATTTATGTATATATATGTTTTGTGCATGCATATACGTAATGGTAATAAATAATTAATGGATGAAAAAAATAAAAGAAATGCCAAAGGTATGCTCAAACTGGTCTTTTTGGAAACTATCTTACTGCACCATTCTTTTTGTTTTTGTCCTGTATAGGAAAAAGTGAGAACTGTTCCTTTCCGTTTTTCTTGCTTTCACTTCTGTTCATTGGCAACTTTATAAATGCAGGATTACTATTCTGTGCTTGGTGTGTCTAGAAATGCAAGCAAGTCAGAGATCAAAAGTGGTGAGTGTTAGCATGATTCTTCTACATTCTCTACCACTCTGCTTCTTTGTCGAAAACTTATATGCATGTGATGAAAACACATTCTAATTTGTCTATTTGCCTGCTTTGGTCACTGCTTGAGTAAACTGAACCCTTGAATTAAACATCCCTTTATTGGTGCCATATCAATCCCCCTCCCCCACCTCTCTCATCCTACATATTAATTGCAATCCCTTATTGCTAAACTAACCTTCTTCTTCAGCTTATCGAAAGCTTGCCCGGAGCTATCATCCAGATGTGAACAAGTAAGTCATAATGCCACTTATACTTTTGCTTTAGCTTTCTTCTACTTTGTTGATCTTTGGTTGGTTGTTTTCTTTTTCAATTGTCATTTCATTTTGTTTCAATAAGAATTTCTTTTATTTTCATATGAATGCACAAAATGGAAATGAATGTACCGTTAAGGGTTGGCATTTTCTGTTACGTAATTGTTGATGCTGCACTTGAACTCTACTCTCCTAAATTCTGCATGAAGAACCTTCATCATGTATGGAGATACATGAATATGACATTGTAGAGGGGCCTGCATAATTTTCATCACAAGAAATAAGGTTTGGGGGGCCAACAATAAAATTTTGAGGGGGCCAAGAGGTATGTAGCAAAGTGTTATTGTATATATTGTTAATATATATACGTGTATACAAAAAATATGTATGTGTTAAAAGGCTGTAGTAGGGAGTTGGGATGGCCAGGACCCTCTGTCCCTGTTCATCACTCACTGTGACTGGGAATATATGAAAGTTATTTGAAGTTGTACCTTTTTATAGTTACATTTGAACTTTTATGTCATCAAATGCAAGATCATCCATTTAAAGCTCTGTATTTAAGATATTATGTCTCAAACGCAGAGAACCTGGAGCAGAACAAAAATTCAAGGAGATTAGTAATGCATATGAGGTAGAATATCTAGTCCTTATAAGATGTTTGTGGTTTACTTTACCAGCATGGAGAATTTACTACATTATTAGAGTGCTTTTGTGACAGGTTTTATCAGATGATGAGAAACGCTCCATTTATGACAAGTATGGGGAAGCTGGGCTTAAAGGTGCAGGCGTGGGTATGGGGGTAAGTACTTGTGCTTCAGTAGGCAAGAGAAAATCTATAAAAGAAGAGGAATAGAAAATAAACGAAAAAAGTATAAACATTGGTTTCTAAATAATAGTTCCCTCTACATGCAAGTATTCTAAGATCTCCTGTTCTTCACTACAGGATTTCAGCAACCCCTTTGATCTATTTGAATCGTTATTTGAGGGAATGGGTGGCATGGGCATGGGGGGAAGAGGCTCTCGCAACCAAGCCACAGAAGGTGAAGACCAGATGTATAATCTGGTTCTGAATTTCAAAGAAGCGGTATTTGGTGTCGAGAAAGAGATTGAAATATCTCGTCTTGAGAGCTGCAGCACCTGTGATGGATCAGGATCAAAACCTGGAACCACGCCATCTAAATGTAGCACATGTGGTGGTCAAGGGCAAGTTGTATCATCAGCAAGGACTCCGCTGGGCATCTTTCAACAGGTCACGACGTGTTCCTCTTGTGGTGGAGCTGGAGAAGTATCTACCCCTTGCAGTACCTGTGGAGGGGATGGCCGAGTGAGGAAGTCTAAGCGTATCAGCCTGAAAGTTCCAGCTGGGGTAGACGCTGGAAGCCGTTTGAGGGTCCGGTCCGAAGGAAACGCTGGACGCAGAGGTGGCCCTCCTGGGGATCTATTTGTTATCATAGACGTCCTTCCTGACCCCGTTTTAAAACGGGACGACACCAACATCCTCTACACTTGCAAACTTTCTTACATTGACGCCATCTTAGGAACAACAAAGAAGGTGCCAACGGTAGATGGGATGGTTGACCTCAAAATTCCAGCAGGCACCCAACCAGGGACAACTTTAGTCATGTCTAAAAAAGGCGTACCCTTTCTAAACAAAAGCAATAAGAGGGGCGACCAGCTGGTTAAAGTGCAGGTTGAGATTCCGAAACGACTAAGCAATGAAGAGAAGAAGCTCATTGAAGAACTTGCCAACTTGGACAAGACAAAGGCTGCCAGTAGTAGGAGATAAATGGGCATGACTCCTTCACGGTTATCATTTTCAATTTTTGATGATGTAGTGCTAGATTCTATTATATCTGTAAAGAATATTTCATCCACTAGAAGTTGCATCGTTTCCTCGATCAATTTGCACGAGGCCGAAATTTTGGGATTAGTCTTGTGTTACATTATAATCTTCGTTAAGAAACACAAGTGATGAATTCAGGAAGATACTCAGCAGCTGCTGCTGATTGGACTGACAGACATCATCGTGGGATGATCTGTTCCAATTTTATTCTTGTCATTCCTTCTTCATTTCTTTCCTCTCCGTTAACATAAGAAACGAGCAATTCTTGGGAAAAATCTGTACATGTACTGCCCTACTTTCTGGTTTCCTCCCACATGGGATGTCGTATACATTTGTGGCTCAAGATGTCAGCCAAAACACTTACTATAAGCACCTTAACCTCTTCATAAAATGCTTTCAAGTGCTTAACAAATATTTTATGATCATCAAGGCAAGAATCATCACCGACCGTTTCCGTCCACCTGCGGCCCTCAGCCCCATCGCTCCGGCGCACACCAACCTGTGATCATGATATGTACACACTGGCCGCCTCCTGCGAGACATCAGGTTTATTACATTCTACTGAATATTGCAGAAATGAGATGAACTGAAGAAATATTTGATTCTTCACCTGGATGAGCAGAAGGAGACAACGTAATCAGCGCCTGAACACGTAAAAATACTTGTTGGATCATCGTAGGCATAGCTATAAGCCGTGGGGCAAGCCTGCTTGAATTTCTGCGAGTAATACGTCGGCTGGCAGGTGACCGAATTCCCGTAAACGCCTCTACAGCAATACTCGTCGGTGTTAAACACGTCGCACGCGCTTCTACATCCCATGGTCCTTCCGCCGCCTCCTCTCACCGACAGCTCCTTCGGGCAGTCCCGCCGCAAGTCGGCTTTGCAGCCCACCACGCTGCAGTTGCCCCGGCCCTGGACTGGCGTCACCAGCATCGGCAAGTTGAACCCGTCAACCAGACTAACGTCGTAGAAGTCAACGTTGGTCAGCGTAAACTCGGCCAGCGAAGCGGGCGGCTTGCCCGAGGCAGAGCACCTGAGGGACGACCCGCAGCCGCCGGTCTGGCACGAACCGTTGCCGTTACTGTCGAAGTTGCAGCCGGTTCGGCCCCATATGCGGCCGCTCCAGCCGGGAGGGGCCGTGTATACCACGGTCTGGCCGGGTTTGAGGGAGAAGCCGCCGCCGTTGAAGGTATCGCCGGGCGTTACTGCTGGCCAGATCGTCTCCCTGCAGTAGTTTACGATGGTGAAAGTTCTTTCACCCGCTGACAATCTCGACGTCCCTGCACCAAGCATATGCACATTCTTGAAGAAATTTTAGCTAGCCACAATGGGTTTTTCATTATAACATTAATTATTGATATATAAAGATAATATGGGAGTTGCAAGAAGGGGGAGGCATTCAAAATCTCATCCAGAAAAGGAACGTATTCACTTTTCATCCAAAACATGTAATAAAACGTGCAAAGGCTGTACACGAGTACCTGAGAATAGAAGGAAAACAAAGAGTAAAGGTAAAGGAAGGGTTTTGAGGCCTCCCATCATCTCTTTAAGTCCAAGTTATTCCCTGTCAAAGTAGAAAGCTGGGATTTTGTAGGGTTGTGGGGTTATGGAGCATTCATTATATATATGTGGCGATCAGCAATTGCATGTGCAGCACGTAGAAGAAGATGCAGGGGGAATGCGTGCTGCGGGGAATTAGGCCAAGAGAAGCCATGCAAGTATGGAAAAGGGTTTCTTTGAGTAAACCAGAGAATCATTCCTTTCCTAATTCGTTTCTGGAAGTTAGTAAATTCCACCGGTAGCTTTACCCTTGTTCCAAGTTTTTATAGCACACGTACATGTTCCTTGAGAGGGCCTATCAAGATTCACCGACGTGGTCCTTTCGAATGTGCAACAATGCATTTACACTTACAACAGGTGCTTAATATTGTAACAAATGTCATAATTCTATATTGAAAAATATAAAAAATTAATTAAATATTACAATTGTGAAACGCCACATTTTCAAGAGTTGCATTGCTGTTAATAAATATTGGGGACGTGGTTATCATTATGTCCTCATAAACATGTATAATAATCCATCGTCAGGTAAGCAAAGGCTCCCTTCTCGGGCTCCCTTCAGTTGTGTCATTTTTAATTCATTATGAATAATAGTTAGGTACTTTAAATCCCTGTGCTCATGGGGATCTCCTTTGCCAATTCTGCCATCATTACTTAACACTTGCTGAATCATACATGAAGAATCAGTGAAAGCATTATTTACAAGTAAATTTAGATACTGCAATGTACTGTCTTACTTTCGATAAGAATTATCATTCTTAGCCTTCAAATCATTTAAATTAAAACATTATTAATTTAATGCAAATTCTTTTTAATGGAATATGCTCTGATGTAAATAAAATAAAATAATAACACTACTATATTTATTCACAACCTCCCCTTATAAAATCTGCGCATATTATTAGAATAACCACCGCTCAAAATTTTGTTTCAATACCACTTTTGTTTTGTGTATCTTGCATAGACTACACAAAGTGAACAATTGCAAAAGACACAAACACAAGAGAACGTGCTGAATCCTCTTTCATATAAATAAGGATGAAATTCTCTATCATGTTATCTAATTATTATTATATATATACATATTAGATATATAAAAATATTCATGTTCAAACAAATTCAAAATTTTATTCCATCAAATCTTATAACCATATCTTATTTTCGTACGCAACAAAATCTCCATTATTTTCATCCCATTAAAATAAGCAAACAAACATATTGCCATAGATTTTAGAGGTCCAGTTTGATTTCAGAAGGCAAAAAGATCATTAAGTCGTTATTTAAAAGAATCTATTTCACTATGAAGAATATTATAATTAGTTCCCGCCTCCTTTTGTTTGTTTGAATGGAATAAAAAACACGAAGCGCACAAACTGAGTTTCCATTTGATTATGAAGGCAATAATAACTACATAAAAAGGTGAATGTCTAACTACGCTTATCTCACATAATTTGTCCATATTTTAGTGAAGCAAGGATGCATAAATTGTGTCCTCCGATCCATTCAAAATATATTGCAACCTGTTGCATGGAAAATTGAGCAAGGCATTTTGAATAGCCCTAAACATATTTGTATCCCATACCCTATGAAAGCTAGTGGAGTTATCAGCTTATCCCTTCATGTGAAAATTTTTCTCTGCAAACAATCAATTTATGATAAGAGAAGAATAAATTTGGTGCAAAACATTTGGCTAGACGAACAATCTCGATAATTACCTAATGTCTAGATAATTAAATCAGGTATGAATAAGGCTTGTGGTTACTTGATGATAAAGATAAAGTCTACAGCCACAGGCAGGAAAAATTGGGTACATTTCACGGCCACAAATGCATAATGTATTCTAAGCAAAGTAAAAACAAAGTCGGTATTATTTACGTTCCAATGGGAGGAGCAACTGCATGCCCACCCTTTTACCTCACTATAAAAGCAGGCCACAATATATTCATTATCTGCGTCAATCTCCATTCTCAAATACTTCTCAATCATTTCTATCTTTTTGTGCTTTTCTTTCTCGGTTAATATCAGCCAGAACGTTAGGGCTTTTACGAACTTCTGGTAAGTACTTTCTTCATGCATGTATTGTTTCTGAGTTTTGTCAGACATGCATGTATTCAACTTACAATAATTCACTATGACTTGCTGCTACAACTCGACTTTCAAAGTGAAGCTAATAATTGTCTGACATTTGTTAATTATTTCCAGACACAATTCAGCACAGAATGAAGTCGAGCGTGGGAAGGGCAATAGTTGGGCCAACCGTTGTTCTCATTCTGACCTCGTCGGCGACGTACGGACGTTGAGGTTCGGCTTTCTGCGACTCAAAGTGTGCGGTTCGGTGCTCCAAGTCGGGGCGGCAGGACCGCTTCCTCGACTATTGTGGAATATGTTGTGAGAAGTGCCATTGCGTCCCGTCGGGGACATACATGAAGAACTCCAAAGGGGCACTCGTCTACTTGTTAATCACACATGTTGATGTTAATGTACGATAATAATAATCATGGGGTTATATATATGTATGAATGAATAGATCATATACATAGGTGCGGACGGCTATCATTTTGTTAAATACTAATAGACAAAACATGAAATAATATATATATATATATATACACACCCACACATGCAAAAGAAGGGAAGGAGGAAGAGATTTTGGGACGTATTATTTAATTAATATAGCATCACGAGCTAATCACTTTTAACTAGTCAAAGCACCTTTCCATTATTTTCATGTTTGTTGCCAAGTCTCCATGGCTGACATTGCCACTTATGATTTACACGATAGTTTCTGTTACAACTATATATCTATAGTGTCAGTTGTTTATGCTATTTAACCTAACATGTTTATTAGTTTATGGATTTTTTTGGATATATGATTATAATGTTTGCTTATAACTCTCATGCTTATTGTTATCTCAAATTGGCATTAATAGTCAATTCATTTTGTTACTTGGTATGAAGCAAGACTAAAATAAGTTAAAAAAATAACTGGAGGTTAGATTTTATCTCAACTCAACCTCAAGTTGAAAGGAGTAGTAATGTGGACCAATATCTACCTTTCATTTTAATCAAATACTAGCCACATAAAACATAAAATAATGTATATTTCTATATACAAACATACAAAAATAAGGAAGGAGGAACAGTTATTTTTGGCCACATAAAACATAAAATAATGTATATTTCTATATACAAACATACAAAAATAAGGAAGGAGGAACAGTTATTTTTGGGGAGGTCATCTGTTCAATTATTTAATTATTGTAAGTCGATATCATAATGACTCTACAAATTGATTAGTTATCACAAGTTGCTGTACCCTTTTCATTCATTATTTTCATGTTTGTCACCAAGTCTTTATATCCAATTTCGGTAATTATAGTTTGCATGACAATTTCTATTATAATTACACATCTACAGTATTATGGTTATTTATACTATTTAGAGTGACATACTTGCTAGCTTATAGGCTTCTTTCGATTTGCAATAATTATATTTGCTTATAACCCTTATGCTTATTATTATATTACCTTACGATTAATAGTCAATTTATTTTGCCACTTAATTTAGAGCAAAATTAAAAATGTTAAAAGACAACTTGAAATTAGCTCTTATTTCAACCTAACCTCAAGTTAAAAGGAAGCAGTTGGACTAATATCTATCTTTTATTTTAGTTAAATACTAGCCACGCAAACAGAAAATAATATATATACACACACTTTTGGGGGAGGTAGTCTCTAATCTCTATCTGGAAGAGCCCCAACCCAACAAAGAAACTGTTCATCATCCTCATCAATAAAAGCCGTCGCATACATTCTCTTCTTGTACACTAATATTTGTGCTATTTACACATATTTGTATCTATAGATTACAATATGTATATGTATATGTACATACATATATATATATATATATATATAAATATACATTGCCATTGTGCACACTTTATGTTTGTGCAAAGATCAAAATACAGATATAATAACTTTTTATAGTACATTGATGGATAATATACAAATTAATATTGAACTTATTTTATTTAAACCTTAATAATATAAACACAAAAAATTTACATAATAAATTTTTTTGTTTAAGAACAAGTAAAAAGTTAAATAATTAAATTAAAAATAATTTATTATATTTTATTATATAATATATGCCAATGTGTGTGAAACAAAGAATAAATAAATTTGGTGTCTTGATAATTAGAAATGAATTTGCAAAAGATTTTAGCGGATAAAAGTCAATCACTCTGCACTCAAATTTGAAAATAAACATGATAAGTTAGTTCTTATAAGTTAATTAATTAATATGATAAGGTTATATTTGGTAAAGTATTAAAAGACAAAAAACATTTATTATAAGAGGTGGAGGCAGCTTAATTAATAATGTAGTCTAGTCATAATTAGTCATAGTGATGTGCAAAGATTTTTGATAACTTATAAAATTTTATATATTGTAACAAATTACAATAAAAAAAATAAAAATTATTTTAAAATCAAAAGTATATAAAATTTAAAATTAATGTGTGTGTGTGTGTGTGTAAAATCTGTCAACTGAAACGTACAGTAAACTGCCTATCCATTGGATTATAAAGGCAATAACCAATTAAGAGATTTAAAAGATGAAATATCTCAACAAATTAAACAAGTCCAATTACACTCTAATCCCACGTAATTTGTCAATATTTTAGTGCAGTAAGCATGTACACATGTAAAATTTCCTCTATTCAAGATAAAATGTCAACTTTTTCAAAAGTTTTAAATGAGACTTGAAAAAAAAATGGTACTTTAAACAACCTAACACATCTGCAATTCGTCCCTTAATGGATGAGAATTAGTTGCGTCGCCATCTTATCCCTTCGTGTGAAAATTTTTTGTAACATTAAATTATAGATAAAGCGAAAGTAAAATTGGTACAAAACATTTGGCATAGGAAAACAGCCTAGACAGCCCAATGTCTAGATAAACCAGGTATGAATAAGCTTGGGATGACTTGACCATAAAGAACAAGCCCGGAGACAACCAATGAAAATAACACAGGCAAGAAAAATCAGTTGAATTTCATGCCACAGATGTATGATGTATTCTAAGCAAAGTAAAACACAACTATTTACGTCCCAATAATGCGTGGAGCAACTGCCAACCCTTTTTCCTCTCTATAAAAGCCAAGCCAGAGGATATATTGATCTTCATCATTTTCTCTCTCAAATACTTCTCATCCAACACAACCTTTTTGGGATTTTCTATATCAGTTTATATTAATTTTCCACGCTTGAGGATTTTTACAAATTTCAGGTACTTCATATTCATGCAGCTCGTGTACTTGGCTTTGTGAGTTTTCAGACATGCACTTGCGATAATTCTTTTGTCATTTATAATTTTATTATTGACCGTCATTATGTGATTTAAATGCATGGGAGAATATTGTTTGAATCCTCAGTGTGAATCACATATTTATATTAGTCAAATTAATTATTAATCATTTAATTAAAGTAATTGTTCATTATAAAATAATGATGGCGGCAACTACCTTTTATCTATACTATATTATTAGAAGTTTCAGACCAATTTGATTACACATTATAAATTTATTACTTCTATACTATTACCTTTAGTTAAAGTCAAAAAGCATACTCAAATATAATTATTAGTATAGCATTATTTTTTATACTATACCTCTACTCTATTATTATTAAACTAAGAATTTATTTATTAAATGTGAAATTACTCAGTAACCCTTATTTAAATTTCTTTTATATTGTGTCATTTTCTTTCTCCAACTTTTAAACTTCTTAGTCATATCTATTCTCTCTCAAATTTTCTTTTTACTTTTTTTTATCATTCTTTATTTTCTTATTTAAAATATTTTTATAACTTTAATTTTAAAAAGTAAAATTTTTATTAATATATAATAACTTTTCTAAATAAATTTACACAAATATAGAATATGCAATTTTACTAATATTTAAAAAAGGTCTTCACCTAAACCACAAATACACGTGACTTGACATTTCGTCGAGTCACGTACTCTAGGCCAGACAGAAAACTCCCTTTTCTACATATTGTTTCAAAGCAACTGATCGGGTGATTCTTGAACTGTTTGTTCTTTCAATTTCTTTCGATTAAAGATTAAATATGGACCAACCCCATTGACATATTCCTTTCCTCGAGGCAGAATTTACTCCATATCCACATATTAATTATTTCCAGGTACAATTCAGCACAAAATGAAGCCGAGCATCACAATGGCAATCTTAGGGCTAACCCTTGTTCTCATTCTGACCATGTCGGCGGCGGACGACGAGGGTTCGAGATTCTGCGACTCAAAGTGCGCTGTTCGGTGCTCCAAGGCAGGGCGGCAGGACCGCTGCCTCAAGTATTGCGGAATATGTTGTCAGAAGTGTCACTGCGTCCCGTCGGGGACTTACGGGCACAAGGACGAGTGCCCTTGTTACAGGGACATGAAGAACTCCAAGGGGCGACCCAAGTGTCCTTAGGTGCCTTTCTTGTTAATTAACCACGTTGATATTAATGTACAATAATCATGGGATTATATGAATGAATAATCATTCGTTTGGGTTTGTAATTAAAGGCTTGTCTTAATCCCATGCTCTGGCATTTATGGCCAGACGACATGTATTGTTCGGTATTATATATAATTTAATGCATTTGTATGTGCATGAGTAATGACCATGTATTGCAAACATATACAGTCCGCAAGTGGTTTTTCCTCCTCCCTTTGTGAAGGTTGAGATTAGGAGGCTGTTTGGCTAAGTTAATTATTACAATATTTAATCATGTAGATTATAAAGTGTTTTTAGAACTTATACGCCTTATAAATCTTATTTTAAAAATAAGTTAAGAAGCACTTGAATAAAAATAATAAAATTATTTTATAAGATTTTATTAAAATTTATAACTATAGATTATTACAGTTTATAATTTTTGGCATAACAATAATAAAAATGAACTATTTATCATTAATATAATATAATTAAGAAGATTTATGTCAAATTTATATACAAAATGAAATAACTTATAAAATATTTTAAAATAAATTGAGAAGAGTTAACTTATTTTTAAAGAGTTTATAAGTACCAAACATTTTATTTTTGTGGAGCTTACAAGCTTTTTTGACAAAAAATTTATTGAACACTTTAAAAACTTATAAACTCCCAGACATACGATCAACCACCCTCTTAATTTGAATCTTTGATAAGCTGCATGCCGCTAGATAAGGTATATATTACACAGATTTAATCAACAAGTGTTAAGAAAATTTATGGCTAGATTTTTTGATATGAAAATTATTCTGATAATCTCTTTCTTATGCGTGGTCTCTGAAATCTCATGACTCTTAATCACACCTTTCTTGACACGTATCTAATTTTTAAGAGTAGGATAAAAGTCAAAATACAAATTAGAGAATAAAAAATTTGAGCCCTGCAATGACAATTAAGAGATATTAGACATGGTATGTCTCAATAAATAATTTTAATTACAATAATCCCACATAATATGTCAATTTTTTAGTGACATTAGGATAAATGTCCTCCATTCAAAATAATAACCTTTGGGCACATTGTTGTGTGTGCAATAAAAAATATATTTTATAATTAAATTATTTGAAAAATATAGTTTATTATGTTATTAGTACAATTTAATTACATTGAGATATATAGAAACTTTTTAGAAAAAAATAAAATATAAAAACTAGACTATTAAATTTATGTTTGCAGTAATATTTTTCTAATGAAGGAGATGGTATATTTTACCAATAAAACCTCTGTTTTATTTATTTATTTTTTACATGGCTTAATAGAGAAGTAGTTACAATTGAATCTATTAAGTAGGGTATTTTCAGATTTATTAAAGAAGTTGCCGTGTATATGAATTTTTAATGAAGAAGTGAGTATCTTTTTGCCTATAATCTCTCTATTTTATTTTATTTTTTTATTGGACAGTTGAAGGAAGTTTTTACAATTAAAATTTATTAAAGATATTTCAAAAAGTTATTAGAAGATTTAAAAGGGGTCTCGTGCATATCTAAATAGAGAGGGCATGTTACTAATAAATTTTCTATTCATTTGTCTGTTTAATTATTTTTACATTGAAGAATACAGAGAATTAATTATAATTAAATTTATTAAGGAATATATTTTAAAAATTTATCGAACACCCAAACGCATTCTTTGGTGGTGGTGGTGGTGGTGGTGGTGTGTGTGTGTGTGTATCGAGAGAGAGAGAGAGAGAGAGAGAGAGAGAGAGAGAGAGAGATGACAACTTGTTGCGTGAGTATTTAATACTTTAAATAACTTAAACGCATCTGTAATTCATCCCATAATAGATAAGAATTAACGGAGTCATCATCTTATCCTTTTACGTGAAAATTTCTAACAAGAAATAATTTGGGATGATTAAAGAAGAGCAAATTTGGCATAAAAGTTTTGGTAGGAGAAAAATCTAGACAACCCACTCTTACTTGACCCCAAAGAACATCTGCACAGACAACCAATAAAAATAACACAGGCAGATGGCTAAGGCTTTTGGAGGAGGAAAAATCAGTTGCGTTTCAGGGAACAGATGTTTAATATATGCATTCAAAGCAAAGGAATACGTTTGAGTTATTAACTTTCCAATGCGTGGGGCAACTGCTAAACCCTTTCATCTCTCTATATAAGCAAGCCTGAATGTCTTTATGTTCATCATTTTCTCACTCAAATATTTCTCTGATCATTTCACCCATTCCACAATCTCTTTGAGCTTCTTTTTCTCCGTTAATAGTCGCCGAGGCATTAGGGTTACAATCGTAAGGTACGTACTTCAGATTTATAATGCAGCAGCGTGCATAGATTTTGCTTACAATAATTCAACTCGCCGTGCTGCTACAGCCTGATCTTTAATTTATAGTTTGTGATTTTGCACACTCAATGCAGGTACAATTATAATAATTTCAGAGATAATGGCATAAATTTTCCTGAAAATTAGATAGTGGTTTTTTTTTTTATTTGATAATGATCTCTTGATAAATGAGCGTGAGTGTGGATAAATCTGTTTCAAAATATTTAAATTTATTCATTTAACATTTATCCAACTTTTGTGTATTATGATAATAAAAGCAATAATGAGTTTCACTTTGTGCGGACCAAAGTGTGAAGTTTAGGGTCGGAGGCTTTATAAAGGCCATGTTTTGAATTATAATTCAAAAGATTATTTTGGATAATAAAAAAGTTTGTATGAATTAATGAAATCCTTAACAATCATGTTTACTAAGGTTGATTATTCAATTAACAATATTAGGGTTAAAATAATGATTTGAATGAGATATATATATATATATATATATATTTTTAACCCCTTGATTATTTAATTATTTCATTCATGTAAAATTATTTATCTTACAGTTTTATAATATAACACTATGCTTTTATTTAATTAAGGGTTTTAATCAATTAAAGTAAACACTTGATTAGGTTGTTATCACTCAAATTAAACCTATACAAAGAGTATAGATTAGTTAATCAGGATAATTAGATCTTGGGTTGTAAGAAGAAGAATGTTGTCTGAATTATATATTTTTGTTAGTTCTTTAATTCCGCAGGCCTAATTCAGCACAAAATGAAGTCGAGCATCGGAATGGCAATTCTAGGGTTGACGCTCGTCCTTCTTCTGACGGCATCGCTGGCCGACGGCGCCGGCTTCTGCGACTCAAAGTGCGCTGTTCGGTGCTCCAAGGCGGGGCGGCAGGACCGCTGCCTCAAGTACTGCGGAATATGTTGTCGGAAGTGCCATTGCGTCCCGTCGGGGACTTACGGGAACAAGGACGAGTGCCCTTGTTACAGGGACATGGAGAACTCTAAGGGGGGACCTAAGTGCCCTTGAGAATTGAGAGTGCCTTCCTCGTTAATTACTCGTGTTGATACTAATGCGCATGCTAATAGATATTAATAATCATGGGATTTTGTACATGAATGAATAGCCACTCCTATACGTATGCAATCAGTTAGAAGGCTTGTCTCCTAATCCCATGCATGCTCTGGCATTTATCGCCACACATTAAAACTATGCAATGATACATTGCAATTATTGCATTTTTTTCTGATTTATTTGACATTATACTCAACGAGCTGTCATTGTATCTCAATTCCGGATCCTCGTCTTCCATTGTCTGTCCCATGTAAAAATCGTTTGGCTCCCATTATTGTGGAGAGAGGGACGGTCTTGACCTAGGCATGGTCATGGTTTTACTTGAAATTAGAAAACAAATTAGATAGAATTGTGTTAGAAATCGGAGTTGACATCAAAATTAAGGCTATGCGTCGGAGAGAGGTTTTTGTTGGATACAACACTTAGTAAGAGTTTTGTTTGGACGAGTAATATATTTAGGATAAAGGTTTTAATGAGATAAATAGTATAATTTATTTGAAAATATTTATAAAATATATAATAATGATTGAACGGCGTGATAATTTATAAAAATAAGGATTATATTATAGGATATAAATAAAAATAAATGTGAATATACATGTGGTATATGTGTATTAATTTGATTGTGAATATGTGCAATAATTGAAAAAATAATTAATTGATTATATACATGAAATAGATAAATTTTGAATTTAAATTTAAATAAAATGATATTGAATGGCATGTTTAGTAGTTTGAAGTTTGAAAAGACATTTTGTGGTTGAAAATTGAGTTTCAAACATAATCTAAGACTGCATAACAATAATGGTTCAAAAATCATGTATAATAGTTTTGATTATAATTCTCAAAAAATAAGTATGTATGTATGTATATATGAATAAAAAACCATAAATAGCCAATGTATTTTTCTTTCAACAAAAACATCGAATCATGTGTGTGTGTGTGTGTATTTTACTTAAAGTGTTTGTCAATTGATAATATAATGTATTTTTTATAAAATTTATATCACTATTATAGAATTATATATACCAATATTAAACTATAAATTTTCTTGAATTTATTTTTTTACATTTCTTATTTTGTAAAAAATTTAAATGCATTTTCACATTACTTTTGTACTAAAATTCGTAAGTTTAAATAATTAAATCTAATTTTATAGAATCCAAATTAGAATAGTAAAAGATTGGAACCACAAGCATTGAAGAATCTAGAATTGTTGAAAAATCAAAATCAGAACCGTAAAGAATTAAAAATCAGAAACTAAAAGCAGAACAATAATAATTGTGCATGGTCCGATTTTTGTTCCACCTTTTCTTGTTCATGCCCATCTTGATCTCACAAGGAAGCAACCTTCCAATGGCGCTTGGCACTGAAACCAGTCCATCAACAGGCAAATGGAAATACCAGTTGGAATTATGAAATCCCAATTAACACGCAGAGTAAAATAAATAAATAATCCGACAAACGTGTTTTAAGATCAAACAATTGAAAATTGAAAATTGAAAAAGAAAAACACAGCAATTCATTGTTGAAATTAACAAATTTTCCTATGCATATACAACAATTACTTGCCACCTGCCAGCCGTGGACAATTTTGATTTCAAGGTCCATATTTCAACTCTTCTGCTTGGATCAAGATTTTTCAAAAGATATTTTAAGAGAAGGCATTTAAAGCCGATTCAATGAAATCTTTATTCATCACATTTTGTGTCTGTTACCATGGTAAACATCTTTAGGGAGAATACTTTAATATAACTGAACAATAATTAAAGTATAATGGAATAGAATTATACACATAATATTAAAATAATACTCTAAAACATTTTAAAAGAAAAGGAAACTGAAGAAAGCAGAAGAAGAGAAAGAAGGAAAGGCAAAAGGGCAAGACAAAGGATTAAAAAAAATAAAAAATTCAAAAAGGTCGGCGCCTGCGTGCCTTCGGCGACCTATCATAGCATCCCGTCCTTTCCTTCCTCGCCAATCACCACTCACCACTCACCTCTCTCTGGTTTTACTCCTTTGCCCCAATTCAACATACACGTACGTGTATGTATATATTTGCCCTATTTAGGGTATTTGTTGTCTGTACAATATATACGGACTCGTAACCAAACGCCTTTCCCTTGTTCTATTGACCGTTTTTTTACCTCGTTAATTTATATTTCTCTCTTCCGTGGGTTCTTCCGGGAAGTTTTTTGTGCAAAATGGGAGATCCCCTAAATAGTTTCGTTTTCTTGGATTTGATTTAATTTTTTTTATTTTGTTTTATTATTTATGGTTTTGGAAAATCATGGGACGTTTGATCGTTGAATCAAGTAAGGATTCTACCCGTACTGAAGAAATCTTTGCTGAGAATGATTCTAAAGATAATAAGAAAAAGAAGCGTCGCTCCAGAAAATCCAAGCAGCCTACAGCAGGTAATATTTTTCACTTTTTACTTTTTTTTTGTGGCTATTTTACGTTGTTTTGCTTTCAGTTACCGGCTTTCGTGCTATGTATGTTTGGTCAGTTTCCAGGATCTGTTTTTTGGGATTTACTGCATTTTTGTAATTAGGGTAATGCTCCTAGCGGAATTTCCGGCTTTTATACTAGTCTAACAAAGTCAATGCCTCTTTACCCTTCTGATTGTTTCTAGGATGATTAATGTGTGGCTATCTCTTGTTGGCTTATATTTCTATTACTTATGAGTTGGAGCAGCTTCTA
This sequence comes from Avicennia marina, assembly GCA_019155195.1. Lineage (NCBI taxonomy): Eukaryota > Viridiplantae > Streptophyta > Magnoliopsida > Lamiales > Acanthaceae > Avicennia > Avicennia marina. The sequence continues at coordinate 570,429 of CM032774.1, forward strand.
CTTCTGTGAGCGAATTGTCTATGGATACATCAAATTTGCTGAGAGATGACACCTCATCACATCATGTGATGTCAAATGGGCATTGTCAACTGCCAAAAGACTGCAGCACCTCCTCACATCATGCGGCATCAAATGGACATCATCAACTGCCCAACGGACATAATGCCGGATTCAGATTGATGTCCTCAGTGAATGCAAATGAACAAACTGCAGACAAGAATTCACAACCTTGCGAGACCAGGGAATCAATACTGTCCGTTCCTGAGGCTGCTGTCTGTGAAGAGCCTTTTGGACCTGTTTTGACGGCTAGGCCTGTTGATTGTCAGGCTCAACGAAAATATTTTCCACCTCACTTGTTTGCAGAAGCTGTTACTGAAGCACTAGAGGTCCACTCAGTTCGATACTTTTGTGATTTGTTGAGTGAAATTTTAGAGGCATTGTCTTTTCCCCTTATAGCATCATTTTTGATACTGATGCAGAACGGCAAGTTATTGAGGGCATTATTTCATGTGAATGCTCATAACAGACTTGAGGTTTGTCCGAACAACTTGTTCACTCTTTTTCCCCCTTGTGGTCATATGCAATTTTTTGTTACATTTGGGGCCTTTAGAATCAAGATCTTTCATTTTAGGCTTACTGCAAAATTGATGGAGTTCAAACTGATGTTCTCATTAGTGGAGTGGTCGCTCAAAATAGAGCTGTAAGTCTTCCCCTGACTGATTGCTTATTCTGGAATGTTAATTTCAAGCATGAATCTATTCCTTCATTTATTCTGTCAATATGTCTAATTTTCTTCCTTAAAGTTTACTGCATTGCAGATGTTATACACCGTAGCTTCTTATCAAAAAAGAACTGCTCAATTTTTTAGAACATTTTAATATGAGCTGAACAGACTATTGTACTTTTTACTGGGAAGGAACTCTGCCAACAATAATAAAACATTATCCCAAAATTAAAGCACTTCTTTCATAGAGATAGTCAGCTCTTTTATTTTTTATTTTTAAATCTACTTTTCAGATAATAGCGATGATACGTCATTACTGGTGCTTGAGCAATAATGGGTGGAAGTTGTATTCTTGGGTGATAGACAAGGAATCTTAAAGGAGAACAAAAAAAAGTTAGGGTCACCATGCATAGGTTACGCATTTTATATTCGATGGGGTTCCTCATCCCATGCAAGTGTAGATCAAGAACATTGCATGTCAATAGAATAAAAGAGATATGAGCAAACTTAGGGTTTCAGGGTTTAGGTTTTAGTGTAGATCAAGAATATTACTTGTGTAGTATTCAATAAAATGAAACCTTATTTGGCTATCGTGTCCCCACAATTTATTTGGTTGTGAAGGAATGTTTGGGTTCAGTCACTGGATTTTTGTTGTGTATAGCCACGCAGTTGCTAAGCTATTTTGATTTTTATTACAAACGCTCATCATGAATGCATGATCCCTTGCTATGTTTGACACATGTCGCTATTAGAACTGTAAATTTGGATTTTCTAATTTCACTTTTTTGTTAGATCGAAGGAGATACTGTTGCTGTTGCCATTGATCCTCCATCTATATGGCCTAAAATGAAAGGGTCGAATGACTCTCTGCATAATTCTGCAACCCCTAATAGCATCCATGGAGCCCTTTTACATGGACAAGATTGTTCCAGGGGCAAAAGCAAATTAGATCCAGAATCTGATTATGTCACATCCAGTAATGATATGATTATTGCTGAAGATGGTGCTTATTGCATCAATGATGCTTCTTATGGAGCAACACCAGATAGTAATTGTATGAATGAAGTGCTGGATGATGGTTACATCAGGGGTTGTCAACAACCTATATATGATGCTACAAGGCAATGTTGTCTTGGTTATGCGTATGATTCAATGAATTCAATGGAAAAGTTATGCACTTTGATAAGGCTATTTCCATCAAAACGACCAACTGGTAGAGTTGTGGCTGTCATTGATAAGTCTCGTCGGCGTGACCGTGTTGTGGGTTTTTTGAGTGTGAGGCAGTGGATTTACAATAGAGACAACAAAAAAAAGAGCTCCAGGATGAACAAACAGCAGTCAGATCTCAATAATGAATACATTTTATTGATGCCAACTGATCCCAAACTTACCAAAATGATGGTACCAGTGAGAAGCTTGCCGGAAAGCACCAAGAAACGTTTGGTATCCGGTGATTCAACAATCGAGTATGATCTGGTTGCGGCAAAAGTTATGGATTGGGCTGAAGAATATTATATTCCAGATGCCCATGTTATTCAAGTTTTTGGAAGAGGTAGTGATGTCGAAGCACAGCTTGCTGCAATTTTATTTGAAAATGCAATTGATGCTTCTGAATTTTCTTCTGAAGTACTTTCCTGCATTCCGTGGTTCCCTTGGGAAGTACCACAGGAAGAATTACAAAGTAGAAGAGATTTAAGAAACTTGTGTATCTTCACAATAGATCCTAACAGTGCTACTGATCTTGATGATGCGTTATCAGTAGAGAGGTTGTCAAATGGTGCCTTTAGGGTGGGGGTCCATGTTGCTGATGTCTCATATTTTGTCTTACCTGATTCAGCTCTAGATATAGATGCTCAAATTCGATCAACCAGTGTTTACCTGTTGCGACGTAAATTGCCAATGGTGCCCTCAATGCTTTCAGATAATTTAGCATCACTAAATCCTGGAGTAGATAGACTTGCTTTTTCTATCTTTTGGGATATCAATTCTGCAGGTGAAATTCTAGACCGTTGGATTGGCCGCACCATCGTACAATCTTGTTGCAAGCTCTCTTATGAGCATGCTCAAGATATCATTGATGAGGCATTTGATTTTCAGGATTCTAGTCAAATGGTTAAGCACTGGCCTAAATTGTATGGCCAATTTGAATGGTCTGATGTAATTAAATCTGTGAAAAACCTTTATGAAATATCAAAGGTTTTGAGGGAAAACAGGTTTAAGGATGGGGCTCTGTCACTTGAAAGCCCAGAAGTAGTTTTCTTGTTTGATGAAGAAGGAATGCCATATGATAGTGTGCTCTGTGGACAGAAGGATTCAGATTTTGTTGTGGAGGAGTTCATGCTGTTGGCCAATAGGACAGCTGCCGAAGTGATAACCAGAGCTTATCCATCTTGTGCTCTCCTGAGAAGGCACCCTGAACCTAATGCAAGGAAACTTCAAGAATTTGAAGCTTTCTGTCACAAACATGGTCTAAAATTGGACATTTCTTCCTCTGCTTGCCTCCAACGTTCTTTGGAGCATATCAGGGGGGAACTTAAGAATGACTCTGTATTGTTCAATATACTTATGTCTTATGCTGCAAGGCCAATGCAGCTGGCTGTGTACTTTTGCAGTGGAGATTCAAAGGACGCTGGTGATCTTTGTCACTATGCACTGGCTGTGCCTCTCTACACGCACTTCACTTCTCCTCTCCGCCGATATCCTGATATTGTGGTACACCGCACATTGGCTGCAGCTTTAGAGGCCGAAGATAATTACTTGAATTGTAAAAGTGCACTGCATAACATAACTGAAAAGGAAACCTTAAGCAGATGCATTACTGGTATGTCCTTTGACAAAGATGAAGTAGAATCCACTGAAGCTCAAGAAGCCTTATCTAATGCAGCATTAAAGCATAGGGTTCCAGGCACTGAAACTCTTGCCAATGTGGCTGCTCATTGTAATGAGAAGAACCTGGCCACCAGACACGTGAATGATGCAACAGAGAAGCTCTGCATGTGGGTTCTGCTTAAGAAGAAAGAGGTACCTGTTTTAATATTCTTTAATATACTCCAATTTGGACTTTGCTACTTCCTTTTTCTTATTTTGCAACCATTGTTACTAAAGAAGGATGTAATTAGGAATTAAAAGTTTTGTGTGCATTGTAAAATAACATCTGAATCTGTTTGGTGAACTGTTCCCTTGATCTGCTTACAGTATCCATTTTCTGCTGGCTTTCACCTTTTCCTATTAATTAGTTATATTATTGTCCTGAAAAAGCACATATTCTATGTTAGATAACATATGCTTTATAAGTTGTCTTTATGCAACTCTGTTACAATCTTTATGGGTAATGGTGGTATATGTGTATCTGGTTGTTCTCTTTGCTTCATCATAAAGGCTTTGATAATTTTGTAAGTTACAAAATCATAGATACAGCCCTTTCTTGTGAATTCTGGAAAACAATACCTAACACATATTTGTTAACATAGATGGTTAATTTCTGCAATTTCTCCATGCTTATTGTGTTGGATAGAATGACTAGGGGTCCAATATGCCACCTTTAAAATTTTCAGATGTTACTTCGTCATTGAGAAAAGTTAAATCTTATTAGGGATGGTATCTGGTATGGAGTGTGTGGCTAAATTTTTGACGTCTTGCCTTGTAGTCTGCCACCTGAAGATTTAAATGCCATAAGAAGTTCTACTCATTTAGTGCAACATTAATGCAACCTGAATTGAAAATCCAAATGTGTGAATCTTGCTTAATTGTGTGAAAGTTGTCTAAAGTGTCAGGTAGTGTTACTCTGCTGTTATGTTTGTAGCATCTTTATATATGTGAATAAAGGAAGCACATGTCTTTCTGGCATCTTAATGAAGACTTTGTATGCAACAGAGCAACCAGATCTCAATAATAATTTGACTCTACTCTTGAACAGTCTCTGGCTTCGACCTTTGTTCTTGCTTTCAAGGTCACTCTTTAGTACATGATGATGACTAATTGAGCTGTCACTTTACTCTTTTGGCAGATACTATGTTTGGAGGCCCGAGTTTTGGGTCTTGGACCAAGGTTTATGTCTATATATATACCCAAGCTAGCTGTAAGAACCTCCTACATGAGTTATTTGCCTATCTGATTTAAAAGAATCTTGCTTATTCAGCAATTATTTTCCTGTAGATTGAGCGGCGTATATACTATGATGAAGTGGAAGGCTTGACAGTGCGGTGGCTGGAGGCAACATCGACGCTGGTTCTGTGTCAAACTGCACATAAACGGTCAAGCAAGAAAAGTAGCCCATGCATGGGCAGGACGCTTGAAGAAGTTGCTTTGATTGTTAATCCAGCTGATCAGAAGTTGGAAGCTAATTCGTCTGAACAATTTGGGGGAGGGAATGGTGAGCTGCAAAGATTGGCGGATGCTTCAAATAAGATGAATTACGAACCTGCTTTTTTCCCTCTCACGTTGCATCTCCTTTCAACAATTCCTGTTGCACTTCATGCTGTTGGTGGGGATGATGGACCCCTTGATATTGCAGCAAGGTTGTACATTAGTTCATATTTCCACTAATGGACTGTTTTGGGCTAGCACTTCATGGAGGTGGAAAACAGGGTGTTATTCTGGACATGGTTCGGCTGTAGATAAGGGCAATATGCAGGTTGTTCATCAGTGTTTCCAGGGAAGGGGTGGAATATATACACGATAAATTATGCTAACGTGGAAAATTATCTGATGAGAGTTGTATATATAGGGAGGCGTTAACCTGATGTGCAGTTGGTGTTTTTAAGTTATAAGCTGGTCGAGGGAGTAAGGGTCTGTTTTTGTTGGCCGCTTCATCCCTCATGCCTTGGTTCTTCTACGTATCAAAGCTGTTCCCGGATCCTTAGTTAGATTATCCTAATCCTGATTGAGAATGAGGAATGCACTTTACTGATTTAGTAAAGACAACATAACTAGCTGAACACGGACTTGCCCCTTCTGATGTTAGACTGGAGACTCTGGATTGGGGCTTTATTAACTTATATTTATCTAGCCGTTTGCGACATTTTCAGTTCTTTTCCCTGATATTTGACCTAACATATTGATGGATCCACTTGAAACTTCCTTTTATGTACCCACTTCGTTTAATGAAGAGAATTATCTGATTTGCATTGTTATGGAATTGGTTGGCAATTAGTTGAACGTTGTTGATCTGCCCAACTTATATATGTTTTTCTTGTTAATGTGACTTTGCGGCATCTGTGTTTGCTGGCGGTCAATCCCCAAAAAGGTTGTTAGATTTGAACCAGGTTCTTAATAATTATGTTGTCGTGAGCAACTCAATGACAGGAAACAAAATCGACAAGACACATACTTTAGACTAATTTTCAAATATCACCGCCTGGAAACGCATTCAAAGTAAAAACAAACATCATCGATTCTTTGCAATTACCTTCTTGGCATGTGGTCATTCTACTTAAATTTACAGCCTGTGGAAAAGGAAAGCTTACATTAACCGGGTGGGTGCATTTTAGATTTTTCAGGTCATTCGTTGTACCTGCATATCATAAGCTCTCGTTTTCCCCTTCCATCAGGCATTGCCAAATTGTCCAGTGGTAAAACGAAGACAATCTTTGAGCTTAAAAAAGGAAACATCACATTACCTGTAAAGTAATATCTTCATTGTATATTAATATGTAATAGTTTCTCATGAGGAAAGCATTGTGATCTTCAATGTGTTCTATAAGCTCCAATAGAGAGCCAACCAAGAAGCGGAAACCAGATTCATTGTTGGAATTCAAGTTTTGGAATCTCAACTTACAGTAGCAACCCAGTTCATGAAAGGCACAAAAAAGTTCCTCTTACCAACACTTGGGCAAAAACTAAAGTAGGCGAATTACACACATTCATATTATCAAGATTCAGGCACAGCATCAGTTGCTGCAGCATTTTGTTCTTCCAAGAGCTTCATTTGACGTTCTGCATGTTCCCTTTCACAAGCACTAATTCCCATGATTATATCAAGCATGGTTCCAGTTGTGCCAAAGAATACAAGGGGTGCCAGTGATTTCCGTTTGATTCCCACAGGGATCGCAACCAAAGCACCTAATACTGAGAAAACCCATGTGCCAAGAGCACTGGAATAATATAAACGAAGGTCTAGTTTAGGATACGGCATAACGATTGAAACAAATATTCCATATGAAAAACAGTCATCTCACAAGACCCAAATACTTTATTATAGGCAATTAGGCTATACACTAACAAAAATCCTAATGTAAAACTTCACTTGGATAAAAATGAGCTATGGTCCATCTTCCTGTCAAGGCACTACTTGACAATACAATCAGAAGTAGAACTGAAATTGACTTAGCTAAGCATGAGTGTCAATACATGTAATCATTGAGATGCCCAAGTCAAAAATTAAAAAGAACAGAAGGGTGCCAAATTCCTAAGCAAATTTGGGGGCTTCATTCTGTTATCCTAACCTATTACAACCCTGATCCTAGACTATCTTTTGACCTCCAACTGGCATTAGATATTCACCACAATTTTGTTGAATTCAAAAGCCAACACCATCAATCTTTTCTTCTTTCACTGGGTTAGATAAATCAAAGACAGCCTTTAACTCATCCACATCCACAATGAAAAACATATTTGGAGCTTGTGCAATCTTCAAAGTGAGCGCAGAAGGTATCAACCTCACAGGCAGCTCTTCTAATCAACCAAAAAATTGAAGTTGAATAAGTTAGCCAATTTATTCACACAGAAACCCCGCTCATGATCTCATTATAAGCTTTGAAATAGTATAGCACTTGTTACGGTTTCTCATCCTCTAATTTCAAATCAATTGATTTTCTATTTCCATTTTTCCAAATATATCTTATGCAAGAAAGTAATAAATAACCAACTTTCGTCCAAAGGGTTTCCTTTTTTTTTTTAATAAAAAAAAAAGCAAATCATGAAAGAAAACCCAACTCTTTGCCACGAATCAGGGTTCAAAAAAAAACGCAGAGGAGATTATTCGAAAACTAACACTTACTTTGAAACAGTGCATTCCTCGAGGTGCTTCACTTCCCCCTTTCCAGCCATCCGCAATACGTTGATAACTTTTCTCTTCTTTTTTACTCCACCAAAATTTTGGCCCAACTAACCTGTTTAACACCGCAGCATGTACAATTTACACCAAAAACGAACATTTATTTGGACGAACGCGTAAACCCAAAAACACAAATGTGCCATAAATCACTTCCGGATCACAAAAATTCATTCCTTTCAAATAAACTACTTCATTTTAAGACAATAAACGTGAAATACAGCAAAGAAACTTTTTCTTTACATAAATATACAAATAGAACGTATAATGCACGATTTCATCACCGATCACACAATTGCTAGTAATTGATAGAGGCGAAAAGTGAAGGACCGGACACCTGGGAGATAGGGAGGCGCTCGACAACGTCGTCGATTGATTAGCCTCCTCTGTCGTTGCCACTGAAATAAGATGGCAGAAGATGTGCCGTTTCTGTTGGGCTTTATTATTTATTTTATATGGGCTTAATATCCGGACTACTTCTGGGCTTAAATTGTAATACAAAAAGAGTTGTTTTTCTTTTTTCTAAATAGAAGAATTAATAATATGAGATAATTTATAAAATTCAATGGTAAAATTTAATGACATTACAATAATTATATATATAAATATATTTATTTTGATAATTACCAAATTTTTACACTTTTTATTATTGCACCTCTACAATTTTTAGTAAGAAATTATCTAATAAATATGCTTAAATAGACAATGATATTGTTATTATAATATCTTGAATGGAATGAAAGGTGAAATTTGATTAAATTTCACATAACGGTTTGATGAAATATATCTACTAAAAATTCTTGATTAATTTTATAACACGGTGAAAAAAAAATAATACATTTTCTTTAAAACTAATAGAAAAAACTATATCGTAGGACCTTTCTTTTTAACCCAATTTATGTCAAGAAAATTATTGCACGTCTGATTAGGAACAATTATAACTCATTTAATAGTAGTTCGATAAATACAATAAAAGGTATAAATGATTCGTAGCAACTACAATTACTACATATTAAACATGTATGCCTCCTTTTATCACTAACTGTGCAATTCCTATAATGTTTTTTCCTTTTCTTTTACTTATATATCTATATTTGTGTTATTTTCTTAACCTGTATTTATTTATGTTTTCTTAATTTCAATTTATTATATCTATTCATTTTTTAAGTTTTCTTGAAACATTATTAATTTAGTTATATAATTATACTTAATCTAATTACCAGCACGTAATTATGATAGCTATAACAGTAATAATAATAATAACAAAACATATTATTACGCATAGCACTATATTATCATCCATACCCTGCGTTAAGAATAAAAAAAAAGATTGCACAACGAGCCATTGCCAAAATAGTTTATGTTCTTTTTCATTTTATCTATTTTATTCACTTATCTCAAATTCTTAATTTTGATGTATTTTATTTCCTTAAACTTCTTCCTTTTCTCTCTATCATTTTATTGATCATAGAATAATAAAATTTTTTATCATAGTACACAAATATTTTAATTTATTATTTTTTTATTTTATGAATAATATAAATTATTGAAAGTTTGTCTTTTATCCTTAATTACTACCACTATTTTTGGCGCGGCACTTGTGAAGGCACCTAGCGTCAGATTGTCACGGGCCCGTCCAGGAAAGCCTAATACGGAAATCCTACGACCAATCTTTCCGTGAAGACAGGAAACTCTCCCATCCAACGGCCACGAATCTAAGACCAATATCCACCGAAGATCTGCCATCAACGGCCAATATCGATCACGATTGGCCCCACAGGTCATCCCTTCTGTCCACATAAATACACTCTCCCACACCAGATTAGCATCGTCCACTCTGCACAGTTCCAGGGAGCCTCCCTCTGTTGGAAACCCCCACGCAACAGCACACGGTATTTTCCTTTTGAATTTGAAACTGCTTGTTCTGCCCATCGCGGGGGATGAAAGCGGCGTTGGAGGGCATTGTAAGAATATCTAGGTACAGGAGGGGGGGCTGCTAGCAGGAGAAAAGATCCGAACTAGGAGATTGAAGCAGAGGGCAAATGGAAGCTCAGAACAGCCAGGCGAAGCTTGCTAGGACCCACTCGTCGCTCCTCCGGTCGTCCCCCACCATCCGCTCGTCAATTCACAGCTTATCTTCCGTAAGCGAGACCTCAGCTGGTCAAGAAATGGACCTGGAGGAGCAAAAGCCCCATGGCCAACCTAGCACATCACTTGTTCGATCTGGTGGCGCCCGTTTTGCGCCCGTTTTAGCCGTTATCGTGCTCTCGGCTTACACCCTTTTCGTCTTTTTCATATGGGATGACATGTCCTTCTCGGAGAATTTACTTTTAGCTTTAATTTTCGTGGCGGTTTTACTGTATTTTGTCTCCCAGAACAAGGCTTTCGTTAGCCAAAAATTCAATTTTTTCAAGCAGCTGTTCGATGAGTGCGGTAATAGATTTGGGCTTTCTTTCTTTTCATCCACAAGTAAATCGAAACCGGTGGAATGGCTCATTGGGGAGTCAAGTTTGGACGAAATGGAAAGAGGGCAGCAAAACGATAGGTTGATTGGTGTCAAGAAGGCTCAGAGAGAAGGGGTCGAGTTCTATAGTAATGGCGATTTCTATGAAGGGGAGTGTCACGAAGGAAGGTGCAATGGGAGTGGAGTGTACAATTTCATCGACAATGGGAGGTATGAAGGGGACTGGGTTGATGGGAGATATGATGGTTATGGGGTTGAGAGTTGGGCAAGGGGAAGTAGATATAGAGGGCAATACAGGCAAGGAATGAGGCATGGATTTGGGGTTTATAAGTTTTATACTGGTGATACATATGCTGGGGAGTGGTTTAATGGGCAAAGTCACGGTATTGGAGTCCAGACTTGTACTGATGGGAGTTGCTACATCGGGGAGTTCAACCGCGGGGTTAAACATGGCCTCGGATGTTACCATTTCAGGTGACTATTTGTCTGCTGAACTCTCTCTCTCTCTCTCTCTCTCTCTCTCTCTCCACATGTTTTGACAGCTGAAATTGGTTAAGTTTGTGGGCGTATAGAAGTGTGAGTTTGATTAAGAATTGCAAGATATTTTGATGTTTCCCTAGATGATCTTTCGTGCTTGAATCTCTAGGGCGGGAGGGGATGAAGGTTGATTTTTTATTTTTTATTGTTTTAAGAAATGAAAACAAAGAAAGAACCAGCCTGATCTGTGCATATGGTCACTCTTAATGAAGGATTGTGTGGTCTCTTATAGTTGAAAACAATAACTTCGAGTTTTTCTATTGTATTCTGGACAAAGTCCATTTTGTCATAATTCAGTTGTACAGAATTAGTTGGAACATAGTACAATAATTTAATCTTCTTCGGTGGGGTTGTTTATGTGGTCCTTCAGTGGGCAGTCTAATGATTAAATGCTGGCTTAAGATTAACTATAATGGATGCATGTAATCATAGATTTTCACGACTTGTCCTTGCCATCAATGAGTTGGAAATTTCGCCAGCAGCGAATCAATACATTGGTTAAAGAAATTATATGCAGTGCTATTACATATCATGATGTTTTCCTCTCAACGACTATAACTTTTACCTTTATTGCTTTCTGTATTAATGAAGTCATGAATTCTGGGAATACTGATACACTTTTGAACTGTCTTATAGGAATGGAGATAGATATGCTGGCGAGTATTTTGGAGATAAAATCCATGGTTTTGGAGTCTATCACTTTGCCAATGGTCACTTATACGAAGGATCATGGCATGAAGGGCGCAAGCAAGGTTATGGCATGTATACTTTCCGAAATGGGGAGACCAGAAGTGGAGAATGGGACAGTGGCATTCTTAGAACTCCTCTTCCCCCACAAAGTGATGCGGTTCTTCGAGGAGTAAAGGTGCTTTGAACTTATGTTCATTTACAATCCATTATTGTGAGCATTGTTTTTTTTTTTTTTTTTTTGCTTCTTTATTGGAAAGCCCTCTATGTTTGTAGGCTGCTAGAGAAACAGCAGAAAATGGAATTCACCTACACCGGGTGGATGATCAAGTGAACAAAGCTGTGACTGCAGCAAACAGGGCTGCCACTGCCGCAAGAGTTGCTGCTGTCAAAGCTGTTCAGAGTAGGATCCATGGAAACTTCTGTGATGCTAACATGTAAGATGATAACCATTCTTGGTAAATGTAAATTTACTCAATTCCGTAACAAAGGAACGGAATGGCACCCCGGCAAGCTAAAAGTTTGCCGGTGGTTGAGTATGCTGGGGTTTGGTTGACCATGCGATGAATCTTGTATGTAGATCCATGTAAAGCTATGAAAAATCAGTTTTTTTAGCAAAGATACTTGTTTTGCTATATTACTCTTGCTATCATTATAGCCTCTTTGTTTTCTCTGGTGGGGCTAAAGCATGAAGCTTTGTTAATTCTACCATAAAAGCAATATTGATACCATAAAGTAAGACCCCATATTGTCTAATACTGCATCATTTCATATTATTGCTTGCGCATGTTGTCTCAATGCTAGTGCTGTATTCTGGTAAAGATCATGCTTCAGGACGCAGCAAACATCATATTTAGTGTCGGATTCTTCCATAAACAGCATTATTCTCACACTTTCAAAGCATGTACAGAAGTTCTATGTTGGTGTGAGAAGGAAAGATCAGGAAAACGGAGAATCCTGAATAAATCTTGTATCTGAAGCAATTATTCAATAATTGCATAGCACATGTCTACCAAAATGCTCCATTCCCATTTTATTTTCCTCCCCTTATGACTAACTACAAGTTTGGTTTTCCTGCCTTCCCTCTTGGAAAAAATTACAGTGTCTTGTTAGATTTGTCATCCATCCCAGTTGGACGATTATAACTAAGCAAGTTGCCAAAAAGTAGGGTTTTCAAATCGGGCTAAAAATACTTACTTTGATCTTTTACCCTTGGATGGATTCTGAAATACAGGTTTGTCTGAAAATTCTTGTTGAGTACTATGTATATGACAACCAAAAGGCATTTTCAAGCAAGCTCTAACCAAGAATATTGAGTCTAATTTCTTCAATATGGGATCTCATATTTCATTAGATTTATGTAGTCTCATTTGCCTCTTGGATAATGCGGGAAGATTGTTAATGAGTTAAATTCGAATTTTCCTTTCGTTCCCTCTTTATTATCTCTGTCATTGTTATGTGGAAGCACATGGTGTGCCAGTGCAGTGCTGGGGTTTCTTGGTGAAAAATCTGTAGCAGTTGTTCATGCAAGCTTGATCCCCAATCTCTGTTACATGTAATTTTTTAGTAGGGAAAAGGAAACAACTTTTTCCTCTTTCCAATTTTTGGAATCAAAGCCTGTTTAGATTCCTGTTCCTTTCTCTCATATGCTTTTTTCATCATCACCCCACATTCAAAATCTTTCAATTTCTCAAGTTATTGCATGTCCAACTAACTACCCTCACATGCATCTGCACAGACAAAATCAGTAAACCACTGGTTACACAAGATGAATTATTGCATATGAGAAAATATATAATAATTCAACAGATTTATTCTTCTGCGGGTGTTGCACGTCCCTCCCATTACCATAATTGAAAATATATTGTTCACAGAAACTGATGAAATGTTAGGATTAAAATAGGACAGAATTGCTGGTCTTGGTTACCCTTTTGGGGTTCAAACTCTGAAACTCGTGTTATCTCTAGAGGAGCTTTGAATTCTTTTTCTGTGGGAGTTTGATGAGCATTTCTTGAATCCCTGATCTGGTCAATGTGTAAGGAGAGATCCCTTCTTCTTTCTTTATTTCTTCTTCTTTTTCTTTTGGGTGCTTTCTAAACAAAGGTTTTCAAACTATTTGCACTAAAAAGGTTTAGCAATTCAAAGTTGGTTAGCAATATTATCATGTTAATTCATTGGATCTAGATAACGTTGTATCAAAATTACTCACTAATTAACAGATTAACCTAAATCCTGATTTCATAAGGCATATATTGATTTAGAGCATTAATACAAAATCACAAGAATCTAATTCCCCAAACCGTATAAGACCTTTTCTCTGTTAACACAATGAACCCTGGCAATGCAAGAATATGACAAAATCTCAAGCCAACCATTGCCAATATTATTTGGATAAACCATTATCATTTATCCACGCAATTCCTCGTGCGTTGAATTTATTTAAAAATTTCAAATATTTAATTTGAGGGGACATTGATAATGCAATAGGTTGATGCTCGTTATCAATTTTGGTATTTCCATCCTTTCCAGTTGGCTCCAGCTTATACATTACGTGGACTATTATTTTATTCATATATATTCTTCATCGTATAATTATGGTCCAGTTGCTTTCCTAAGATTTCATGTGTATTTATTAATGATAAAAAAAAATGAGTATTTTTTAATTAATCAGTGCATCAATTAGGACAATTTCAGAAATGTTTTGCAGCCCGCGAAGCATACGATTAAATCTTAAAAATATTGAAAAAGGCCATAATTTATTTTCATCTACTTATTTATTTGTCTACAAAGGTGTCAATTTTTTTACCCTTTGAAGATGCAATAATGGTTTTCTTCTTGTGTGTGTTTGATCAATAGCAGGACAATTAAATAGTGAAGCTATGTTTTTTTCTCAAAAGATGGGTAGGGAATTTTTGTTGATTTAAGTGAGAATAAAAATTATTTTTAATATTAAATTATAAAAAATTAAATTTTATATATTTAATATGTAATAATATTTTGATAATGTGATAATATATAAATTTATAAATTTTAAACATATAAATATGAATAGAAAAATTATAAAAATAAGTAATTGATTATGAAGAAATGAAACAATTGAAAAATAATTAATTAGTTACAAAAAGTAAGAGCTATACTTGTTTTTTTTCTTTTACTATTTATTATCACTTTAAAATCTTACAAAGTAAATATCTTATTATACAAATTTATTCAAAAAACGTTTATCTCTCTTATCTTTTTTAATTAATTAATAATTTTTCAATCATTATACCTATTTATAATCAAATCAACACCTATTTTTATAATTTATCAACTCACATTAATATTTTTACTACTCTATAAACCTATATACATTTACATCATTCAATTATTATTATTATATATTAAATATATATATATATATATAATTTTTCTTATCCGCTTAAATATTAGAAATCAAAAATAATATTTATCTCCACTCAAATTACCAAAGTTTTTCTCTACCATCCTAATTTGGAAACAGACATAACTAAGAGACAAAAAATTTTAATTTAAATAAAATTTATAAAATAAGATGTTTGGTATAAAATTTTTAAACGAGGGCGAATAGTTTAAAGTAAGTAATCAAACATAGATCATATATGTTGTTCAATAATCAAATTTATATAGTTTGGCATGTGGGATAAGGGGCAAGTATTCATTACACACATTTCCTTTTCCGCTTCATTATGGAATTATGAGTGAGTTGAAAAAGTGAAAGAGAGATAGAGATAGTTGTCCAATAATCGTATTTAGATCATTGTTCAATATGTTTGTTTTGATTTTTAAGTGTATTTTTATAAAAACGTGTGTAAAAATAAAAGAGAAATAGAAATAAAATTTAAAAAATATAATAATTACAGTATATATTTTTAGATATATAAATGAACACAAACATCACCAACAGATCTTTGGTAAGCAATATACTAATAATTTGGGAATGAAAGAAGGGTGACAGCGTCCATCTTGTGTCCCTTCCATTTAGGTCATGTTTGAGCCATCATTTAGCATGGCCCTCTTAGAATTGGACCACACATGAATGGGCCCTTTCAGAGCCAATTGGACCACAGCTCATGACTAGGATTCCCAACAAACACAGCTTAGGCGCTTACCTATACTTTAAGTTCATACGACTTTGACACTTTTATTAAATATAAATTGAAATTCTTTTTGATAAATGAATGATTTTAGGCCACACGGCATGCTGTTCTAATAATCTCGAAAGTAATATTCAAGTGGGCAGTGATATTAGACAACAACAGAGACGATATCACGTCAACAATAAGTTTATTTTATACTTGTATATCGAATTTGTCATATGCATCTTTCCTCAATAGTAACTCAAAAATCCCTCTTACAAAGAAGAAGTAAAATAAAATAATGGTAGTGTTTAATACTCCCTTTTTTTTTTTTTTTTGCCCTTTTTATTCTTTCGGAGTAAATTTTAACAGTGTACTCAGTTGGGACAAACTTTATCAAATCCAGACCCACTTGGAGACTGACCCACTGCATCTTTAATCTCGCAACGACGGACAAAGTACATCTTTGAATGACAGCTAGGGATGGGACCCTGAAATTTTTTACGTCTATCAGATATTTTAATTTGTAAGCACGTTGGCTTTATTTTCTAACGTCATTCTATATTTTTTAAATTTGTATATAAATTTTTAATAAAATTACACTTAAAAATACGTAAAAAAAATATAAAACCAATATCACCATTGGATTTGTGACCCCAACATTGGAGTAAATTGTATGGACGCATGCATGAGTCTATTTACGAGCATATAATTATTATGCTATACAAATGTTATAGTTATTATTTCAAGTAATACGGTACAAAGAAATATATAAGAAATGGTAACATGGGATGTTCTACTTAGATTAGAGGTATAATTTACTCGATTTGTTTTTAAATTTACTACATAATAAAAAGATTGTATGTACTGTTACAAATGCATCTATTCCCAAACAAGAAAGACACAGTGAGGGACAAAAACACATTTCACATTGGGTCAATTATATAGGCTCATTTGATGGAGCACTTTTTTCTTTGTATTTTTCTTTTGAAATTTTAAGGTTATGAATTATAGAGTCTTTTTCAAACTAATGTATTAATCACTTTTTTATTTAATAAGGACAAATAATTGTACTTAATATTAAACAAATCTTTGATCATGGTATAACCCTCGTTTCTTCTCCTCGGGTAGGGTTCAATAAAAGTTCAAGAGGGTGCTCCGGAGCTCTTCACAAGTGTTTGTTAATTTTTTTAATTTTAAATTTATAAACTTTTTAAAAATGAGTTGGTTACTCCTAATTTATTTTCGAATCTCTTATAAGCTATTTTATTTTTTATATTAAAAATAATATTCATTTCCTCAAATTTTATTTTATTAATAATATTTAAGTTATTTTCATTATTATATCAAAAAATTATAATCAACTATTTTAATAAAATTTTATAAGATGATATCACCAAATATTTTTTAGTTTATTTTTAAAATAAAATTTATAAATTTTAAAAATATCTTATAAACTATATCATCTTTTAAACTCTTAAAAATAAATTTAACCAAACACCCTCCAAGTCATGAGTGGTGGTTGATTTAGTTTCTACAGTTCATTTACGTATAAGTTATCTGCTACATGGGTCAAATTAATCAGCCGCTACATACTCTATTTTTGAGTAGGTTAAACAATTTTTCTTCGTTTAGTGAGAACTCTTTACTATTGAATGCATTCATTCATGTTGGATATTCAAGTGAAATATAAATTTGCTTTGATAAAGCCACAAAATTTATAATTGCTTTATCAGTTCAAAATTTACTTAATGGTCGAAACAGTAATGTACTCTAATCCATGACTTCACTTTTTCTTCAACGTACTGGCCTAATCATATTGGTCATTCTCATAAAGATCGATTTTTTATAACATTAATAACAAACTTCATTATTAAAAAGGAAAAGCTAAGAAATTACATCTTATCAAAAATAAAATCAATTCTTTGAACAATTCATCTTGAAAAAGCACATATTTTTTCCTTATATCATCATGAAAGAAAGAAGTACAATATTCGGCGTAAACAATAATAGGATTCACAGAGGGAGAGTCAGGAAAATATTTTTAATTCTCCCTTGTTGAATCCTTCAATTTTCACAGCAGTAAACTCAATTAAATTATCTCATTTAGCACAGTAGCATACACAAACATTTCCTGCCACTGTCAGTAATGTCTTCAAAAAAATAAACTGAAGATCGGATCATCCGATGAATGAACAAATTAATCCGAAGTGGGCCTAAATAAATTCTCGATCCCATAGATATGATCAGCAGAAGCTCCACAATCGGATGTCGCTATCTTCATAACAATCCTCAATCATCAATGGATCAAAGAACAATCCATGGATCATATCATTGTACCTTGGGGATTCAAAGTTATACCATGAGGCCAATGATAACATGCTAGGCTCATCAACCTGAGCTGAGCAGTTATCACCAGCAGAAGGTACCCCTGCCAATGAGATGAGATCGTCCTCAATGTGAATGCTGGGATTCGAAGAAGGCGAAGAAAGTGATAGTGATGAATTTGAATCAGTTGAAGAAGAGCAAGAGACAGGTCTGTTTTCATTTTCTACACAAGTGGCACTGGCTGCTGCTGCTGCAACCCTTTGAATGGATTTAGGGGACATGATAGACCCATCAGGGTTGAGGTATTCCTGTGGTACTCTGGAGGCGGGAAAATTGAGACTTGCTGATGAGCCCTTGAGGCACAAAACTGCAGCATCATAAGCCCTAGCAGCCGCTTCTGGGGTGGAATAAGACCCCAGCCATATTCTTGTCTTCTGGTTAGGGGCCCTTATCTCAGAAACCCATGATCCCCAGCTCCTCATTCTTACACCCTTGAACTTCTTTTTGCATTGAGATGATGACTTGTTTGTTGATGGAACCTTGCTTTCTGACTTCACCATGCTTGACAAGACTCCACGAAAATATGCAGTAGCAGGAGGAATGAAGGGAATCGATGCTCTCAAACGAAGCAAGATCAATAGCGTTTTCTCTGCCTTCCTATCTCAGAAGTAAATTTTTGTTGATAAGGGGAACAGCAATGAGAGGAGATGTGGGGGAGAGGGGGTTTAACAGTTTATATAGATGAGTGGGTTAGGGGCATGAAGTGATAATTTGTGATCCCTCGTAGTCAAGGAATAGTTATATGTCAATGTGTGACCTGCAGTATTGGCTGACAGATATTTTCCAGTGTTTATTCTTAAATATAAAAAATAAATTAGACATCTCTTACTCCACATGACAACGACTTTTCTATGGTAAACTAAACAATCTTTTTTTAAAAGATGTTTTATATTGACTGCCTCTTCATTAGGCGAGTGACAAAGTTGTAACTTCAGCTCTCCATTATAGAAATAATCATTAAGTTGAAAAATTTTCGCATTTTTTACCCTAGCAGGCACCGATCATAAACCAGCAACGAAACCCCAAATTTACGTTTATTTTTAAATATTTTTCTTTTAAAAATTATATAAAAATAAGAGAAAAAATAAAATTTAAAAAACTTAATAATTGAATATCAGGTCAAGAATTACAAAACCAACATAGCCAGCCAAATGTAGCAGAAAAAGCAAAAGGATGAACAGTGGGAACTCAATCTTTGACTCACATCACATTGAGGACCATGTCTGAGTGACACAATTGGGCACAAGGGTTGGCTTACATTATTAAAAATCCTCGTGTACTTTGAAGTGGATATAAATATAAAATCACATGTTAGTATGATTCGTAATTGAATATGTATACCTGAAGGTTGAATATTTTTTATAAGATACACGTCAGAACAATACAAATAATGCAAATGCTAGAAGAGGAGCATGGGATTCTACGTCATCAGCAGCTTCCAGGATCTTGCAGTAAGTTCAAAAAAAAAAAGCAAAAAAATAATACATAATTAAAAGCAACTCATAAACACAAAGGCTGTGTTTGGGGGAGGAATGATGTTTGGTTGAAGCTGAGATGAGATGAGTATCACGTTTGAAAGTAAAGTTTTGATGAAAAGAATAATATTATTTATTTTAATTTATGTATTTATATATATATATATATATAATATGTAATAATAATTGAATAATATTATAGTCAGTTTGTATAGTATAAATGCATATAAATGTCATGAGTGTAAATATGTATATATTTAAATATTAATTTAATAGTAAATATATAAAATTATTGATTAATATATTTAATAATATAAAATTTAACGAGTTATGTAACGTTTGAAATATGGGTTCAAACAGAGTCCATTGATAAGGCTTGCGATAGAAAACGGAAAGCTGGTGCTTCTCTGTCATGCACGAAACTCTGAAAACGCGTTTGAGGGTCTTTGTCTCTCTCTCTCTCTATCTGTCTCATTGATCTTTTTCTCCCTATCAGAAATAACCAATGGAGGAAAATTAAGTATACAGGAGAGATTCGAGAGGAACAACTTCAAGGGGCAATGAGCTGATGACGCCTCCATGAATTGACTTTTATACATCCTAAATTTTTTTTAAAGAAGCTAATTTCTTTCATTCTTTATTTTAGAATTGGATTGGGGAAAGTGACGGGTGCAACACAAATAAAACATTGTTATGACTCATGAAATGCAAGGGAGGCGGCAGGCGCAGCTCTTGGGACAAAATGACCTTTTGCCCACCTGGGGCCAAGTTAATCGAATTAAAGAGAATGATTTATACAATTATAATCCTTTAAGTACTATTTGTAAAGTTCCCTCAATTTTTAAGTTGGAATAATAATTTTCTCACTTTTTGCATGGGCAATTACTTTTGGGGTATATTTGGTTTTCCATGTTGCACTGTTCATTTCCACTCAAAAATATTACAAAATAAATATTTTACTTTATAAATTTTTATTCAAATTTCTCTCTCTCTCTCTCTCTATTTCGTTTTATAACTAACTAATTATTTTTTAATTAATATATTTATTCTAAAATCAGTATACATTCTCATAATTAATAAAAACCAAGAACATCTCAAAATCGGACCTCCATTTGACTTGCCAGGACCCGTCAAACCCGTCAAAAACCGTTCAATCAAAAAACCAATTTTGTATTTTTAATTAATAAAAAAATTAAAAAATATCCCTATTTAAAATAAAAATAGATAAAATATTTTTTTATGTTTATTAAAAAATTTCCCATACAAAAATTATTTTTATGTATAATTTTCACTAACTAATTTTTATTTTTAGTATTATTTAATTATCTTTTAAATATATATTATTCTAATTAAGTTATTGAAATATTAAATTTTGAATCTCACAATCAAATTTTCTCATATTAATTATTTTTTTTACCAAACTAAAATTTTCAACATTTTTATTTTTTAATTTAGTTTCTTTCATATTTTTATAATATATTTTATTTTTATTGAATTATTAAATTTCAATTTTATATCTAAAACTTATCATTTAGCATATTAATAAATAGATTTAAATTTATTTTGTAAAATGATTTAATATTATTATGTGTATATATAAAATTATATAGTATATAAAATAATCGATTTTTTTAAAATGTTGAACCCATAACTCAATTAGTTATTTACTTCATTGTAATGCATCCAAGTTCTTGATCATTACACATAGACATCACTCACCACATTTTTACATGTCATAAAAAATTGTTTTTGTAACAACATGTTAACGTGTGAGTAGAAATTAAATTAAGAAAAAATCCAAAACACTACTATGATCTAAAAGATATACGTGTAATATGGTATTGTGCAGGGATAGTTCAAACATGTTTAGGTTTATAATATAGTGTAAGGTACGATTAGGGTTGTCCGATGGATGGAAAGAGAAATTAATCCGTACAACACGTCGTGGAAACAAATGGGAAAGCAACCTAGCTCATTCATTGAACTCTAAATTGTCAGATTTAAATTATTTTAGAGGCAATTTGGTAAGAGCCTTGGGAAAATGATTCTTTATTACATTATATATGCACAATACATGCAGTGGCTTTTGATTTATTATTTATATGTAATCGAGCCATATTTTGATTTTACAGGTGATTATAAAGAAAGAAAAATAAAGTACAGAGTGTTAGATCTAAGAAAGAAAAATAAAGTACAGAGTGCTAGAAGAAAGGTATTTTCTAAATATTCGTTACTACATTCAAAAGCCAAGCTGTTAGAAGTTTTAGTTTAATTGAGGCTTACATCGCATCAAATTCAAATTTTTATTTGATAATTAATCTCTTCAAATTATTTTAAAGACGTAGTACGGATCAAAATGCATATTCATAATTAGGCGAAGAAAGCAAACTTATCTCTATTAGGAATATATGTGTGTGTATTTATTTATTGTGTATACATATATATTTATTTATTTATAACAAATTTCATCTTGAAAGAGTAGATCTAACCTTTTACTCAATGATCCAAAAATATACGGAACTATCTAATAAAAATATACACGTGAGTAATTTCATCTTGTTTCACTAAAACAATTTGACAAACTATTTTCTTTAATTACCAAAAAAATCTAGTTTTATTATTATTATTATTTTTCTTTTGAAAAACGAGGAAGACATGCATGAAAGGCATCAAGTGTGAAGAGGCGGAAAGAACTTCCCGTACGTACCTCAGACAGCACATACATGTGTGAAAAGGACACCTTAATAATATTGGTGGCCAGCACTTAGTGATGGAGAAGCAAAACCAGCCAGCTAATGTTTGGACTAAGTTTGCTGAGGTCAAAAGCTTAACAGGTTATTTGGTTGCTTGGCGGTGGTTTCATATAAATGTTGAAACTGTGGTTTTGATGGAATAAGAGGAATGGCGTTTTTGAAGGGAGAGAACGGGCAAAAGAGATGGCAATGCTTGTTGGACTATGAAGATGCAACATCCATGATCCATGTGGGCAAGAAATTTCTAAGAAGCATCCTATCCCATCTTCAGGAATCAATCGTTTTTCTTCATTTTTTTACTAATTGTCTTGTAAGAACATATGTTAATAACAACTAACAATCACATTCACAGTTTGCTATTATTGTGCAGACAAGAAAATCGTGTTGACCAGATAACTGAATCTCGAAGAATTGGAAAAAATATTATTCACGCATAACTGAATATGTAGTAATATATTTACATGCAGACTGGCAACAGGGAGATGCAACAGGCCTTGTTCACATTGTCGTGTCATCATTTCTAGAAATCCCATCTTTTCTTTGAGAGGAAAGCTTCTTGGAATTGTATCCTACGAAAATATTGGAATCTCAATATAGACCAATAATCCCCAAGGCTATGTTTGGGGGAGGGGCTTTTGTTGCAAAAGATATTTAGCAGGAATTATACTGATTAATATGTTTAGGAAGGAAGTTTTGAAGGAATAAATAGTATAATTTATTTGAATATATGAATAAAATATATAATAATAATTGAATGGTGTAATAGTATATAAAAATAATAATTAGATTTTATAGTATAAATAAAAATAAATATGAATATATATGTGATATATATACACATACATATATTGATTTAATTGTTAATGAATGTAATGATTAAGAAATAATAAATAATTTATATAAATAAGAGAAGAAAAAATTAAATTTAAATTAGAATAAAAATTTTGTTGAATAGCATGTATTACAGTTTAATGTTTGATATAATATTTTAGAATTAAAAGTTAGACTCCAAACATAACCCAAACAAGGCCATTCGGAATATCCATCTAGTAAAGCAGCCTTTCTGTAACTGGAAATATATGCTCTCAATTGAAGACATTTTCCGTGAATAATAATTGTCATTAGGATCCCACAGACTTGGAGAAACTTCTTCGAAGAGCACTGGATTCCGGGGACGCATACTATGGTGGGATTAGGTAGATTCAAATCCCTGACAGCTACCCTGAAAAGTAAAACACAGTTAACCATTGGCTGCGATGATTGTAAAACTTGCTGTTCAGGTCAAAACCAGGCAACTCTTGACCCTCTGTGGGTGTAATCAATTAACCGTAGGGTGTCAGAATTACACAGGCAAAACAAGTCAAGCACGTGCAGGCTAATCAGTACATCATCAACTGCTAAATAAAGAATCAAAAAGTAGGGACAGTACAAAATCTCATCTTTCGAGAGCTGAAAAGTCATTTCAACGCATTAACAGTGCGTGGGAGTAAATTTTTTTAACAGTCAAATCCGACTTCAGTAAACAGGTTCATTTTTTGAAAAAAAGGGTTGCTGTTATGTCAAAGATCAACATTTTCTGACGAGAAGGTTACGAGACATGTTTATCAGGATTATATATCCCTTGTAAGAGGTTTAGGCTGCTAAGTCCAACATACATTTCCCGTTTTTCAAGGTTTATGGTAGCCATGTAGGCCAGTTCCTTACTATTCATCTTTTATTATATATATAAAAATAAATTTTCTAACAATACAAATCTTAAAAACCAAACATAATAATTGTGATTGTAATTTGTAACCATATATTCTTTTTTTGGCGTAAGATGTCATGTTCTTTAATTCTTTCGGGATCATTTTTTCATTTCCACCCCATTGACTATTTTGGTGAAAAAATTAGAAACTTGGTATAAGCATCAGTGTCGTGCATTACGCTGCAATGTATTAAAAATGAGAATGTCTTTCTTTAACGTGCAAGGAAATGGAGAAGAACGAAGTGCGACTACAAATGCTAGGCCACAATTAATTTTTAAATATTTTTTTAGAAATATTAATACATGTCACGTAAATATTATGTTCAAATGCCAATGACTATTTATTTGCATATATTAGATTTAGAAAAAAAATTAATATTACTTAATTCAAAATACCAATGGACATAAATTAATAAAATATTAGGTATAAATATTTATGGGTGTAGCTACAACCCATACTCATAATATAATTTCTAATAGATATCATAATGGGTAATATATTTTAAATTGGGACTGAATTCGAATATGGATAATACGAGCGTGGATAAAATAATAACTTGCGCATTTATACGAGTGGGTGCGGCTTAGTATAATAAAATTGGTGTCTGTTGTTTCAGTTTTCCAAAACTACCATATTTAAGGCATGTTTCAGAAGAGAAAACTTATCTAGAGGTTATATTAATTAGTCATTTTTTACCTTAAGCAACATAAGATACAGATCTTGAAGAAAACAGATAGGCTCTAATATCACTTGTTGCATTTTCATCGGTCTTCAACAAGGGAAACAGATGTGGATTTGAATCAAAATCCAGTGTTCAAAGGGATTGTTTAATAACGCCATAATTGAAAGCAAAAATCATTTTCATTTTGATTGTCTTTTCCTTTTCTTGCTTGCCATGAATTATGAAAACTTCAATTATTCAAACGATAAGTTTAGTACCATTACAAAAATTCAGCATATACTCCTGAGCTAAGATATCACAACCAAACACTCAAAGAGCAAATGCGACTATGAGAGCATGTTTTGAGTTACATCAAAATAATGGTTGATGGTTTAAGAGAACAAAGTGTTGATAGTTGTGGTTGATGGCTTAAGAGAAGAACGTACTTGCATCAAAATGATTTGTTCATCAATTACCGAACAGTCTTAAGCTGAGAATATGATGTAGCAATGCAATCAGAAGAAAAGAGTTTCCACAAAGTTGTCCATCCCTCAAAAAATAAAGCGACTTACAAGACAGCCCCTATCTCACATCAACAATCACTGATTGAATGCAGCTGCTATCTTCTTCTGGACAAGCTCAACTCCTAGCCGGGGAGATAACCTTGGAAGTGTCTCCTGCAACAGATACCATGATTGCTTAAGATAGTGAAATTCAGGAAGCGACCAAATAAGCTCTTCGGTAAATTATGATGATTCCGTTGTTCTCAATAACTAAAACTAAGGAGTGAAACAAAACTATCCTATCGACGTGAATGCATCCAAGTCTGAAGTCATTTCCAGCTACCCTAATCGACAAAAGAAATTCGAAGAACAGCACACACAGACAAAAATGTAAGTTCCATGCAGGATACTTGGAAAACAGGGAGAAGGGAAAATTTCAGTCTCTGGAGATTATACAACATATAGACAACCATGGGAACAGAGTTGGAACTGTTCTTGACATGGCTGCACGTTTCATTATTCTCAATTTACTCATCTTAGAAATAACTTCTCCATCTGCACCCAAAATACTAATACTGAGCGGACTGTGATCATTTTCTGGAAAGCAACAATTTCAGCGGTGCAATGTTAGACTGGTTCATTATTCTAGCCAGACAATCCTTTCATTTCTAGAATGGATTGTCCTCAATCACACTTTCTTAATTTTCACTGAAGCCACTCTTTTTCACACATATTTGTTTCGTTTGCTTATAGGGATTCGGTAATTAAACAGCACATACTTGTTGGATGATTTAATCGCTAAAATCCAATGAACACTAATAGACAAAAGTGGGGGCTGGGGAAATGGGATGGGGGCAATAGAAAACCTCCGTGCCATCTTTCCGAACTCTAGCCAACACAGGTATCTCGTACTGGTAAAGCCTCTCCCACTCTGGATTACTCGTAATGTCCCTTATCTGCAATAATCCAAATCAAGATATGTTTCAACAAATTTGTATTCCGAACAAACGTTAAACATTGAAAAATGGTTCAAAAACAAGCAGACACGATGCCGCTTTTTCTGAGAATTTCAAAGTTAAATTTCAAAGTTAAAGTCTCATTAACAAACTTAGAACTGTTCCCAAAAGAAAAGTTCACATTTTCGTTCACTACTCAAGTGGGACCTGTAACTGGACATCATTGAGGGAATTCGGGCCGGAGAGATACAAGGCGGCGTCAAGTTTTTCTTTGAGGCCATCGCACAAACAGCATCCGGGCTTTGAATAGAGTATCAATTTCCTTGGCGTGGAGGGAGATGAGGAGGAAGCTGACGCGGTGAAGAATGCCAATCTAGTATCTCGGTTTGTGAGATTAGTGGCTAATCGGAAATGCTGAATTAATTGTGGTCTTGTTGCCCAATTGCCAATCGCAATCCCTGCGGCCATTCTTAAACGCTCAAAGCGCCCTTGCACCCGCTGAGGAACTAACGTGATCTGCTTCGGGGCTCCAAGCGCGGGTCAAAAATCGGTAACAGCTTAGAAATGCGTCTTTAGCTTAAGCAGAACCAAGTCGTCAATTAAAGCCTGTTCCGGACAATACAGTAGGCTTGTTTACTTCTGAAGCAATGAGCACTGTCATCGGATATGTAGAATAGATTGTCTTATTTAAGTTATTTGTATGTTCTTTTTATTTGATTAATATTCTTGATAAGTTAATAGTTTGATATAAAATTATAGGATTAATAATCCTACTTAAAGCTTATGATAAAATAATCAAGACTTAATTATTCTTTTATAATTCATTCAAAAGAACCTTAGATATGATCAATTGAATTATTTGTCTAATAAGACTATAATAGAAAATTAAATATAATTATCTTAAATAGTCAAACTTATCCATGAAAATTAGTTAATCCTTAAAATTTTTTTATCCTTCAAAATAATTTTTTGAAATTGTAATCTCTTCCAATAAAGTTAGCATAGTCTAAGAGTTTAAGCTTAATAAATTAATTTACTCAAGCTAATTAAATGGCCATTTTAAGTAATAAAAGTTTATAATAAAACATTTGTCCAATATTAATTATCAAAATACTAAATAAATCCAGTCTAACGAGTTTGATAAAACAATTCAAATTTATTGTCCGTCAATTTTTAATCTGTGACCTGGGTCCAATCTAATGTAAATGAACCTTTGTCGTGCTTTGGCTCAATCTGGTGTAAACGAATTCGTGTCTTTGAAATGAATAACTTAAGTTATCATTATAATTTTAAATTTGAATTTAAATTCTACTTCTTTGTAATCAATGAAAATTCTTACTTTTTGCATAGGAATTATTTACTATATTTATCACTAATATTTTTATAACGTGTAAAATTAATATAATTTTGTGATGTTAATAAATGTAAAAAAGAATTAGATGTAACATACAATAATTTAATTTTGTTGGGTGAATAACAAATTAAATTGTATGGTAAACATTATGACATTGATTTATAAAAGATGTGGAAGTAATAAATAATTTTTAAGAAAATTTGAAGTTATAAGGTTATTTTGAGAAAATTAAAATACACATTAAACAGACAAAGTCACTAAACACATAATTAAATTATCAAATATTTTAATCTATATTAGTAAATATAATATTAAATTATGATAAAGTTAATTTATCATTCAAAATAATTCTTAACGCCTTAATCTTACTTGTTATGAAGTTTAATTTCAAAATAATTTAATCATTAACGCCTTAATTAATTAAATGAAACTCAAAATAGAAACTTAAATTAAACTTTGTAACAGGTAAGATTAAGGCGTTAAGAATTACTTATCAGGCAATATTTTTTAAACTCAATCTTAATATTTGATTACCTTCAATCTTATCAGGCAATATTTTTTAATCATCAAAATAATTTAGAATACCCACCCTAATTGCTTTATCTAAATTTAGTTTAGTTTTTTGTTTTTCTAATATTTTTTTAAAAAAATACTAAATGTTCATAGAGAGACTTTAAAAGGTTGGCATGGTGAAGTTTACTAATGTACTAGTGTTAACACACATTTAACACGTATCATGCACTAATACACAAATTCAATCATCTTAATGCCATCTTTTCTTGGGCTTTAAGTGTGACTAAGATAAAGCTCGAAAGCTCAATTGCATGCATCATAAACACGTACGGATTATGTTGTCCAAAGTTGGAACCAAACCCCTAATTATAAGCGTTGTGCACTTAAAATAAACAATCATAATTTTAACTAATTGTTATCAAAATGGTAGCAAGCAACGAATGGATTCACTTTCCTTGTTTCGGATTTGACTCGTCAATACAATCCAAATAGAATAATTCGTATCCTAGCATTACTAAATTTGTGAGGTGGCTGCTTTTTAATTTTTTTCGTTTTTAATAAATTTGTGTAGGTGGGATTCCAACAAATTAAGCACCAATTGTTTTCTTTCTTTTGAAAATGATTTTGTCTACCGAGTGCTCTTATTTTATTTAATTTCACACTCCAATATAATTTCAATTTATTTAAAAAGAACCACGCCCTAACTTTCTCCTTTTCAGCTAGTTAATATTTACAACAAATGATAACGTTCTAAATCTCGTGTGTGTCTCTTAAAATACCATCTCGATAAACAAGTGAGATCATGAATGGAATAACAAATGTAGCGGGTATAAATGCACTACAGAAAGTTTTGGCCAATTGACTAAATAAGTTATAATTTCCTATGGTTTGCAATGTTTTTAGGTATTGCAAGTTATGGGACTTAATTAAAATAACGTTTAAAATAAATAAAATAATATTGTGAAAATTTATATATCGATAGGCATAATTTTTTTAGTGTAATAATGATAAAAATAATTTAAATGTTATTAATAAAATATAGTTAAAAGATATTTATAGAATTTTAATATATAAAATGAGACATACTATAAAATATTTCAAAACAACTTGAATAACTTGAGTTACGTTGGTCATTGATTTTGTTGGAGAATGAAAATGAGTAAAATTTTGATGGAATAAGAATTTTAATTTATTTGAAATCTTGCATTTATCTAAATATTTTAGAAATAATAATTAGTATGTGAGTGTATATATGTGGGTAGGTCTAAAAATTGAATTTTATATATTTATATGAATAAATAAATAAAATAATTTAAAGAAAAATTTTGATGGATTGAAAATTAATAAAAATATGGGAACAAACATAGTGTTGCTTTTTTTTTTTTCATTATTATTTTCTAAACTTTGAAAGGACTTATGAATTTCAAATATTTTACTTTTAAATTATATATCTGAACAAACATCTAATAAAATATTTTAAGTAGCTTATAAACTAATAAACACCCTCTTAAATAATTTAACTTCATTCATCAGGAGTTAAGTAAATATTTTGTCGACCAAAATTTTGAATGGTGAAGTTGCTTTGAACGAGTGCCGTGACAAGTTGAATCTTAGGGCTCTTTTTCGGCCGTTTTTTACAAGAATCTAGGGCTTAAATGTAT